>VDFB02049217.1:82511660-82629678 GCA_007258455.2 Sequoia sempervirens | reverse complement strand
TGGAAACATTCAACCCACAACGTCAAGAATTTGTTAGAAAATAAAAATAGTTTCCTAACCCTGCAAATAAACTAGTCAAATCATGCAATTTTGACAATAGCGAGCCTTTTTTGGACAATAGCGAGCTATTTTTGGACAATAGCAAGCTTGTTTTGACAATAGCGAGCATTTTAAACAATAGCTTCTTTATTTTTGTTAATGGCAAGCATTTTTAATGATAGCAGTAAAATTTACAAAAGTGCACAAGAAACACAATAGCAAACAAGTTTCACATAAGTGGTCATTTTAGACACAAAAAAACAATAGCGCACAAGAAAAATGATAGTGGTAAATAAAAGTGAGCAAGTTTTACGATAGCAATAAAAAAAATGATAGTGAACAAGATTAACAAAAGTAGAAAAGTCATAAATGACAACAATGAAAAAATCGAGACAATAGTGGTAAAAACACAAAATTATTGCTATTGTCAAATTCAGTTTTGAACATTAATTACACAAATGTACAAAAATATGAAAATGTAAAGGGAAGTGGTACATACTGTGACGCTTGTGCCAGTTGGCCTCCCAAAAGAATAGATTGTGTCTATATGGTATGGGGCACCATAAATCCTCACCATAGAAACTCAACAATCATAAAAGAAAGATCTCCAAAGGCAAGAATTCAGTAAAAGAAAAGAGTGCAAATGAAGAAAAATGAACCCTAATTTAATATTTTTACCCCCAAAACCCTAAATTTTTACCTTGGGAACCCTCATAGGTTAAAATTAGGAGCACCCTGAAACATCTGAAAATATAAACAAGTGCCCTATAGCCTAATTTTTTGTATTCTACACAATGGAACCTTGTCACGAGCCTAACCCAAAAAGTAAATTTTTTGGTCAATCTCTCAAGGGGCAGCCCGACATCATATTATCTTTTCGTTGATTGCCAAGGTATAGTGGGGCATATAAATAATTTCAAATCTTGATTTGAACATGGAATTCTTTGAAATAAAGCAACCATTACTTTGTCTCAAAGAGGGGAATAATGTAGACATGTAAAGATGACCTAACACATATCACACATCCTGAATGACATTTTTTTCATTATTGGCATCATTATCATTAATATAATTACATTTCACATTATTTACATCATTAACCCTACTTTCCTCTATTAATTGAATAATCTTTAATTATTTAATTAATTCACTATTTCCTCACCCAATCTAACTTTATTCTTCCTAATTAATTAAATAAACATCAATTATTTAATTATGTCCCTAATATACCTTATTCACCTAAATCAATTAAATTGTTATCATTTAATGATTTAATTAAGTCACTTTCCCCTCTCTAAACCTAAATAATTAAATTAATTATTTGGCATCATTCAACATAGTCAAAAAACAAATACAACTTTATTTGCTAAATTCAAACATGACTTGCATGTTCATCTCCAATATTAATTAATTATTCAATTAATTAATTATCCTCACCCTTTTTGTGATTGAGCAAATCATTACCACTGATTTCTCACTGTAATTAGTTGATGAACTCATCTATTCTTTGATCCCACTAACCAATCAATCTATTTCTCAATCCCACTAACCACTCAGCCTAATTTCTTCAATACCCACCAATCATCCAATCTAATCGCACTAATCATTCCAATCTATTTCCTCTCAACGATTCTTAACCATTGATCATGATCTTTTACTATGAAATCTCAATCATTCATCTCAAAACATGAAATCTATATAACAACACTCTTCATTCTCAAAAATGGTCAGAGAATCTATAGATTTTATGCAATGAAGTCATGTTGAATTGACATTTGAATTCTTGAGAGCTTTTACACACATATTTGATCATTATTAACACACTTTGAAGCTTTTGCAAACAAAAAATGGAGGCTTCATGTTGATTAAAACACAATCCAACACCAATTTTAATACAACTTCAACATGGTATGGTAAGACTTGTTTTGTTTTGGATTCATTTAAGTTTCTTAGTTGCTTATTTGTTTGGATTCTTAAATTTATATTTTGCATTTCATGAGTATGGGTTTGGAACTTAATCTTAGTTTGAATTGATTTGGTTTGATTCATTATTGTTTTCCTTATACTATTTCCCCCCCTTACACAATTAAAATTGATGATGATATGAGTAAAATTATTATGTATTATATGTATTATTTTTTGAACACCTAGAAGATTGAGAGGGGGGTGAATCAGTATTCTTTTAAACCTTTGAAACATTTAATCATCCAATCCACATTGCATATTCAATTTTTGTAAATGAAAGAAAGCATGAAACATCCAACAAAATCACACAAAACGTGAACACAAGGATTTTTACATGGAAAACCTAAAATGGGAAAAACCACTGTGAGGATTAGCTGATAATATATTATAACTGGTTATAGTATATTTACAAAATTTCTCACTGCAGGTGGACTCACTATCTAAGTGTACTCATTGTCCACTGAGAAAAGAGATAAAAGAAAGTTTGTGGCTCATAGCCTAGATTGAATTGTTACAATTTCATCTATCATATGCATGAGATATAGTTCCAATGAAGCTCAATAAACTAACTTTACACTTTATCTAATTCTAATCTAACACTCTACCTTCATTTATATTCATATCGCTATGATATTCTACTTAACATTCACAAATTAAATTCGTAATGTTTTTGCATCATTTTCATCACTTGCATGTTTCTCATATATCAAAGCACTAAAAATGATCTAGCTTATATATCTGCTTCAAGCATAACATCAATTAGGTCAGCCTAATTAGATGTAACATATAAAATATACAATATATTACTTGTCAGCTCAAATCTTTCCACACATGCCTCATGTAGATTCAATCCTTAAATAAATTTGAAATAGGTCATCATGGACCTATAATAGCTGCCACAAAACTCACAATACTTAATTAATCTGTACATACCTTCACACCTATTAGGTCAGCACCGCAAAAGGGATAATACAAAAATTATTCAACTGTACACCCATATTTGGATATGTGTACCCAAAAATGCTATTCTATCTAGAATTCACACTCTATTGACATCTGTTAACATCTCCTTAAATCCAAAAATCCAACATCCTATCAGCAAAGAAGTGCAGTCTCTCCAACTCATTTGCACTATATAGGAAATGACTACATAATTTTCCAGGCCAAATGTTTGTTAGTCATAATTTTCAAACCAAGAGCCAAAAAAAGATGGAATTCTAGAATTAGATGCTTATATCAACCAACAAAAACATACTAGAACTGCATAGTGAAATGTTAATTCGTGGACCGGTGCAAACCCAAAAACTGGATGCTCCATACCTAGAAACATTAGTAAAAAAACTTAGTCATTTTTTGACACAGTCGGCTTCACCGGATCAAACCTTCTTACAAAATTATCTTCCAAAAACATCCCAAAACATGTTAGAACCAACCAAAATGATCTGGACCATGATCTCCATATCAATATATAATGTTGATATTAATGCGAACACAACAATACATAATAGTATGCCTTGTGCTTATCCTACATGCTCATGTTTCCAACAACAACACCAATGAAAAAATCCTCATTCTTCCAACAATATCCCCCTTTTTCATTGATGGAAACATGCTCAAACATCGCCAAAATATCTCCAAAATAGGTGTATATTGTTGTAAGAATGAGGAGTTTGTCATTGATGTTGTTGTTGGCAACATGAGCTTGTAGGATAAGAACAAGGCATACTATTATGTGTTGTAGTGTTGTCATTGATGCCAAAATTCTATATTGATATGGAGATCATGGTGCAAATCATTTTGGTTGGTTCTAACATTTTTTGGGATTTTTGTGGAAGACAATTTTGCAAGAAGGTTTGATCTGGTGAATCCAATTGTGATGAAAAATGACTGTGTTTTTACCAGCATTTATGGGTATATAGCATCTAGTTTTTGGGTCCACATTGGTCCATGAATTAACATTTCACTCTATGGTTTTATTATGATTTTTTTGGTTGATAAAATCATCTAATTCCATAATTCCATCTTTTTTTGTCTCTTGGTTTGAAAGTTATGAATAACATAAGTTCGGCCTCACAAATTATAGTCATTTGTTGTATAGTCATATGAGTTGGAGAGTCCAAACTTCTCCATGGAAAGGATGTTGGATTTGAAAATTTAAGGAGATGTTGATAGATGTCACTAGAGTGTGAATTCTAAATGTAATAGGATTTTGAGGTACGTGTGTTTGAATATGGGTGTATAGTTGAATAATTCTTGTATTAGGTCTTCTACAGTGCCGACCTAATAGGTGTGAAGGTATGTGAATATTATAAGTATTGTGAGTTATGTGGGAGCTATTATAGGTCCATTTAGACCTATTTAAAATTGATTTAAGGATTAAATCTTGGCACAAAGTGTTTGTGCAATGATTTGAGCTGACAAGTCATATATTGTATATCTTGTATGTTACATCTAATTAGGCCAACCTAATTGATGTTATGCTTGAAGCGGATATATAAGATAGATCATTTTTTATGTTTTGATATATGAGAAACATGCAATTGATGTGAATGAAACAAATACATTGCGAATTTAAGTTGTGAATGTTGAGTAGAATATCAAAGTGATGCGAATACAAAAGAAGGTAGATTGTTAGATCAAAATCAGATGAAGTGTGTAAAGTTAGTTTATTTAGCTTCATTGGAACTATATCTCATGCATATGGTAGATGTAATTTTAAAAATTTAATCTAGGTTGTGAGCCACAAACTTTCTTCTATCTATTTTTCTCAATGGGCAGTGAGTCCACCTGTAGTGAGCACTTCTATAAATATACTATAACTGGTTATAATATATTGTGAGCTAATCCTCACCTTTTCCCATTTTGATTTTTCCACATAAAAATCTTGGTGTCCATGTGTTATGTTATTTTGTTGGATGTTTCATGTTTTTTTTCATTTATTGCAATTGAATATGTTATGTGAATTGAATGATTAAATGTTTGAAAGGTTTAAAAGAATATTGATTCACCCCCATCCCCTCTAAGTATTTCGAGTGTTCAACATTATTTGTGTATCATAGCATGTATAATATAGGTTTTGTTTTGTATTCAAGTTTCTCACCAGCTATCATATCATGAATTAAGCACAACTATTTGGAAGAGAAGGATTAGTTGATATCAATTAATTCAATTTTTTTATTACAATCTTATATATAGACACACACTAAACATAACAAATCAAAATTTTATGTCTAGACAAGCTAAGCTAAATTTGTGAACTAAAGTATCAACTTGAGAAATTAGCTAAGTCATTCAAAGTGTGTACATTGATATAATTTAAAGGGAAAATTATAAACTGAGGAAATTCATAGTGATATAAAGTAATATCTCATGAAGAGAGATATGGTTGAGCTATAAATAATACGATAGAATGATTACATTCAAAATTATTGCATTGGTATTTGTGGAAGAAAAGGAAAATCAAACCCTAAGTAAATGAAATTTTCTTGGAAGGTCATAGAGGTTGATCAAGATGGTGCCTTCTCTAGTGTCCCTACTAGTATAATATAAACAACAAATATTTACATATACATCCATACAACCCTCACAAAAATAGATTATGAAAATTTGAGTAAAAAATGATACCTCTAATAAGGATGAACAAGAACATAGGGTTATGCGAACTTACATTTATAAATATTAGAGGGACGTTTGAAATTTAAAATTATCCATATGAGAATATCTACCAAATTTTTGTATCGAGCACACCTAGTTAAGGATAATTCTAAGATAAATTCATGCATATTTCATCTACTTGGATTGACCATATCAAATTACAAAGGATGCCATAAAAGTGGTCACGAGGTTGTGTGATAGATAAGATCTCCCACAAAATAAAAAAGTAAAAAAAGTAACAAAGCTAACTAGAGAAAAAATTAATGAATGAAATCTAGAAGTCAAAGATATCTCAAGCCTTGTTGTGTGTGCCATGATAGGGATTTCTTATAAAGCATACTACATAAATAGGGAAAATTTAGCTACAAGCAACACAATCCTCACTACTTATGAGATGGTATTAAATGGGAAGGAGTATAAACTCTATCAAACATTGTGGGAATAACTACTAGAATTTTTTAATAAAAAAAGTGAACTTAGTACACCTTTAGGTATGGTTCACTCATCATATGCCTCACATTGCACTTTATGAGGGACTTGTTGGGAATTCTTAGATATTCTTTGTCTAATAAAAAAATAGTAGGCTCCCAAATTATTTCCCATATGAGGAATTTCCAACAAATATAAGGAAATGTATTGGGATCCTTCGAAAATTTTCAAATATAAATACAAACTAAGGATAAGATTATTCATGACATAGTGAAGAAATACCAAAATGAAATCACCTTCATAATAGATATTGATTTTGTCTATATGGAGGAAGTGGAGCCTAAAATGTCTTAGGTACTATGGCTATCCTATGAAGTGTTATAAAAGCTAAAAAATATAACACTAAATCATTGCTATCCTTACCTTGGGATCCCAAGACTAAAAGGTTCAATACACAAAGAGAATGAATGGAAAAATAGAGTAAAAAAAAAGCACAAGATCATGTTGATAAAAATAAAGGAAAGCTACGTCAAAATAGGGGATACAAAAGGATCTAGTCCCAAATATCATTTTGGAGATATCTATTATCCCCAACCATGGAGAAATAGGGGTAAAAATAAAAGTGCAACAATCAAACATGTAAAAAATAGAATCCCTACCATTTAAAATAAGGGATTCAAAAACCCATTAGGCATTAGGGGATGAAAATATTAAAAAACAAATCACCATAGTTAGGTACAAGATGAAAATTACCTACTTTACAAGTGCCACAATAGGAAAAATAATGTGAAGGAAAAGTAGATTCACTCACAAGAGTTACAATAGAAGCATTTTTACAAATGAGTGCGAAGAAAAATAGGGGAGAAGCTAGGCCCTCACAAGTTTTTTTTTAAAAAAAGACAAAAAGAAAAAGAAAAGGGTCAATTTTTATATTTAGTTGAGGAAGAAGAGGGGGAGGAGGATATTTCAACTAAGGTTCCTAAATTTAGGTGTCTACACATTGAACCAATCGTATTGAGCATTATTATGGATGTAATATGACTACTTTAGTTCAATTACCCTTTAATCCTAAAATAAAGTGGGATGGTGAGGAGTTTGATTTTACTAATTCCCACAAGAGTTTCTCAATGCGTATCTAATGTCTATTTTATTTGCATTTTATGAGTGTTGATTTCTACTTACTTTTTTTGTTATTTCATCAATAAAGTTTATTAGCTTAATCACATCATAATCAAATTAAGTTGCTACATTGTTAATATTTATATTGTACTATTTACCCTATTGTTTCAACATTTGGTATCAAAGCCATAACTTTATTGTAGAAGGGGGTGCCTTTCTTGTAATGTTTTTATATTTTTTGTTGCAATGGGAGTATTATTTTATTTATTTTATATATGTGTGTGTGGTTAAAGAAGTCATGGTAAGCACACCATGATCAAATATTGAGAATTTTAATGGGTCTAGGTATAATAGTTTCATAAACTAAAGGGGCTTGAGAGAAATGGAAAGCTATGACAAATAATGGAAAATATTGCAATATGTCTAATGTGAATTGGACAAAAATTGACAAGGCTTAAGGAACAATATAACTATGTTTGTATTTATTTTCCTCTTGATATCTATGAGGAGACAATTGCATTCAATCTATGGATAAGGAATGGTGAGATCTATTAATTGAAGAGTTTGTTATAGATAAAAAAATATTTAAAAAGAAAATTATATTCATTAAGTGAAGGAGATCTATACCTAAGTATTTAAATGTGTAAATATTATTTTGAGTCAGCTAAGAAATATTGATGTTAAGATACATGAAGAGGGTAGATTTATTTTATTGATATGCTCATTACCTAAATCTTGGATGAATCTAATAGTTGCAATTAAGGGTGACACTATACAGCCTAAGATGAATATTGTTTTTCTACTTTTCTCAACAAAGAAATAAGGAAAAAATGCATGAATGAGGGTTCCAATGATGTACTAAACATATAGGTCAAACCCAAAGAAAAATGTGGTAATAAGAAAGGTGATAAGGAGATTTATAAGTGAAAAGGATAGTGTAAAACCTCTTGTAAGAATTAAGTTGTTGGAATTATAAGAAACATGGCTATATATGGAATGTAGAACAATATTTTTTAAAATATTTTTTTAATGATAAATCTTGTAATGATGAAAATTATTTTTCGCTCATGTATGCTAACATTGCTAGTGATGACTAATGTTTTATTGATCTAGATACCTCATATCACATGACTCCTTAGAGAGAATGGTTTTCTTCATATAGAGCATATGATGTTGGTGAGGTGTTCTTTGGTGACAAAAATACACATTATATTGTGGGAAAAGGGAAGTTAAAACTTATGTTTATTGATGGAAGATTTAAATCTCTCATATAGATTTGTTGCACATTCAAGATTAGTATGCAATTTGAATTTATTTTCTAAAATGAATGATATTTGAGTGAATCCATATTTGAAAAGAATGGTTGCAATTTAGCTAGAGGGAATAATTTTCTAGTTAAGGGATCTTGATGTACGAGTCTTTATTTTTAAATTTGATACATTTATTTATTATAACTCTACTTGTGTCCATGAAAATTCATATTCGTATATGTTGTGGTCCCACAAGATGTGTCATGTTCTAGTGAGAAATGGAGTAAGACCCTACTTAATAAAAATATGGTAGTTGGCTTATTTGGTTGTTTTGTAGATTTGGAATCTTGTGAGCACCATGTGTTTGAAAAATAGAGTAGCATGAAATATGGTTCTACTAGTAATAGAGAAAAATAATTAATGGAAGAAATTCATAGTTATGTATATAGTCTTGTGGATATTGCTTCTATTAAAAAATATTATTATTTTATTTCCTTTATTTATGGCAACTCACGTTATACTTGGATTTATTTTATGAGGCATAAATATAAATATTTTAGCAATTTTAAACATTTTAGTGTTGTTAAAAAATAGATGGATCACAAAATAAAAGTACTAAAGTCAAACAATGAAGGAGAATATTTTTCTAGAGAATTTGACCAATTTGTAGACATGTAGGTATCATAAGGAAAAAAATAAAACCATCTAAGATTACTGAAACATTAATGCATAGATCCAAAAACATGTTAAGTAGTGCTTGATTGGAACAATATATTTGGGTTGAGGTTTTGAGTATTTCTTTTTATTTGATTAATATATCTTCATTCTCTACTTTAGTTGATAAAATACCATTTGATGTGTGGATGGATATTAAACCCTCAATGTCATACACTAGAGCTTTTTGGTTTTGAGGATTTTATTCTCATGCCTTTGAATGAGAAAGGTCTAAGTTGGATTTCAAAGCTAATAGATCTATTTTTGTTGGTTATGGCAATGATTTTAAGAGTTATGTACTTTGGAAAGTGGTGTATTCTAGATAAGCGAATTATAGGGAACTTAGGGGTAAGTCTAATAAGGCACAACCAAAAGAAAAGGAAAAGGAAACCATACATTTTGAAAATAAAATGGAGAATCAGGAAGTTACACAAGTGAAAGAATAATTTTTTGGACAAGAGGAAGTAGAGGAAGAAGAATATAAAAATTTAGAGAGATTAAAAGAAGCATAGTATGAGCTTATTAATATATCTTCTCAAGGTCTTTAAGGCAATAAAACTAGTTGAAAAGTAAGCCCACTATATTTTCATTGTGTATTTTATTTTATCTTGTATTTATGTTGAGCCTAGATCTATGAAGGAATTTATTTCTTTGAAGAAGCATGAGTCTTTGATGGAGACCATACAAGATGAGATGATGACCCTGAAAAAGTATGAGACTTAGTATCTATTTGATTTTTACAAGGGAAGAAAATCTATTGGTTGCAAGTGGGTATTTAAGAAGAAATTTAGAGTGGATGAAAAATTGAAAAAGAATGATTCATAACTAGTGGCAAAAAGTTACTCCCAAGTTGAAGAATTTATTTAAATGTATTTTTTTCTCTTATTACAAAACTAACTTCTATTATATTTCTAATTTATATTATTATTTCTTATGATTTATAGTTAGAGAAAATAGATGTTAAAACTAATTTCTTGCATGGGGATCTTGAGAAAGAAGTATATATGAAACAATTTATGGTTTTGTGGTAAAAGGGAAGGAGAATTTTATTTATAAGTTAAAATATTATTGCATGGTCTAAAGTAGTCACCTCAAATGTGGTATTATAATTTTGATTCTTTCACATTGGACCTTAGGTTTTTTAGGAGTGAATTTTATCATTGTGTTTACTTTAAATACTTAATTATTAATTGTTAATCATTTGCATGTATGTCGATGTCATATTCATTATAAGAATTAGGGAGATAAAAAAAATTAGTGATATATTTTATTTGATATAAATTATTTAAGGGATAGAAAGTAAAATTTTTGGTATGTAGATAAATAGGGATTGAGTTAGCAAAAAACTTTTTCTCAATAACACTAAGTATATTTAGATTATTTTCTGGATATTTGTGTTCTAGGCTTGTAAACTAGAAAATATTCATTTACATATCAATACTAGGTTATCATTATATTGAAAGGAAAGTCAAGTGTGAAAACACGTCCCTAATGCAAATCAATCATGAGACGGTTACAAAATTCTATTTTAAACCCTTCAACTTTTATAGTTAACAGTCAAGATTGCACATGCATATAGTAATTTCATATTAAAGCATTAAACCATAAGACATAGAATTTATGTGGGAAAACCCTTTCATGAAAAAAACCACACCAAAGTATAGACCAATTGTATTATTGTAATAAACTATTTCAATATAATATTCAAAGTCTATGCTCTTGTAGGTGTAGTTTAACTGTGATACAAGATTTTAGAGTGAATCTGACAACATAGCGACATACAGATATTACAATCAAAACTCTACATACAAATGAAATAAGGAATCAATATATACTTCTCATACATGGGCATCCAACATTGTCATGTGTCAATCTCTCAATCTTTGCATGCATACAAACTGAAACTGACAATATGCATGAGCCCGAGTGAACCGATTAGCAACTTGACAATATGCAACAACATGCAACAACGTGAAAGCACATACAAGACTTGCAGCTCCAAAAATCAAGAAACCTCACATGTTAGGTATCCTAGAGGTTTTCACAATTCATAATTCTCAAATGAGTTCCCAAGTGACAAGTGTCACCTTTCCTTTCTTCCACTTTTTCAAGGAGATAACTTACACACAAGTGGACCCCACCAATGTTTGCTTCCAAAATAAGTAGCCACTTTATCAACATGGTGCAAATTTTGAAGGTTTTAATATTTGATCTTCCCAAATGAGTTCCCATGTGACAAGTGTCACAATATTTTTATTCTCACCTTGCATGCAAGATGCCAACTCTTTGCTAGGTCCCACAGAGTGCCTTAGCAATTTAGAAATATTTTTTTTTGCATTTAATAAATAAATTAAAAAACTTAGGGTAAAATAATTAATTAAATAATCATGGGACTCACTGAGGTTGAGACACCTTAATCCCAACATTCTCTCACTTGTTGAAGACCTTCAAGAGTCTCTATATCACTTCTCAAGTTGCAAGGCCCATAGAACTGGCACACCATTTGAACTTCTTTGTACTCACAAGCTTCGTCAGTGCATCCACAACTAACACCAAAGTGTCCACCTTTTTCAAGTTCACCTTTCTATCTTCCACCATATCATAAACAAAATGAAACTACACATCAATGTTCTTTGTTCAAGCATGGAAAGTAGCATAATTTGCTAAAAATATAACACTATGGTTGTCACAACAGATAGTAATTTCCTTGCATCAAAACCAATATCGTAACACAATATCTTAAGCCAAATGGTTGCTTTACAAGCATGGGTAGCTGTCATGTACTCAACTTCAATAGTGGACAATGCGACTATAGCTTTTTTCTTATTCATCCAACTTATTGCACCACCAAACATCATAAAAACATATCCACTAGTGGATCTCCTATTGTCAATGTCACCCGCCCAATTTGAATCCACATATCCATAAATTCTCGTGTTGAATGTTGAGGTCCAAGAGTATAACCATAAAAACACAAGGCATACTCTTAAGTACCCCACAAGTACCTGAACACTCTCTTTACCACATCCCATTGCACTCATCCAAGATTAGCCATAAACTGACTAAGGACTCCCACTACTTGGGAAATGTCTAGTCTTGTAAAAACCATATCATACATCAAGCTGGCAACAACACTCGCATAAGGAACTCTGGTCATGTCCTCCATCTCGGTAGGAGATTTTGTACAATCCTTCACATAAAGCTTCATCCCTTAAACAATTGGAACAACCATCTATCTACAAGTATTCATGTTAAATATCTCCAACATAGAGTTTCACATACTTGCTCTAGTTTAACCAAATCTTTCTTTTAGCTCTATCTCTTCTGATCTCAATCCCTAGAATATACCTCACTACACCTAGACCTTTCATCTCAAATTATGTTGACAACTGAGACTTCAAATCTGAAATCATACTTTTTATCATCCACATATATGACAATAATGAGAATTCAACCATTATCAATCTTGAAATAGACACAATGGTCAAATTTGGATCTTATAAATCCCACAGACAACACATAGGTGTCAAATTTTGGTACCACATCCTAGGAGATTGTTTCAAACCATACAAATATTTTCTCAACTTGTACACCAAATTTTCTTTTCCTTTCAAAACAAAATGCTCTAGTTGGGACATATAAATTTCCTCCTCCAAGTCACCATGAAGGAAACTTGTCTTCACATCCATTTTCTCGACCTCCAAGTCATAAGTAGTTGCAAGTGATAACAAGAATCAAATGGATAGAAAATTATCTACAAGAGATAAAATGTCCCCATAATTTGTTCCCTCCATCTAGGAATATCCCTTCACAACCAACCTTACCTTATGTTTCTCAGCACTACCATCAAGACCCATTTTCTTCTTGAACACCCATTTAAAACCAACGGGTTTTTGTCCTTCAGGAAAAGGTACCAAATCCCATTTAGCATTATTTTTTAATGCAACCATCTCTCTATTCATGGCTTCCATCTAGGATTCTGCATCATGCATGCTCATAGCCTAACATTCTTGGACTCATCAATGTTAGCAATCAAAGTAAATATACAATTGGAATCCAACATAGAATAACTAAATATTTTAGATTACCTTCTTTCTCATGTAGACATCATCAACTATCAAGATTGAAGTTCTTACTCTTCTTTAGAGCTTTCAAATTTTCTAGAGCTCTCCTCATCATCAGGTCCACTATGGAAGGTTTTAGCTCATGAAAGATTACACTTCTACTGTAGAGAACCTTCTTTACAACTAGATCCCAAATCTTATACCCTTTCACACCGATATCATATCCGATGAAGATACACTTCAATGGATTTTTCTCCAACTTATATCTCTTCACATCAAGCACATGAGCATATTCCTCATAACCAAAGACTCTGATATATCTCATTGAGGGTTTCTTTCCAAACCATGCCTCAATGGGTATCTTTTCAACAACATCCAAAGTAGGAGATTTTTTTATCAAATAACATGCAGTGGTTATAGCTTCAACCTAGAACTTTTGTTCAAGGCCAGCACTACTCATCATACTCCTAGCCCTCTACATCAATGTTTTATTCATCCTCTCTACAACTCTATTTTTTTGTGGGTTGTATGGATTTTTTTTGTGCCTCTCAATCTCATGGTCCTTCCAGAACCTATTGAATTATGCAGAACAAAACTCACCATCATTATCCATCCTCAAGCACTTGATTTTCCTACTAGTCAGGTTTTCAACCAAGTATTTGAACTCCTTAAATTGAATAAAAACTTCACATTTATTTTTGAAGAATTACATAAATGTCCTTCTAGAATAGTCATCTATGAATGAGAAAAAATACATAGATCTAGAGAATTAAGGAACATTAATAGGAGCAAACACATCATAATCTACATAATCCAAAACCAAAAATATTTTTGAGAAATGGAGTAAAATGAAACATGGTGTTGTTTTCCATATATACAATGTTCACAAAAATCAAACTCGAGATTATAATCATGAAGGCCTTCAACAAATCTCTTATTTTGTATGTATCTAAGACCCTTCTCACCAATATGACCAATCCTTTGGTGCCAAAACATTGTTTTCTTATCTAGGAGCTTCATCTCCAAAGCATTTGCACCCTTAGGTACCCAAAAAGCATGATCATTAGATGTAGACACAATAGTCTTCTTCTTTGCTTTATCTAACGGTGAGGATGAAGAATCAAAAGCTCATTTCTTGTATTTCACAAAAGTACTATTGCACCAAATAGTGCAAGAATCTAGCTTATATAAGATTCCAATCCAAACACCCTTAGCAAGCACCATAGAACCTCTAGTCATCTTGCATCCAACACTTGAGAAAACAACCTACACTCCCACATCACTTAGCTTACTCAATGAGAGTAGGTTTCATGCCAAACCAAAGATATGAAGTACACCATCAATCCCCTTCACTCTACCATTAGGGAATTAGATCCTAACTCTTCCACAACCAACAATCTTTAGATGAGAGTCATCACCCAGGTACACCTTCCACCACCATACTCTTAATACTTTGAGAGTCATCTTCTATGAGAGATCATGTGGAAAGAAGAACTTGATTCAATCAACCACACATCTTCCAATGCATGCATTTCCAAGGCAATGAAAAAAGTGTCTGCATCATCCTAAGAAGATTTATTAGATTCAAAATCAAAGGACTTGCTTTTCTTTTTCTCTCCTTCTTACAATCTTTGTGAAAATATTTGGATATCTCACAGTTCCATCATTTAGCCTTGGAATTTTTTCCAGGAGACTTATATCTCCCTAGAGACTTGGACTTAGAATTCTTGTCCCTTTTCTTCCCTTTCTCCTTTGATCTACCATGAAAAGATAGGGCCTCCTTGGCCATCTTAGAATATGTCCTCTGCATCTCTTTAGATAACAATGAAGCAACCACATCTTTTATCTTGAAAGTGGTTGTTGTACTTCTAATCACCATCACCATATGGTCCCATGAGTCTGACAAAGAACATAGTAGAAGAATGCAATGGTCTTTTTATTCAATCTTCACACCAATAGCACCAAGTTGAGAAACAAGCATATTAAATGCATTCAAGTATTAGAAATTGATCCTCCTCCCTCCATCCTTAATGAATACAGTTTCTTTCTCAGGAATAACTTATTTACCAAGGATTTTCCTTGATAAATGTCACCAAGCTTCTTCCAAAGACTAGCTACAATATTCTCCTCATGGACATTCAAGAGCACAAAATCAACCAAATAGAGTCTTATCAGACCCTTGGATTTTAGATCCATTAGATACCAATTAGTTCATGAGGTTGTTATTGGTTTTGTATTGGATACTGCAGCCCATATATCTCTATCTACAAGCACATCCTACATTTTTATTTTCCAAAACTCAAAATTATTGCCATTGAATTTCTCCATCTCTATTCTTCTAGATGTGCTTGCCATCTTAAAACTGTAACAAGATTACAAAGCTCTCTCTGCAAGATCTCCCACTAAATCTAGATGAGAATAAAAAAACTCTTCAAACCCAAAAAGAATAACAAATTTGGCTAGGCTCTTATACCAATTGAAAGGAAATCTAAGTGCAAAAATGCTTCCCTAATTCAAAATCAATCAGGATATGGTTGCAAAAATTTGTTTCAAATCCTTCAACTTTTTCAATTAACATTCCATATTGCACATGCATATAGTTATTTTATATTAAAGAATTAAACCATAAGACATGAAATTTATGTGGGAAATCCCTTTTGGTAAAATACCCATACAACAAAGCACAAATCAATTATGTTATTGTAATAAACTATTACAATACAATGTTCAGAGGCTATGCTCTTGCAAGTGTAGTTTCACTGTGATACATGATTTTAGAGTGAATCTGATGGCATAACGACATATAAATATTATAATAACAACTATGCATACAAATGCACCAAGGTATCAATACATACTTCTCATACATGGCTGTCCAACATTGCCATGTATCAATCTCTTAGTCTTTGCATGCATACAAACTAAAACCAACAACTTGCATGAGTCTTGAGTGACCTGATTAGCAACCTGTCAAACATGCATGCACATGCAACAACATGAAAGCACATGTAAGGCTTTCAGCTCTAAAAATAAAGCAACCTTACATGCTAGGTGTCCCATAGAGAAAATCAACTCAAAGTTTCCAAATTAGAACTCAATCTTGACTCCTAGTCTCTTCCAGTGACAACTTAGTCTTTGTTAAGCAACTTTCCCTTCCAAGCTTTAGTCAACAAGTGAAACTAATGACACATGGTATCATGGCACACCTCCTAGAGGTTTTCAAAATTCACAATACTCAAATGAACCACCAAGTTCCAAGTGTCACCTTTCCTTGCTTCTGCATTTCTGATGAGATAAAGTTGCACACAAGTGGACCCCTCCACTATTTTCTTCAAAAATAAATTACCACTTGTCAACATGGTGAAAATTTTGAAGGTTTGAATCTTTTATACTTCCCAAATGAGTGCCCATGTGAAAATTATCACAATATTTCTCTTCACACCTTGCATGTAGGATGACAACTCTCCATTAGGTCCGACAAATTTCCTTAACAATTTGGAAACAATTATTTTTGCATTTAATAAATAAATTCAAAAACTTAGGGGAAAATAATTAATTCAATAATCATGGGACTCACTAAGTTTGAGACACATTAATCCCAAAATATATTAGTGTCCTAAGTTAGATAATAATTCAAAGGATATGTTTAATGTTTCATAAGATAGTGTTATAGATAGCCTAATACAAGTTAGGGTCTATACAAGACTAGAAATTTCCAAAGCAATGGGATTTTTTGGTAGATTTATGTCTAACCCTAGTAAAGAGCATTGGATTTATGTAGAAAGAGTATTCATATATTTGTAAGCATATATATATATATATATATATATACTATCATGGGTTCTAAATGAGATGGGCAAGTTGCTTGATATACATGTCTCTATTGATTCAAATTTAGTTGATGTTTCAGATAGTATGAGGTCCGTGAGTAGTTATGTGTTTAATTTTTTGGAGGAGCTATTAGTTGGATGAGTAAGTTAATATATATACTTGTTTTTTCCACTAAAAAATTCTACATTTTGTGACATATTCTTGTAAGGATGTAGTGTGGTTACAAGTGTTGTGTTCAAGTGACGAATTTGAGTGTAAATAGATAAAAATTGGATGTGACAGTTAAAATTTCATATATTTGGAAAAGAGCATGATGTACCATACTCATAAATCATATGGATGTATAGTATCACCTTTTCTACAGGAAGGTCAAGGGTGGTAGATTCATGATATAGAAATTTGACACCTTGGTTAATGTTGTAGGTTTTCTCACTTAGCTAGTGAAAGTGAAGAAATTTAATTGGTGTGGAGATGTTGTGTGTCTTGCCTTATCTATCACATTATTTTTTTTTAGTTTTCTTTTATTTCTTACAATGCAAATATCAACTATGATAATGTTAGGATCAAGGGTGTCATTCACCTTACAATCTTAAGTATTGATTAGAATTATTTTTAATTATCTAGATGATAAAAATTGTATGATCACCTTGAAATCCTAATCTTAACGTTCAATAGTAATACAATTATAAAATCCTACAATTGAATTTCCTAAATTCTAAAATCTACATTAATATCTAACTAACCAAATAAATATGTTCAAATGAAACAAATTTAAATTGAAACTTCCAAAATTAAGATTATTTTTATCCAAAGCATGGTGCAAATTAAATGGTTAACAATAGACCTTAGGTACATAGTTGTAAATTTCTTCTCTCCCTTAAACTTGTGAAATTCTTCAAGGGTGAATAGGATAGACTAGCTTGACTAGAATTGCTAATATAAATTCTTATAGGGGTTGTACTAAGGAATGAAAAAATTAAAAATGGATGCTTTGAATTTTTTGTGGTCATAAACATTGGCTAAAGATAGAGCTAAAAATGGATGATTTGAAATTATTGGTTGGTCACAACCATTGGCTAAAGCTAGAGCTAAAAAATGGATTATTTGAAGTTGTTGTTTGGTCACAATCATTGGCTAAATTTGGAGATATATTATGCAAAATCAAAACCCTAATAATACATAAAATTAGTTTTATAGAAAATATAATGATTAGATTTAATTTTGGAGAGGGAAATAAGGCCATTCCTAACAATAACTACTCTAAGAAAATCATGAACTTGAGTTAAAATGGTCAAGAATTAGAAAATTATTACTCAATAATTACTCATGAAAATTCTCATGGGAAAAGGATAAAAATATGTTTTCCTTATTTGGAAATAATTAATTCACTATAGTGGATAGGTGTTCATTGTGGTAAATAAAACACTGAAGGGAAAAACTCAAAATTTGGCAGAAATAAATATTTCCTAGCATAAAAAGGCCATGTGAATTGTTTGAGTGGTATAAACTGATTGAAGGTTACAAAAAAACTTAAGAGGTTGACTAGGAATTTTCACAATGAAGCAAGTTTTACTCATTTTCATGCCACATAGGGACATGAGCTAAGTTATTAGATCTTCATTAGATTTTCCTTTATGCCTATCTTCTAAGAAACTTAAAGACACAATGTAGGATTGAAGATACTTTACTAATAGAGATCACATTTTTTAGTGTAGAAATAATCAAGTTCCAAATTCCTCATAAAATTCATACATTATTTAATTACCAACCTAAGTGCATTAATTTTCCTATCTACTTTCCATACATTTGTTCTTAATTTCAAAATACACTAGTCCACAACTATCATCAACCTTTATCTAGGTTAAAGGTGCTTCTTTGTATGCATTTCATTCAATTAGTCTAGATCACACATAGGAAAAGTTTATTTTTCTTTATTGTTGGAACCTAATGACCAAGTTTTTAATATGGGGTTTATCCTCCTATTTTATTTTTTCAATTTGTAATTTTTTAAATTTACTTTCTATTTTCAAATTTGAATTTTCTTTTCATTCTTGTGTTTCATCAATATATTTGTATATTAGGGTTTTGTGTATTTATTTATGTATCATATCTTTAACCTTCCCTTGCATTTCTTTTATTTTTTCTCACTTTCTACTTATTTTTAGATTTGCTTTACCTCTATTTTTCCTAATTTTATTGATTTGGGATTTCTTTCCCTTTTCCATATTATTGTGTATGCCACTATCTACTTGAGATTCTAATATTCCATTATGAAGTGCTCATTTAAACTCTTTTATGACTACCCAATTTGATAGAAATGATATCATTAATGGTTTTTGTATTGAGATAAATATAAGTGGCCAAGAATATTATAATCATGATGCATATGTGGCTCAACAAGATATGGGATAGGTTTTGATGGATGTATTGCAACAAGTTGAATCCCATAATCAATTAGAAAATATCTTCAACATTATATTAGTAAATATCCTCATGACATAGAAATATTAGATTACCTTGGATCCTTAATAAATATTTATATTGATGTATCCTCCAATCCACATTCCTCTTCCATCCTAATCTTACCACCTTTACAGATACTAAAACCATTCACCCTAATGTTACTCCCACCTCCAATTCTCAATCCCCTTCCCCATTGGATTGTTCCCTAACATAGATTATATTTTCCGTACACTCCTCCCTTTATAACTCAATGAGAACCCCCATATATTCTATCATTCCACCCATATCTAATCCTATTATTTCCATAACCACTATTATCACACTTTCCACCCATGTATGTCACACCATCTCCCTATACCAAGTTATTACCAATACTTCTCATATTATTTCCAACTCATTTGCATCCATGCCCATGCCTCTTACTTCCCAACCTATTTTTAATTCCTCTACAACTTCACATACTCCTAATGCCTCAAATTTTCTTATCACTACTTTGGAAACACTTGTGTGAGAACTAGAAAATATAAAGAAAGGCATTAAGGATAACAAGAACTCAATACTATCGCATATGATCCTTAAAATTGCAAGCCTTTACCTTTTGAGGCTATCATGTATTCATTTCAAGGATTATTGACCCTTTTATTTGATATGCATAGTGTAAGACCCTAATAGCCATTGATTATCATTCACATCATCACATATTGACTTTACTTAAGATAGTGTGATCTTGGCTATTTTCTTCATGAAAACCCCTAAGAATATGTTATTCAATGGTTTTATTTATTATCTCCAAGTTAAATGAATTGATTTGATGATATTGATACTACATTATTACAATACTATTATGTAAACATGGGATTCCAGATTATTGTCAATGACCTTACTAGATGCACATTAGAGAAATGAGCCTATCAATAGCCATGTTATTTGATTCCAATATTTTTTTAGAAAATTGAAACACCAATTCTCTTATGATGACTTATAAATAATATTTATTGAAGGATTACTTCTATTGATAAAGAATAATGTACACCTAAGTATCTTTCCATCTCTTAGAGAAATGTGCACACATTTGAAGAAACTTGAGGTTAAAATTTTAGCATCAAACACTTTGACATATTCTTCATCATCTCAATCTTCCTACCCTTCTATATGTTACAAACCCCGAACAATTTTTTGAAGTATAATGGTATGAAGGAAAATGTGAATCAAGTTGCTACTACTTCCTCATTTCTTTCATATAAACCAAATGCTTTTATATTTTTACTCAAAATTCAAGAATCTATAGATAATGTGTTTCAAACCTTTCTAAGTGCTAATTTAGTTACACTCCCTCTCACCTATGCACTATATCCCAAAAAATCATTGCCTAAAGCATATAATGAGCTAGAATTTTAAAACTATCATTGATTTAAAGGTAACTAAATTCAAACATGCATAGATCTTGAGTACAAAGTACAAGATATCATTAGAAATAACATAGATAAAGTTGAAGAAGCTAATGATATTGTAAATATATCCATTTCACACATTAAGAATCAATTTAAAATTTACATAAATCTTTTTCCACATCATTCAATTATCATTGAAACACATGATATGGACAATAAAGAAGATAATTTGGAACATGAAGGCATACCACATGGTCATTATTTTGTGGGAGTCATTGAAGTTAATGCCACATATTCTACTTCACCTTTTCCTAATCCACCAGTTTAATTGTATGATGAGGATATCCCACAAAATAATCATTGTGGACCATTATAAATCATAACAAAAATATAAAATGGGAGATCCATGATTTTCTTATCAACTCTACAAATTTATACAACAAATGCATAATAGATCTCTTAAAATGTACAAAAATAATTGTTTGGGTGTTTTTTATAGATGGAAAATATGATAATTAATACTCTTTCTTTTGTCATCTTACTACTTGAGTTTGGACCAAAAATTATTATATGTTTTATGCCATGTCATCCTTGATATGAATTGATTCTCTATATTACTTGGAATATAATCTCTAGAACATTTAAAAGTGGTTCCTTCAGTGGTAAACCAATATATTAAATCTACTCATAGGAAGAGTTATAAATACATGAAGATATAACTCTTAACCAATTATAGAGTTAAGTCACTTCACTTTAGACATGTAAATTAATTTCAGCTCCAAAATAAACTACATATAAGGATGAAGACGTCATTCATAAAACATTTCAAGATATGTTTCTAAAATAACAACTAAACCATAATTTAAGAAACAAGAATGGGTAAGAAAATTTTTATAATGTTACACATGTTGAACATATTTTTACACCTAGCATAAAGCAATATCAAGATGAAATAAATGGAATTGAAAAAACAAGGAATGAAGAACAAAAATTAAAAGAATGAGAAGACAAATTGGATATCTCTCATTGGGAGGAAAAAGATGATCTCTTAAATGAGCCATAGCCTATGATGCCAAAAGTGGTATTCAATAATTTTTCTCAATAATTTATAAGAAACCACTATAGTGTATATATGTGACATAAGTTTATAACTTAGGGTCCACCTTTTGCATTTTTTATTTTGAAATCTCTATTTTTATTTTTATTTTTGGTAAAAGGCCCATGGAATATATATATATATATATATATATATATATATATATATATATATCTCTTAGATGAGCCATAGCCTATGATGCCAAAAGTGGTATTCAAGAATTTTTCTCAATAATTTATAAGAAACCACTATAGTGTATATATGTGACATAAGTTTATAACTTAGGGTCCACCTTTTGCATTTTTTATTTCGAAATCTCTATTTTTTACTTTTGGTAAAAGGCCCATGGCATATATATATATATATAATAAAATAAAGTTTTTACATAGGATTTGTATCATATGAAATAATAGCTGCAAAATTCCATATTAGTTTCCAAACTGCCCATGAAATCATACATTTGCATACAATGCAGTTGGAAATACAAAATTTAAAGCATACTTCTATTAACGTTTGCCAATTTCAAAAGAAAACAGAGCCTGTAGAACATTTATGGGTACCCATCTTCATTTCTTTCATTTTATCTATGTAGAGCCAGGTTTCATTTTATTTTGAAATCTCTATTTCCTTTTATGCCTTATCCTTTTTTAATTACACCTTATTTATTTTGTTGTTCATGCTCATTTTACCTTCTATATCCTTTTTACATGATTTTTCTCCCCACACAAGGCATTTAGTTTATATTTTCATTGCTTTATTGAATTTTTATCTTATGCCTATTTGCATTCGTCTTCACACATTTTATTTTTATACCATTGTATTTTTCCTTTATTCCTATTGGGTTTTTTATTTTGTCTCCTACTTCACCTTTGGTATTTTTTGTCCACTCATGATTTTATTTATTATTTTAACACTTTGTTTGTTTGCATTAGACATTTTAATTTTATTATGATTTACCTATATCTCTTAGTTTCTTATCATACTCACAACACTTGTTTTACTATGAGGCTTATACATTATTGTTGATGCGCCAAGTTGACACACAACATGCAGGAAAGATAAAAGTAAAAGTATCTCACCTCTCCTGAAAGAGACAATCAGTAATCAAACTAATCACCTCCCAAGGTCTTTTATGTTGGTTCACAACATTGTTGTTTCACGAAGTGGTCAATATGGCTATAATGTTCAAGGGGAATGTTGGTTATGAGCTTTTGGATTGTTACAAGATCAAACATCTATCTAAACCTACTTTAACTAGGGTTTTAAAGAAATATAAAAAGATAGATCAAGGTTTTCAAACTGAAAAGAATGTTGATTCATTCAACTAATCAGACCTGTTACCTTCCAAGGAATTCCTAAACTTAGAACTACAGAATAAAATTAACCTATAATTGATACAAAGTTTCATTCATTCACAGTGCAAACTTTAACAATAGATTGCAAATCACCATTCAAACAAAACATAAGATAAAATTTCATTCCTTGAAAGCTTTCAAATCAAATGATTAACCCAAAATGAATACCATTCTAGAGCATAATATAAAGAAGGTTTCAATTTGGCTACTCCTACTATAAATGAAACAGATAAGCAAAATTTACAAATCTGGCAAGATCACCAGTGTACAGAAACCCATGTCTTCAAATTATCTCCATCTATACTAAGAAAATCAGGAAGATGCATCACTTCCTCCTCCTGGTGAACTGCAAAAATGTCTAACTTACTTCAAAACCCTAACTTGATTTTTCTAACCTTTTTCTTATACTTTATGAATCCTTCAGCTTTCTAACTAATTTGCTACCTTTCTTTCTAACCTTTCTAACTCTTCTAACAACAACCAAAAAAAAAAGATTCTCCCTTTTTTTTTTGAAAGAGGCTAAAACACCATACTTATAAAACACGTCAAATACATTGGCCCAGTTTAGGGTTTACAATAAGTCGGTCATAGAAGAAGTCGGCCTTAAAAGAGTTTGAAAAAAAGTCAAACATGCATTAAATGCAAGGGCACCAACCAGATCGGCCCAAAATCTGCCACATAACTCAGATCAAAACGCGTGAAGAAGAGGCAAAACGAAACAATGAGGAAGTCGACTTTCGATGCAACTTTGCATTAACTCCTTCTCCCACGTTGCCCATACCTTGCTCCATTTTGTCCTTCATCATCAAGACGTCCTCTGCAAGCTATTTGCAAGTGGCATAGGCAAAACCCTAGTTCGCCATTCAATAGCATTAATATCATTCTTCAGATCTGTCCCATCGTACTGTCCCAATCTCTCTTGTTGGATCAATATTCATTGATGATTGTACAGCAGGTCGCTGCATCATCTAGTTGGTGCCCAGCTATTGTATCCCATGATGGCCTTAGTCCTTCGCAGTAAGGTGTTCATATTCGGGTCTAAAACCTCAAACCAGACTGATGTCATCTCGCCCTTAGGAATCCTACTCTTTACGTACATCTTCATTCTTTCTTTCTGCTTTAGAGATGGGTGATCCCTTTATGTCCCTTAGCCTCTCCAGCTCCTGCCTTGCTAGACTCAGCCTGCATTCATCAAACACTAATGTGAGAATCCAAATATTGAAAAAATTTCATCAAAGTGTTAGCTCAAAATCATGATAAAACTATTAAATAAACCCATTAAGCATCAACACTAAGAAGTTCAGGATTTCAAGTTAATCGGGGAAAACCAACCTCGGTGGAATTTTAGAAAATTTCGAACTAGGCGGATTCTCATGATGAGGCACCAATATCAACAATAGATTATCAAAATGAACACAAGCAACATACAACAGTGAAATTCATCAAGCTAAAGCAAGATTTGTTTAAGCATTCATCATTAGATTCATCAATTTTATCCAATTTCTTAAATTCCACAAAGCATAGCAGAGAATTCAGAAGAATCCGGCCGGATCAGAATTTCACGAAGAGCGCAAAACTCTGAACGCCAGCACATTTCTAGGAAACTAAAGGAATCTAGGGAAATCCAACTGAGCAGGAAAATCCTGAGGTCGACAGGAAACCCAAAAATTGACCATCCAACACAAATTCGCTCAAATTGACCGAAGGTCACAAATTTGAGGACCCTGGGCATGGAAATCATTTAACATGAGTGTCCTACATATCTTATTTGAATCCTAGGCTCAATTGAAAGCAGATTAAGACGAGATGGTGATGCCCTAGGCATGAAACCCTAGATTTTAACCATGAACGCATAGGGCAAGCCATGAAATGCCCAAACACATAGGAATTCAAACTCCAAGCAAGACCATAACATTTTAAAGAAAAACAAGATAAAAATATCGACTCAGGAGAACACAAATGATGAAGCAAAATGGCATAAAACTCCAAAAATCGACCAAACTCGGAAACCCAATGGCTAGACAGAAATCGAGAAAAATCCGACCCAGGTGGAATTCCGCGAAGGCCAAAAATCTCTAAACTGCAGTGTAAAACAAGTCAAATTGGACTTTGAGCACAATCTGGGAAAATGGAGGGGAGGAGAAAAAATTGGGAAAATCCAACTGGGGTGGACAATCCTGAATAGTAGCACTGAAACCAGAGTTTGGAAGAAAACTGGGAAAATCTGGACGAACCGGAAAATCCTGAACCAAGGTGAAAACCCAAACCAAAACATGAAATTTTCAAAATTCAACTTGGGAAAAACACTTGGCCAAGCAAGATAAACATATTAAGCACATGCCAAGGCAAAGAAAAACCTCAAAATCGAAGGGGGAAAAACACAAAGAACGAAAGCAAAAGAGGGTCCCATTTTAATCAAATTTAAAAATGGGGTGGTTATGCAAGGCATAAGAATTGGCGACTTGGCTAAGAAAATGGTTTAACCATTTTTAGGAAACTAAGGGATTCAATTACCCATAACTCCTAGTTTATGGACATCACAATTCCAGTTAGGTTAGTTTCAGTAAACAAGGTTGAGCTAGAATCTCAAATGTAAATCAACACTGGCTACCCCTGAATCTATGTGTGTGCTTGATGGTGCATCACCCTTTTACAAATTTTTCCTCATCTTCTGGACAATTATGTGTAGAATTTGAAGTACATGAGTTGATTCCCTTTAACTATTGTGCAATGATATACTAGGCATTGCTCTGCTGCCAGTCAAGCGTCCATAGCTCCGACGGAGATACCTCTAGTTTTCTCACAGCATTGCTCTACTGCCAGTCAGGCATCCATAGCCCCGGTAGAGATACTAGCATCACCCATTCAGTATTGAGTTTTCTTTTTTTAGATAGTTCTCTCTCTCTTCTTTTTTTTTATTCAATTCCTTCTCAATACGTCATATGTCCAACATCTATACTTGGTTGAAAACTACCATGGACCTCATAATAGCATCTGGGGAATTGGATTTTTCACTCAAATCTTGCAACACCATCATCCTAAGACAAATATACCATTACAAAAGGAGATGTTTCTGATGATTTGTGACAGATTCAATCGTAGTTAGTGAAGATTTCTTACTTTACACCTTGTTCTCAATGACTTTCCACAACTCTCATTAACAATGGACATAAAAAAATGAATTTAGGACAAAATCATCCAATCAAAAAACTTGAAATATCTAAACCAACTTCTCTTCTAGTAATCAAAGTATACTTCAGATAACAACCCCCTTACTCAATTGAATAAAATGAAGGCCCCCACAAAGAAAAACAAGGAAAAGAAAAAACAAATGGAACAACAAACTATTTACATATATACAACCCAACAAAATACCAAACCTTTTATGACCCAAAATAATGTTTGAGAAATTGTCCATTGATAGGCAATGGAATAGGTTCTCCTATTAAACTGCTCAGCCAAAAATTTCTCCTAGGATTTCAGCAATTTGATAGGGACCCAACCAGAGCTTATCAAACTTCTGGTGGTCACTGTTCCTTTCATTGGCTTTATCCCATAGTAAGACAAGGTTTGATATCCTAAAAGCCTTGACTTTGTCTCTTTTGTCAAACCAACGTTTGACAACAGCCTGATGCCTAAAGAATTGCTGCAAAGTAGCATCTCTCTGCTCTTCTAATTTCAGCAAGCCAGCTAACCTGACTTCAATCCTATCATCACTAGAGTAAATTTTTTGCATAAATTTAAGAATAGGTATTTGCAAGTGAATAGGGAACACAGGCTCTTGGCCATACACTAGCTTAAATGGTGAAGTATTCAACGCAGCCTTGATCCTAGTCCTATTTTCCCATAACACAAGTCTTAACTGGGTATGCTAGTCTCTAGGATTGTTCTCTAACAATTTTTTGATTACTCCTAGGAGATTCTTATTAGTTAGTTCTGCAACTCCATTTCCTTGTGGATAATATTTTGAAGAATACTTTTAAACAATCCCATGATCATAAGCCCATGAAATGAACTCGGCAGAAGAAAAGGCAGGACCATTGTCACATACCAGTGCAAAGGGTACTCCAAACATGGTTGTGATGCATTCAGTGAGGAACTTGATTACTACCTCTATTGTGTTATTCTTGCAAGGTATAGATTATGTCCATCTCATGTAGTAATCTGTTGCAATCAAAATGAATTTATGTACTGCAGAAGAATTTGGGTTAATTACCCCAATAAAATCAAGTGCCCATTGGGCAAATGGCCTTACCTCATAAATAGGCTGTAATGGAATGGTTGGATGACTCTCGCTTGATGCATAAATTTTACATATATGACATGTCCTTACATGTTGGTGGGAATCCTTAAACACACATGGCCAATAATAACCAGATTTGAGGGTCTGATGTGCTAAAGAATCCGCAAAACCATGACCTATGCCATGTTTCCCATGAAATTCAGCAATTGCCTGCTTAGCTTCTTGTTGATCAAGGCATCATAGATAAACCCCCTCAAAATTATTTCTATATAACAATCCTCCTTTGAGCATATAATGGGAGCTTTTCATTCTTAGTGCTCTCATATGAGTTGTATTCATTCCCTCTGGGCACCGATTATTGAGCATAAAATAAATGATATTGGCATACCAAGAGTCATTAGAAAAGGACTGTGTTGTGTACTGCTAAAAAATAATGTTCTTACCAGCATTTGTTATTGCTTTAGACAAGCCTTGACCTCAGACAAGTTTCATAGGGTGAATCTCCAGATCAAACTCCTGCAAAATAGCCATCCATTTCCCCCTTTGTTCTCCCAACTCGCTCTGCATAAGTAGAGACTTCATAGTAGCATCAAGAACCATAGCAATGATCTGACTTTGAAGGATATAATGTTTGAACTTCTTGACAGATCTAACCAATGCAAAAGCTTGTTTCTCAAGAGGTGGGTACTTGATTTCAGCATTCTTAAATGGAGAGCTCATGAAGGCGATTGGCCTTTCATCCCCCTCATCTCTTTGTTGTGCCAGGACAGTTGCACATGAGTGTTCAGAAGCAAAAGAATAAATATAAATTGGATTCAAGTAGTCAGGAATGGTGAGGACTGGCACCTCTGAAATGGATTGCTTAACCTGAGAAAAAGCAACTTTTTCCTCATTACTCCATTCTATTCTAGCATCTTTCTTCATCATTTCGTTCAAGGGTTTAACACTTTCTAGAAAGCTTGTAATAAACTTCCTCACAAAGTTGATCTTTCCGAAGAAAGATCTCATCTCCTTCTTACTTACTGGCATGGTTAACTTTAGAATAGACTCAACTTGGTCTGGATCTATCGATATCCCTCTTTCTGAGATTATGTGTCCCAAAAGCTTCCCTTCAGAAACCCCGAACACACACTTTTTAGGATTCAGAGAAACACCATATTGCATACATCTTTCAAGAACTTTAGCCAAGTTTGTAGCATGGTTTAGTCTATCTTTAGAGAATACTATCAGGTCATCCATATAAATGATGATGCACCTACCAATCAAATCTTTGAACGCTACGTCCATTGCACACTGAAAGGTTGCTCCAACATTTATCAAACCAAATGGCATCCTCCTGTAAGTAAATGTTCCCCACTTAGTAGTGAAGGTTGTCTTCATTCTATCTTCATAATTAACGATCACTTGATTGTACCCAGAATAACCATCCAGGAACGACATCATTTGAGACCCATTGACAGTTTGCAAGACTTCATCCAAAGAAGGGAGTGGGTAGTTTTCTTTTTCTGAAGCTCTATTCAGATTCCTGAAATCTACACACAACCTTATCTCTCCATTCTTTTTACAAACTGGAACCAAGTTAGCCACCCATGTTGAATGGAATACAGGGAAGATTATTCTTGTAGAAAGCAATTTCTGAACTTCCTTAAAGATCAGTGGTTCAATCAGGGTGTTGACAAGACGTTGTTTCTGCCGAAATGGTTTAGCTTCAGGATTCAAAGGAATAGTATGAGTCATCACAGAAGCATCAAATGTTTTTAGATCTTCATACCCCCAATATATTGCAGCAATATCTTTCTTCAAGTGCCCTCAATATATCTTCTCTAATTGTTTCAGGGCAAGCTTTCCCTATGTAAACATTCCTTTCAAGGCTAGAGTCAGCTAAGTTAATAATTTCATATTCACCCCCTTATCTTCTGTTGATACCTTTTTTCAAGCCTTGGGATCTGAATCAAAAACTCTTTCTAAGGCCACCATTCCCTTGGGAATTCTATTACTTTTTAAATCGAGGACACCTTCTATATCGCAGTCTTCGAGGTTCCAGTCTCCTTGATTCCTATCAGACACATCAATGATCTGCACTTCGAAAACATCTGAGCTTTCTAGAAAAGAAAGGATATGTCAATCATCATCGAAGACTTGAAAGTTCCTAACATTATCAGGGACAACCGGGGTGGATATCAATTCTACTGAGAATCTCTTGAGCTTGGAGCCTTGCATGGGCTCTAGGGTACTTGCAACAACAACTAATGAATCAACTATTTGATTCTCCTCTCTAGGGATTAAACTAATCCCAAAAGCATCAAAGTCTTCAATCAGGTTCCACACCCGATTTCTATAAGCTGCCAGCCTTTTATAGTGACATGTGTACTAGTTTCGTACTTGCTTGATAATCACTTTTGAATCTCCTTTAACCATCAAGGCAGTAACCTTTTTTTGATGTGAAAACATCAGTCCCCAAGCTAATGCTTCATATTCTGCTATATTGTTAGTGCATCTAAACTGTAACCTGTAAGAAGCAAAACAAATTTTCCCTTTTGGGCTGGTTAACTCAATTCCAGCACCACACCTTGTTTTAGATTTGGATCCATCAAATGTGAGGGTCCATAGCTGATTATGAGTTGGGTTTGATCTCTTTGAGCTTGCTGTGGGTGCTTGGATAAGATGAACCATAGGTGGGGCCACTTGATCTTTTACATCAGATATTGGGAATGGGTGTTCAATAGGTTCATCAAGTAAAATATCCAATTCCCGCTCAGATATATCATGTAATCCTAGGATATATTTCTGACAGTTCTTTATATATTTGATTAACCCCTTGGGTTTTGGTATACTTGTGAGTGCAGGGGTATCAAACAAACCCTGGGGTTGTTCAACATAACTATGTTGGTCCGGTATTATGACTGGGGTAAGTTCAGTTTGAGGAGGGACTTCCTCTGAAGGTATATTATCCCTGGTTACATTATTGCATTTTTGGCTTCAAATGAGAAGTGATATGAAACGGTCTCAAGGTGACTTGGGATAATTTCTTCAGTTTGGAAAACATGATTTAGAACACTGGTGCAAGGTTGGCAGGTCAATTCCAAATGATTTTGGTAGTGCACCCTACACAAATTTGGGAGTAGAAGACTCCACAAATCGATATCTTCCCCTAAGACCAGTTGATCCTGTTGCAGCTTCCTGATCAATACTTACTAGTTTACACTAATCATGGGATCAGGGAATTCTTGCATTGACAAATCATTAGAATCAAGAACTGAAAAAGTTAGAATTTCCTCTCTTTTATAAACCCCTATCTTGGTTTCAAAATAAGCTACCTCATTGGGACAATCATACTCAGTGATGATATGTTTGAGGCGAGGTTCACTCTCAATCCTAATCTACGTAGGCATTCCCCCCTATGGTAGCCACAAATTTGAAAATTCGAGGGAGAGATATCCCCCTATACTCTTCATTAGATCTCTGCTCAAAAGCATACCATAAGTCTCAGGAATGTCTACTACCTGAATATCCATATTGGTTTGAATCCTAGGGTCAGACCCTACTTGTACATGTATATTTCTCAATTCTCCAACTACATTAACCTTTGTTTTATCAAGTTGGATGACCTTCTTGTTTGTTTGGACAAGATTCAATCCCAATTTCTTGCATACAAAAAATGGCATAACATTGTCAGAAGCCATTGAATCTAGCAGAAAATTCTGCAGATTCTTCCCACAGATTCTCAAACTTAAAAGAAATGGTGGGGTCCCTACCTTGTTTCTGAACAAAGCTATGTTCATGCCTACAGTAGGTTCCATCTTGGTTTTCCCTTTTGATTTATCAGCTTCTTCCAAATCTTTCAACACTATATTGTGTTGGGAAGGGCACCATTTTAGGATGTCAAAGAATGATAAAGAGGTTTTATGTTTCTGCATCTCAGAAACAATATCAAATTTTGTGTTATAACTTGCATTATATTTGAAAACACTAGATGCATTACCTTTGCTACGGAAGTCAGGCAGACCCTTCGGTGGAGGAGGGTTGTTATCAGCACTCTGATTCAGAGGCACCATGTGGTTAGGTGGTGTTGATGTAGTGAACAAAACCTTATTATGGTTTCTTAGGAAGTGTCCTCCCTTTGTCTGAAAGGCTTGGGAATCATACACATCTTCCTCTGGTTCATTCTCATCCTGCATTGGGAATGAAGGTTATTCTTCAAAGAGGTCATAAACCATTGTTGTATCCACTGAGCCACCTCATTTATTTGAATTCCCTTGGAATGCTTGAGCATCTACCTGTTCCATCTTCACAACCTTCTCCATTCCAGGACAGTTCACCTCAGAATGAGTTGCAGTATCATGCAGCTTGCACCAGTTAGTCATAAAATTGAGGTCAACCACATTTGCAGTATGTGGCCTATCCTCATTAGCCTTAAATAATTGTGAGAAACCCCACCATTATTTGGCCCTATGTTCCATTATTTGTTGTTATTAGGCCTCTGGTTATATCCTCTATTTTGATTTTGATAGCCTTGGTTAGGGAATTTTTGGCCTTGATAATTCCTCTGGCTGTGATTGTTGTTGTTATGATAATTACCCTGATTATTATTATTCTGATTAGGGTAATTACCTTGATTAGAATAATTACCTTGGTTCTGAGAGGGGTTCAGTTTAAGCTGAGCCATGTCATTTGTGACTTGAGACAGAGTTTTGTTTAGGGTCTCTACCTCGTTTGTGAGTTGAACTATCCTTTCACTCTCAGCATTCTTAGCAATAGGTGGATGACTGATAGGATTTGGTATTCCAACTTGATTATGATGACCACGTGGATTGTGATGAGCCTGTGATTGTTGAGAGAAGTCAGGAGCTCCATTGGAAAAGAATGGAACAGGAGATTGAGTCTGCAACTCAGACATAGGTCCATAATGGGAAGGAGACATCCCCGGGATAGTATTGAATAAAGGGGGTGGATTAGGCATCTGATACCCCATAGAAGGAAAACCTCCTCCCAAGTTCCCTTGTTGAGAGCTAGTTTGTTGTTGCAGCTTGATGGCTAGATGATAAACTTTAGACAGAGAATCAATATCCACCGGCTGATAAGTCCTTTGTAGGAACAAGCCAAGCAAAGGGTCTATAACTCTAAAATATGCCTGAATGGCACTATTCTCAACAACTAGATAGGGGTCCTGCAATCTCCTATACATTTTTTGAAACCTTGTATTAAACAAGGGCAGTGATTCACATGGATTCTTCCTAATGGTAGCAAATTAATGGAACAAAATGGCTGGATCCACATAAACTCTAAACTGAATGATGAAAGCATTCTCCAGATTCGTCCAGCTCAGAATAGAACCTTGTGGGAGATTTAGGTACCAGTTGTACGCCATATCCCCTAAGGAATAAGGGGACAACCTACAAACCACATCATGGTGAGCTATCTAGGCTCTAGTACAAGCATCCTTAAAAGCTTCCATGTGCTCCTCAACACTTCTTGATTCACCATGAATGTATTTGGGACAAAATTTCTCAGGATTCTTAGGCATATCATGAAATCCTCTAGGAATATTCCCCAATGGAGAGGGATTATTCACAAAAAATGCCATTGGTGGTGGTGGTGGAGGTTGAGCCAGCTGTTGGATGGGCTAAACCAGCTATAATGGCAATTGAGGTGGATTTGGTGGTGGTTTCATGGGTATCAATTGGGCTATTGGTGAAAAGCCTGGTGGAGTGAGTGGAGCTGACAAGGGTGGTAGAATGGTTGCCCTGTGAATCTTGTGTCTTGTTGGGGTCTCTATTTCTACCAAAGGTGGTGGGTTTTCAATTGATCGAAGAACTCTATGGGATCTCTCTGGTGAGAAAGACCCAATGTTATCCAGTTTGCTCTTTTGCCCCTCCTAGCGCCAGTTCTTGTTGTTGTACCAAGTTGACACACAACATGCAGGCAAGATAAAAGTAAAAGTATCTCACCTATCCTGAAACAGATAATTAGTAATCAAACTAATCACCTCCTAAGGTCTTTGATGTTGGTTCACAACGTTGTTGTTTCATGAAGTGGTCAATATGGCTGTAATGTTCAAGGGTCCTGCTGGTTATGAGCTTTTGGATTGTTACAAGATCAAACATCTATCTAAACCTACTTTAATTGGGGTTTTAAATAAATACAAAAAGATAGATCAAGGTTTTCAAACCGAAAAGAATGTTGATTCATTCAACTAATCAGACCTATTACCTTCCAAGGAATTCCTAAACTTAGAACTACAGAATAAAATTAACCTGTAATTGATACAAATTTTCATTCATTCACAGTGCAAACTTTAACAATAGATTGCAAATCACCATTCAAACAAAACATAAGATAAAATTTCATTCCTTGAAAGCTTTTCAAATCAAATGATTAACCCAAAATGAATACCATTCTAGAGCATAATATAAAGAAGGTTTAAGTCTGGCTACTCCTACTGTCAATGAAACAGATAAGAAACATTTAAAATTTTGGAAAGATCACCAGTGTACAGAAACCCATGTCTTCAAATTATCTCCATATATGCTCAGAAAATCAGGAAGATGCATCACTTCCTCCTCCTGCTGAACTGCAAAAACGTCTAACTTCAAAACTCTAACTTTCTTTTTCTAACCTTTTTCTTTCACCTTATGATTCCTTCAGCTTTCTAACTAATCTGCTAGCTTTCTTTCTAACCTTTCTAACTCTTCTAACAACAACCAAAAAAAAAAAAGATTCTCCCTTTTTTTTTTGAAAGAGGCAAAAACGCCATACTTATAAAATGCATTAGATGTGTCAGCCTAGTTTAGGGTTTACAATAAGTCGGTCATAGAAGAAGTTGACCCTAAAAGAGTTCAAAAAAATGTCAAACATGCATTAAATGCAAGGGCACTGACTAGATCAGCCCAGGATCTGCCACATAACTCAGATCAAATGTGTGAAGAAGAGGCAAAGCGAAACAATGAGGAGTGTGACTTTCAATGCAGCTTTGCATTAACTGCTTCCCCCACGTCACCCATACCTTGCTCCATTCTGGCCTTTGTCATCAAGATGTCCTTTGTAAGCTATTTGCAAGTGGCATAGGAGAAACCCTAGTTTGCCATTCAATAGCATTAATATCATTCTTTAGATTTGTCCCATTGTATTGTCCCAGTCTCTCTTGTTGGATCGATATTCATTGATGATTGCACAACAGGTCGCTACATCATCCAGCTGGTGCCCACCTACTATATCCCATGATGTCCTTAGTCTTTCGCAGTAGGGTATTCATATTCGGGTCTGAAACCTTGAACTAGACTGATGTCATCTTGCCCTCAGGAATCCTACTCTTTATGTACAACTTCATTCTTTCTTTCTGCTTCAGAGATGGATGATCCCTTTGTGTCCCTTAGCTTCTCCAGCCGCTTCCTTGCTAGACTCATCCTGCATTCATCAAACACCAATGTGAGAATCCAAATATTGAAAACATTTCATCAAAGTGTTAGCTCAAAATCATGATAAAACCATTAAATCAACCCATTAAGCATCAACACTAAGAAGTTTAGGATTTCAAGTTAACTGGGGAAAACTAGCCTGGGAGGAATTTTCGAAAATTCTAAACCAAGCGGATTATCACGATGAGGCACCCATATCAACAATAGATTATCAAAATGAACACAAGCAACATACAACAGTGAAATTCATCAAGCTAAAGCAAGATATGTTTAATCATTCATCATTAGATTCATCAATTTTATCCAATTTCTTAAATTCCACAAAGCATAGCAGACAATTCAAAAAAATCCGGCCGGACCGGAATTCCATGAAGAGCGCAAAACTCCGAACACTAGCACATTTCTGAGAAACTGAAGGAATCTGGGGAAATCCAACCGGGCAGGAAAATTCTGAGGTCGACAGGAAACCCAAAAATTGACCATCCAACATGAATTCACTCAAATTGACCAAAGGTCACAAATTTGAGGACCCTGGGCATGGAAATCGTTAAACATGAGCCTCCTATAGATCTTCTTTGAATCTTAGGCTCAATAAAAAACAAATCAAGATGAGATGACAATGCCCTAGATTTTAACCATGAACGCATAGGGCAAGCCATGAAATGCCCAAACACATAGGAATTCAAACTCCAAGCAAGACCATAACATTTTAAAGCACAACAAGATGAACATATTGACTCAGGAGAGCACAAATGATAAAGAAAAATGGCATAAGACTCGGCCAGACGGAAATTTGGAAAAATCCGACCCATGCGGAATTCCACGAAGGCCAGAAATCTCTGAATTGCAGTGTAAAACAAGTTGAGCCGGACTTCGAGAGAAATCAAAGAAAATGGATGGAAGGAGAGAAAACCAGGAAAATCCAACTGGCTCAAAAACCCAAACAGTAGCACTGAAACTAGAGTTTGGAAGAAAACTGGGAAAATCCGGACGGACCGAAAAATCCTGAACTAGGGTAAAAACCCGAACTTCGCCCAAAACATAAGATTTTCAAAATTCAACTTGGGGAAAACACTTGGGCAAGCACGATAAACATATTAAGCACATGCCAAGGCAAAGCAAAACCTCAAAATTGAAGGGGGAAAAACATAAAGAGCAAAAGAAAAAGAGGGTCCCATTTTAATCAAATTTAAAAATGGGGTGGTTATGCAAGGCATAACAATTATCTTTCATATTGTTTTATTTTCATTTATTTCCATTCCATGATTATTATTTAACTTGTGCATTTTGTCTACATTGCTACATCACACTTCTAGAGCTTACAATCCTATATCCTTTGCACTTATTTTAATCACAACATTTTAACTTCTTTTTCTCCATATCATTAGCATTATCCCTACATCCAAGGGCACCATTCATTCCTTCTTAAATATCAAGATGTCATGGCTTTATCCTTAAATTGGGGGCATCATTCCTTCCCATCACACTTGAGCTTATGATCATATACACTTACATTGGGGGCATCATAACTTCCCTCCCTATACTTTTCACCTCAATGGTTGCATCCTTATATTTAGGGGTATTTCACATTATTTTTATTACTTTCTATGCTTTCATATGAATACTTTCATGACTAGGGTTATCATTCCCTTTTTTTACTTACATCTCAATGGATGCACGTTAATATTTGCACCATTCTATTTAGGGGTACCACACCTTGTTAATATCACTAGTTTAAATGTCATTTAAATGTCGCTACATCTAAACTTGCATAGGTCTTGAGTACAAGGTACAAGATCTCATTGGCAACAACATAATCAAATTTGTAGAGGCTAATGATAGTGGAAATACATTCATTTCACCCATTGATATTTTATTAAAAATTTACATAGATACTTTTCCACATCATTTAAATAATATTTAAGCATGTGATATGTATAACAATGAAGATAATGTAGAACATGAGGACATACCACATGGTCATGATTTTGTGGGAGCCATTGAAATTAATTTTGCATATAAATTACTTCTCTTCCTAATCCACCAATTTAATTTTATGATGAGCAGATCCCACAAAATAGTTATTGTAGATCATTTTAAATTACAACAAAGATGTAAAATGGGAGATCCATGTGTAAGATGGGGTCAGAAATCAAATAGCATAGACAAAGTGACAGCCAACACTTCTAAGCTATTATCCTCATCTAAACAAGAGAATACAAACAAATGGAGATATCAAAATGAAAGCAAACAAAATAAAGCACTCCCCATATTGTAGTTGATTCCTTCTCTTGCTCTCCTTCTTGTTGTGAAAATTTTCCCTAAGATTTGTTGAAATACTTGTGCAAAACCTGCAAATTGTAAGTAGAAAGTTGGAGAAGAATAGTTGTTAAGGTGAAAATGGAGAAGGAAGGTTGCTTTTATAGACAACCTTTCGAATGGACGGGTGAGATTAATCTTCTAGAAAGATTCCAAGATCAATGGATGGGAATGCATGAGAGGGAGGTTACGAAATAGATGGTTGAGATTAAGTCTCAGAAAAGATGTCAAGATCAACGGTCCAAAATTGATGCACCAAAAATATTCCATGCATAGAAAAGCTATGACGCCGACGGCTACGACGCCTAATAGCTATGACAGACATGCAAGCCATGTAGGCTATGACAGAAATGAATGTTATTACAGGGGATTATGACAGAGCATCTTTGACTAAGTGGTGCATAAATAATTTATTTTAAATTATTTATTCAAAAATGGAGAGAGTGGAGGAAATGGACAAGTGTAAAATAAATAATTTATTCAAATTATTTATTTGGAGAAAATGAAAAGAGGAGCATTTAATTAAATTTATCAATTTAATCAAATGGAGAGATGAAAATTAGACCTTAAGGGAGGTGGCATGGGATAGTTAAATAATTTTAATAATTATTTAACTATAGATGAAAGGTGACAAAATAATTAAATAAATAATAATTTATTTAACTATTGAAGAAGAGGGAGAAATTAGTGACACAATTAGTTTATTTAATCGATCAGGATAGAATAAAGATTAGAAAGTGAATTAATTAAATAATTATTAAAAATTATTTAATTAATAAAGGAATATGATCAAAAATAATTGAATAACTAAAATTATTCAATTATCGAAGGACAAGGATGAAGAAAAATGACACTCGCAGGCTTAGGAAATTTTTCATTGTCTACATTTTTCCCCTCTTTGACATAATGCAGTTCATCGCATTGTGTCAAAGAAATTTAATTATGAAATATGCCCCAGTGAAAGAAGAATGATGAGGAGGGTTGTGTATGCCCCCTCGAGAGGACAGGTGAGTTCAAAAAACATGAGTGTGCTCTCAAAATGGATGATAAGACTAAAGGATGAAGGATAGAAGAAATGTTAGCTTGGAAGGGGATGGATATTAGCGTGGAAGAGAAAGGAGGATGAAGATGGAAAGCTAGACGAGAAATGATAAGGGAACCAACTTTCATGCTTACATTTTTATATTTATCATCATTGGGAAGATTATTGTAATGGCCAACAAACACCATGATACGATGTAGACCAAGGTGTGCAGGGTTGTACCATCACATGAGACAAGTAGTCGTAGACAAGGATGATCATGAATAATACTAAGAGAGCGATTGCCCCAGTCTTTTTGTCATAATCAACCACAAACAGTAAAGACAGGCAAGACAAATCATGAAACATCATTGCTCCTCTAAATCCTATTGTCAGAACATCCTCGAGGAACTAGCATCATGATTTCCAAAAGACAAAACAAGCATCATAAAAGTAAATGTCAAGTGCTTGCCAAGTGTCTGAATGTCAAAATGTCAAGTTTCTCAAGTGTGGTGGAATGTCAGATGTCTTGGTGTCAAAATTCCAGGGTTGACGATATGAAGATGTGAGATTGGTGTCGAGTTCAGGAAGGACACATCTTGAATGATGTCAAGATGTTCGATTCAGAAAGGACACATTCTGAATGACGTCGATGCCAGAGGGATACCAAATTTGGGAAGGACACATCCCGAACGAGGTTGATGTCAAGATGTCAAATTGATGTCAAGTTCAGGAAGGACACATCTTGAAAAATGTTAGTTTCAAGATGTTGAATTGATGTCAAGTTTGGGAAGGACACATCCCAAACGATGTCGATGTCAAGATTGTCAAATTCAAGAAAGACACATCATAAATGATGTTGATATTAAGAGGAATGTATCTCAAATGTCGTGAGAATCCTCAAAATGCTAGATGACCATGACGATGCCTAAGAAGGACACATTGTAGGGCATGATTAAATGACGGGCTATCCTTCAGAAGGACACATCTGAAGAATAAGCAAGATTTGATTGGTTTGACTAAGTTTGACTGAGTTTGACCAATTTTGATATGCCAAGATGATTATCATGCTTGATTAAAAGATTGTAGAAGTTCTCTTGGGTAGATTGTTCGTTCGAATTTTGACAAAGACCATGATAAATTTAAAGACTATTTCATGTGTGTGAGAAAATTGTGCAATGAACCCTAATGGATTGACCTAGTGTGGCCTCGGGGGCTCATCGACATATGGCCTTGCCTATGTCATATACTCAGAGACCTCATAGTTCGACACGACCAATGACTTTGTCTTGTTGACCAAAGCTTGAGTCATGATTTATTTTGACAAACCTAATAGGACTAACGTAATGTCTTGGGGACTCGAAGATGAGCCTTGCCTACGTATCAAATGCGCAGAGACAATGTAGTTCAACAATGACAAAGACTAATCAAGACCTAAACTGACGTGACTGTGTTGACTAACATGACTCTGCTTTATGGAATTTTTGTGTTTTCTTCAAGACATTTTTCAATTTTTAGGTGTTTTTTCAAGATATTTTTCAAATTTTAGGTCTTTTTTTAGGACATTTTTCAATTTTTAGGTCTTTTTTTAGAACTTTTTTTAATTTTAGGTCTTTTTAGGACATTTTTCAAATTTTTAGGTCTTTTTTCAAGACATTTTATGATTTTTAGGTCTTTTTAAGGACATTTTATGATTTTTAGGTCTTTTTATGATATTTTATGATTTTTAAGTCTTTTTAGGACATTTTATGATTTTTAGGTCTTTTTTCATGACATTTTATAATTTTTAGGTCTTTTTAAGGATATTTTATGATTTTTAGGTCTTTTTAGGACATTTTATGATTTTTAGGTCTTTTAGGACATTTTATTTTTCATCAAGGAAAACCAGGAAAAATGGAATGTAAAGAAAAGGCATGACTAGCATGGACAGTGGACAGTATGCAAGACTTGATTTCAACCATTGTTAGCCATGGACAAAAATGTCATGATGTCAAGGTGAAGTGTTATGACAAATGTCAGAAAGAGTATGTTCATTAGGGACAAAGGTAGATAGAGTGACAGTAGATGGCACAACAATGACTGACTACACATGGTGGCTTTTTGCCAGGTTTTCACCATGGTACTTATCCAAAGTGCCTGTTTACAAGGTTTTCACTATTGGAAAATTATTTCTCTTTTTTTTTTTCTTTTCTTTTTTTTTTTTTTTTTTGGGTGTCACCAAGGACGCCTGTTTGCCATATTTTCATCAAGGTGACGATTTTTTGTATTTTTCAGTTTTTTTTCAAGACTTTTTCCCTAGCTCTCTGAAGCTAGGTATAAAATTGATAAATGTCAGATCCATGGACTGCCTTGATGATGCCTCGATCTTGTGTGGATGACCATGTTGGATGAAAGGACCTGATTAGGATGAGTATGAGTGGCAGATATGAAGGATGATAGATGTGATGAATGAAAGAGGCTATGGTAGGATCCCTAATGTGCACACTATGTGGGCCATCAGGCTTCAGCCGAAAAGGAGCTTGGGCAACCAATGAGCTAGAGTACAAGAAGGAGTTGTCGTCAAAGATACATTGAAAGACATCGCCAATGGAGGGATATGATGGATATGTGAACATGGATGGATGGAATAGAGTATATGGTATGAGTGAGAGTGACATGGATATAGACCTTGGATCAACAAGTGCTTTGTTTGACTTTTTTCCTTGATAGATGCCCCCAGTGATTTTTGATGGAGAGGCATACTTGGAGATCGACATTTGCTCATTTTCACTTTTGAATTTTATTTTTGTTTTGTCTGATAACTTTTTATTTTGGCTATGGGACTTGTCTTGATCTTCTTTTCTTTCTTTTGATTTTTGATCTCCTTTTAAAGATATCTCGTTCATTGGAGCTTTCCCTTTATTCTTTTCTTAAGCTATGACTTGTTGATCCATGTCTGTGATACATGGAGGGGACGGATTTCAGTGCATGGATCCAAGGTCGACCGAGTAAAATGTTATATGGGAGGTCCAAATCCAGAACTTGACAAGTGGTGTCGACAATGATTGGACCGATTGGAATTGGAAGTGTAATTACGCCCTGAGAGGAACATTCTTCATCATCATATGCCTTGATAATAATGATTCTTGTGGCATCTAAGCAAGCATTAGAAAAGCCTAGTGCCTTGACCAATTTTAAGGAACATATATTCAGTCCCGCTCCACCATCTACTAAGACTCGACTGACCTTATTTTTATGAACAAAAAAATTGATATGAAAGGCATCATTATGGTTGGATTTGGATGACGAATAGTCTCGGTCAGAAAATGTGATATGGTGGGGAGTCATGAGATATCCTACCATGGCTTCAAATTGGCTGACATCAATATCTTGGGGAACAGAGGATTCTTGCAATGTTTTATCTAGGATGGCCTTATGGGTAGGCGAGATGCATAACAACTCAAGGATAAAGATTTGTGTTGGTGTTTTCCCAAGCTGGTCAATAAGATTAAAGTTTCCTTTAGGTTGGGACTACCTTTTTTGAGGACACGATTGCAACTGTGAAGTGGATGGTCCAACTATTGTTACCTTTGGTTGTCTAGGGGGAGGAGGGCCGACTATGGTGACCTTTTTGGCACGGGTGGTGATACTGCATTCAGGGGAATTTCTGACAGTGACTGTGCAGACATGTTCATCAATTGTTCTAATGTGATGTACGATAGGTCCCCTAGAATAGTCATATCCAATACGAGTATAGTTGGCTTAACTATTTTTATTTGTATTTGATGTAGAAGGGTTTCCAGAACCATGATCCTGTAGTGGGTTCTTGTGTATTGTATGAACTTCATTAGAAGCAAACTGTGGTCCATCGACTTTGATGATATCCTTTTCAATAAGGTCTTGTACTAGATTTTTCAATTGTCTACAGGAAGAGGTTTTGTGTCCTTTTATTCAATGATAGTAACAAAATGCGTTATCATCCCACCAAGATGGTTTAAACTAACCAGGGTCATATGGTTTGGGGTCCTCAAGTGTGATGACACCATTCTGAAGGAATTTCCTAAGAACTTCTTCAATAGGCTCACCCAAGGGAGTGTATGTACATCCTCTAGGGAATTGTTTGCGTTGCCTAGGCCGCCTTTGAATTTGATTTTTTTGATTGCCTTGGTTATTCTGATTTGGCTGGACAATATTAGTAAGCATAGGTTTGTGTCATCATATGTGTGTTTTTTGGTTGTGTCCCTTTTAGAGTAATCATAGGACCCATAGCGTTGACAGCCTTAGCATCGACTACACCATTGTTGGTGACATATTTGTTCTTAACCCAATATTTGTTTTTGTCAGCAAAAGGAGGGTTTGTGTTTGTGTTTTTGGGACCATATTTTAGTCTTCCTTCAGTAATGAGGGCTTGCTCAAATTGGGCACCCCATTCAACTAGGTCCACAAAAGTTGTGCAACAATGAACACGCAAGCCATTTTTCAGTGGGCCTAATAGCATTTGTACAAACATGTCAAATTTTTCCTTTTCAGGTATTTCTATATGAAAGTAACTCATTAGACCCCTCCATTTTTTAAGGAATGGTAAAAAGGTTTCACCTGAATCTTCTTGTGTGAGCTGGCATAAGTTGGTAATGGATGTGTCTGTGTCAATGTTGTATGTGTAATTTTTCATGAGTTTTTCAACAAGTTCTTTCCATGAATGTATTTTGGGTTGCAGTGTATAGAACCATTCTAAGGCTGGTCTTGCAAGGCTTTTAGGAAATAGTCGCATTAGATATGTGTGCTCATGAGCAATATCCACACAACTTATTACAAACTCTTTGATGTGTTCAAGTGGATTTGTTTTACCCTTGTATTTTTTGAAGTTTGGAGCCACATAACCATGTGGAAATGGTGGCATGTACAAAGTTGTATCAAAAGGATATGGACATAAGTCATATGGAATTTGTGTCTTCTTGTTAGAGGTTTTCATATTTTCCATCTGTTTTTGAAGGTCATCCACTCTTGCTAGCAAGGTGTGTACAATAGGATCATTGGTTGCCTGAAAGTAAGGTATGTTCTGATTAGGTGTTTGCTGATATTTCCAGTTGTGAGTGGGAATTTTTTGTTGAGTATGAATTTGGGATGAGTATGTGGGAATATGTGACCCAACCATGTTTGTTTGTATTTGAGGTACTAAAATCCCTAACTCATTTGATTGCCAAAGTTACACATTTGTTGCATCATTTGAGTTCCTTGTCCCTGTTGAAAAAATTGTCCATGTAGCATGTTGGTGTTTGTTCCTTGGGAGTGTCCATGTGGTGCGTTGATATTTTGTTCTTGTCCATGTGTGATGTTCATATTTTGTCCTTGTTCATGTGGGATGTTTAACTATGATGATGTATTAATGTTGTGTTGAGGGCCTTGAATGAAGACTCGTCGTGGGTTTCCTCCAAAGGGATTAAATGAGATTCCACTATAAGGATGTGATGAAGATGCCCCCATTGTCATAGATGAAGATCCCAACGTAAGATTTGTGGGATTTTTTCCCATTGATGTGAACCCAATGGTTATTCCTATTGTTTGTGATGATGATGTGGACATTGTAAGCAAGGACATAGTAGATGTTCCTCTAATAGATGTTGTATTAGTTAAGATGGAGGTGTTTTGACTTGTGGTGCCACTAGATGTCACATTAATGGTGTTAGTAGCAACTTGTGTGGTGACCACAATGTTATTGCTATTGGGGGCATTGTTTGTGTTTTGATGAGATGTCATGGTTTATGTTGCGTTGTCTTGAGAAGGTCTTATGGTATTAATGTAGAATCCTTTTGGTAGTTTTTCCCCTTGGTCTAAAAGCATAGCAAGGTATCTATCAGGATCATTCAAGACCAATTCTTCTACAAATGAAGCTATGTTAGGGTTTTGAGCCGCAACGTCTAAATCCTCGACTAGCACTTGTCCATTTTGGTCTCTCTGTATGAATTGTTCAAAAAGTGGATTTTGAAAGGAAGTTGACATGCTCATGGATGATTGTATGTTTAAATTTCCAAATGGGTAGTCATAAATCCAATCATTGGGATTGGTGTTAGTGTTGGTGTTGTTCTCAAAGTCTTGTCCAAATTCTACCATTTGTCTTTTCTTTCTTTGAAGTCTTGTTTCCACCATCAAGGAAATTGCTCAAATGAAGATGATGACAATGCAAGTATGACACTAGTCTATGTTTTTGTCTTTTTGTGTGATAAAGGTTGACAATGCAATGAGATAATAATGTTTTACCTAAGGAAATGTGCAATGTCGAAAAGCTAAAGCGACGATTATGACTAGGATGACAAGGTGCAAAATAAAGACTAAGATGATTATGTCAACTAAATAGGAAACTAATGCAAAGTCTAGGTTCAAAATGATGACTAGGATGAATAATATTTTTTTATTTTTAGGAATACAATATGCAAGGTATAAACTAGAATGCAATTTGGAGAAAGGGGTACCTAAGCACTCTAAGCTTAATCTTTGCTCTCAATTTTCAGCTACCAAAGGGCTTATTGAAAATGACAAGGTGACAAAGTCAAGAGGACTAGTGAGTTTTCCTAACTAGACCATTGAGTTGGAAAGCTTCACAAAGGGTGACAATGACTGAAGATATGAATAATTACAAATTCCAAGATAACCTAGTTTCAAACGCAATGATTTTGCAAATTGTGATAAAGTTGGCCCAATCCAAAGTATACGAAAATGACAACCTAGGGTCAAGCTAATGCTGAAAACATGATTATTAAACCTAAGGGATGAAATTAAAGAATTTGAAGGTCTAGGCCTAAGGTCAAAAGTGAAAACTAATGGATGAATGATAAGTATTTTGAGCAATTTGAAAGTTGGTTTCTGACAGAGACCTCTTGGAAAAGAAAAAGTGTTTGACAGCAAGCTGACAGTGTTTAGAGTCAGATTTGAGTTTGTATCAAGGTTTTATTTCTTCCAGGAAAATGTGTCATTTGAGACCTCGAATGCGTCACTGTATTACAAATGTGTTTCAGTTTAATAAAATTTGGTTCAACAGTTGTGTCACAGGTTGTAAAAAGTGAGTTTTCTGATGTATTGAAGAAAAATCTGATCTATCAAAGGTTGAATGTTTTTGTCCAGATTTGTGAATGTGGTGAATACTCTTTGAAAATCCAAAAAGCACTTAACAAGCATAATGTTTTAGTGTAAGAAAACACACATAAGACAAGCACAATCCTAATAGGCTAAGGGTTTGTATACTTGGTATAGCCCACCAATATACCCCGGATTGGTGTTGAACACCTCTCTTTCTCGAGAGTGGATAGCTTAGAAGTTTGGTGGCATTGGCTCCCCTCCACAACACTCACTTCTACAAGCACACCAACTTCAGATTCTTAGGTAGTCACTTCCCAAGAATTTCTATCTCTACTCAAGGGAGTCAATAGTGAGTATCTTTGGGCATGATACTATACCCTGCACTATACCAAGTAACGATTGAAAATGGATGACTTCTAAAACAATAGGTGTCTAGTTAGGGCATCCATTCGAGTGGCCACACATGGGGTGAGAGATTAATCACCGATTAAGTGGCACTCCAGCCTAAAGAGGTTACGCTCAACAGGGTTTATGGGATTACTACTCCGTCCGTGTGACACATCCACACTCGTGGTACTTGAACTTTCCTCAAGCACCCATTTTATATCCCAGCTGGAAGTGGAATGGCTTTAGCCTGTTACTAGTTGGGTTGTCCCTTAAGGTGGGTACTTTTTCCCTTAAGGCAGGCCCATTTCTAGAAATAATAATTGTTTCTCTTACACCTAGGGTCGCTCAAAAGTGCAAGGGGAGAGGGTCCTTCAATTATTAAGTCGTGAGGGTGACATAAAATAAGGTGGGTTTGGTTTTCTAATCACCTAGTTTCCACAAGGTGAGAGCATAATCACCTACCACCTTCAAGAACAATCATACATAATCAAGCACATGTTCATTTTAATGCACCAATGGAAGTGTTTTCTAAACTAGAAATCGCAAACACATTGTTTGAGAAATGAGTCTTCGACTAACGGAGCTGCAAAACCACAAGTTAGTAGTTTCATAAATGTCTTGGACCTATGAGAAAGAGGCAAAAAACTAAGTTAGAACAAGAGATTAAAAACCAAACTAAAATTCAATAAATAACTAAACTAGAAAATGAAGAGACTAAACTAAACTAAGAAAAAGAAATCAAAGAAAACTAAAAACTAAGAGATTGATTGTTTCATTGCTCCAAAAGAAGCATTTTTTCGGAGCCCCACTCCAAAGCCACATGCTACAAATAGAAGATTAGTAAACCAAAAAAAAAACTTGAATGAAAACAACAAACTAAAATAGTAATTGTTATCAATAGTTTTGCACCCTATTGAATACAATATTCAACAAACTATTCAAACAAGGAAACCCCTTTCAGATGTGGGTGATCTGCACGAAAGAGGAATCTCCAGAGTGAGTTGGTTCTCCGAATGATAAATCCTATTCTAAAACTTCAGGGGAAAAGGGATAAAAGATGAACTGAAAATAAATCTAAATCTAACTAATGTTTGATTAAAACTTAAGATAGAAAATTGAATCCTGCCACCCACAACAATTCCTTCACTACGATGATTCCTACAATCTCACCAATACATGATTTCATCATTAATTCATATGAAGATTCAGAACTTTGAATACAACATATAACCTGAAAACATGAAACCTTGTGCAGAAAAACTCATAAAGGCAGGACATTAAGGTTTCAAATTTGAATACACAAAACATCAAACTGTTGTTACCAGTCTTGAGACAAGAAAGTGGAAAGAAGAACCCTGCTGTATTATTGGAACCGAAAGAGTGTCAATCTATCAAAACTGAGTACAATGTTCACAAGCTCAAAAATGCATAAGAGCAGGAACTCTAATTTGAACTGAGAAGAAACTGAAAAGACTAAGTCTCTCAATACATAACCCCCAAAAAACCCTAATCCGAGCTCAGAAAAAGCTCAAGGAAAAAAGGCTTCTAACTGTCTCAAAAACTACTTAAAAGTAGAAAAAAGCACAATGCTTTCATGACCACACTATCAAGCCTCTAAAAATAGGCTAATCTTGCTTTAAAAGCTCAAAAAAAACCTTATCTCTCCAAGATAGGTCTGAAATCCGACCAAGAGGAAAAGTCAACAAAAGATTTGCTAAAAATAGCAAGAAAACACAAAGCAATTTGTAGAATATCGCTTTATGATTCTGCTTTACAAGATGCAGATTTGCACAATCAATCTTATTTTTGCAATTAAAGATTTAAAATCTTTTGCAAAAAAGAAAATCTCCTTATTTCTCTATTACAATATTTTGATTTTCTCAAAAAATCATAAAAATAAAACACATTATTATCTTCCTCTATCCTCAACTCTCATTGATTTCTCTAAAATCAATTAAATCATAAACCCTAAGGAAATAATAATTAAAAGCTATCCCTAGGTCATAAGGCTCTACTATCACCTTCACATCAAACAATAATCATAACCCACATTCAAGTTTCATAAATAACTAAGGAAAGAAATAAGTCTAAAAGACTTAACCTTCGACCTAACAAAGAAACTCGCCCCCCACATAAGTATTAAACTCAGACTTTAATAAAGTCACAAAGAAAACATTATGAATTTTGGCCTCCATTCAAAATTTAACATGTGCATTGACTGAACCTTCTGAATGCTTATGGTATAGCTCGAATTAGGGCATGAGAAAAGAATGCCAAACCCTAATCATGATTTCATTTTGCACCCGTGAGTTTGAAAGAAAGAGCTCTGACTGGAAGACTATGCTGCCATGATTGTGTCAAATTCGAGTTTGTGTGCCTTGGAAATTGTCATCACTCCTTCAGAAAGATGAGCTCCTCAGTGGGTAAGCTTTGTTCTGTCTGTATCGAAGTTCTTTCACTTCATTATTGAATACCAAAAAGAAATAAGGCCGCGGCCTGTCATGTTTCTCCTCTGACTTCTCTTTGCACTTGCTCATGACTTTTGTTTGCTTGGCCGACCTGTGAGTTCGGGTTCATCTAGAAACTTTGTGGGAAATCTTGCTTAAGTTCTGTCTTTCAACTTCTATACACAAGGTAAGCACCCTGTCATAGTTCCACCGCTTCTCTCTCCTGTTCTTTATGGCTTGATAGCCGTGGCTAATACACTCTAATATCTCTTTATATTGCATTTCCTGTGACTTCTTTTACTGTTGTGTGAGCTCGGCCTTCATTGAGAGCTTGACTCTCAGCTTCTGGATGCTTTGTGAAGCTCTTGGCTGCGGTGAGAGTACTCAGTTTTTTCCTTGAACTGGTAATCCTTTCTGCTCTGTAGAAACCTAAAGAAGCTCTCTTTTATTTCATGAACTTTTGGCCATGTTCAGGCCACACCAAGTGTGTATTATAGAAAGCTTAACTTAAAGGTTTTAGGCTCGACCCAAAACAAGGAATTTCCCTTTTGTATATTTGAGGATGAATCTGCATATGGGTATTTGTAATCCCTAAAGAAAACTACATTTCCTTTATTTTGAAGCCCGCTTGATCACATGGAATTCACATTTTTGTATTCTACTATTGTTTTATATAAAACCCATATGGGTTCTCTCCATTATTGCATTTTTCTGTATTTGGAAGCTCAACCCAAATATGGGTATCATAGATGGCTAAGAATAGTGAAAATATGTGTGTTTATTGGAAACCCCAACGTGGGTAACTGTTGTTCGTCTTTGTTTACCTTCAGAACTAAAAGCCCCCGTAAGAGTAACAAAATCTATGTATTTTCACTAAATTCAATTTATGGGCTCAACCCATCATACATTACATGTAGTCTTGCATTTCAACACAAACCCTCATATGGGTATACCATATTTCAAAGAACAATGTATGCATTTCCTATTGGGGTTTGATTCACAATATCTTTATATGCATTAAAATTTTAGGAAATACACTCACATCGTTAGCTGTAACAGAAAACTCCATATTGGCATTTGATATTTGAAGAAATGATGCTCATTTCTGTATCTTCCATTACTCTAATTGTCGTCTCTTTTGATAGTAGTGGGGACCATGCTACTCCAAATCTGTCATCGATGTCACTCCTTGTCAGAGAAAGACCTCCTTTTGAGATGACTGTGATGAGCTGTCCTTTGTTCAATTCATGAACTCCATACTTAAATGCTTTTAACTTAATGGAAATGCCTTCGGTCACTCATTATCTTATGCTCCATGGAGGACTACCATCTAAGCATTTAGAACAACACTCTCTTCAGCTACTAATTGTCCTTGCACTTCACATTTGCTAACGAGAACAGTGACATCTGTATTATTAGTCAAGCTGAAACTGACTATTCATCTATTAATGCATCGTCTGTTAGATAATTGTCAATTATTCTTTTGAGAGGTATACTTTGAATGATAGAATAATTGAATGCAAGAATAAGTCTGTAAATCAGTGTATTTGACCGTTTCCTTTTTGAATAGTGATGTATCAAACTTACCTTGAAGCAACATTGTACTCTCGTCCCAAATGAAGCTGGTTGTTTTTGCTATATTGATTCCCACAGTCGTTCATTTTGATGGAAAACTGGGACTTCCTCATGTTCCTTCATTAAGTAAAAACCGTTTCATGCACAATTCCCTTCTTAAATGAAAAACTGAAACCTATTTCACACTTCCTTTGTTAAACAGTGCTATTCGTTGAATAGTGTTTCTTTATGATCAAGCATCATAAGACTAAATGATAACAAAACTCCATGATGATATTGTGGTTCCAATTGAGCTCACTGCCTGATCAGTTGAGAAGTATTCATTCCTTCTAGCATGATAGTTATACCGTTCTCACACATAGGAATCCCTTGATTTAATTCTGTAGGTTGTTGGTCCATCTCACTACTTATGCATTTCACAATCATGTACTTTCTTTGATCATATTTTCCAGTTACTTTACCGATCTTGTCACCTTGCTCCAATGGAATTCTATATCTCTTTTATCGAATAGTTCCTTTTGTAGCCAGGCATTATATATGCATGTTAACTCTCAGAAATAGGAAACAGTTGTAGCATAACATAGAGCCAGATACATTGTTTCCTATAGCAGCAAGACATGACTACACAACAATATTGTGATGAATGTACTTAGTTGAAACAATCAGCCAATCTAAACTAACGGTCCATCTGTAGCTTTCAAAGAACACCTTCTGCTTGTTATGAGTGGACGGTTAGTTTGATGGCTAGAAAGGTGAATTCTGTTTAATTTTTCAGTTGTATATTTACTTTCTTGATGAACATGATGATTACAATATCCTTCGCAGCCCGCTTGTGATGAATGTGGGGAACATGCCGAGCTCTACCCTTGTGGGAGCCCGTTTTCCTCCACATGCTTGGTATTCGAATAAAGTTCAGCTTCATGAATTTACCTATACTTGCACATGGAAACAAACAATGTTAGCATAAAAAATAGAACATGATGATCATGATGTTGTTATCTCTCCTTCAACTCATTTCTTTCGTACTGCACTTGATTGGATTGATTGTTTCAATGCATGGTTAATAGTAGGTTGTACTATTGCGGGTGCTCCATATAAGTTACATCATAATCGGAGCCACCGACACCCCTCTTTTCCTCTTATAGGTCGACGAAGCTCAAGAAGGCAAGGTGCACCATTTGGCATCAAACGTCGATAATCAGGCAATGATGATTATGTCGTCACTTGTATATTTTACTTTCTGCATCTTCAGTAGTGCAATGTGCTATTAGCAATGTGTTGTAACAGTTATATCCACGGCTTGTGTGGATCTTTGATTTCAATTCTTGCTTTTCAATTGAAAAGAAAATGCATTTTCATGCAATGTTGTAATATCATTCTGATTGTGAAATCAAATGAAGCCTTGTAAAATATGAGTTTTTATGAAATAAAAGCAAGCATCTGAAATGTTATTTTGTTCATTTGGTCCAATTCTGTATTTCTGCCACTTCTGGAACATCTGAATGGCATTCTGAAACTCTATTCTTCTTTAAAAAGTATAACTGTTGCTCAATGCAAAAAGTGATGCGACACAACATTTGAAATTCAATCTACAATTCCACTTAATGTTAAATAACAATCAGCCAGCTCCACCAATCGAGCTGTGGTGAAAAATTGGTAACAGTAATAACTTTCTCAAAACTAAACAAAATTTTAAATTGTAGATATCTATGGAAAGCTAAGACATAGACCTTCAAAACCTAGAAAACATTTTGCAAAATCCTGCAAGACAAAAGTGCTATAAACAAAAGAAAATTTGAGTATTAACAACTAAATCTTAAAAAGCTACGATCACTAAAACGACCATAACTTTCTCAAATATTAACAAAATTTTAAACCGTTTGAAGTTCTGAAAAGTTGAGAACAAGGCCTACAAAAATTAGATAATCATTTTAAAATATTTTATGCCCCCATTTTTCTGTGCTCAAAAGAAGATGACGGGATTTCATATGAATTCTTGGCTATAACCTGCAAAACAATGAAAATAAACAAGAAAACACACAAATTTCTCTACAAAATTGTAAGATTCACGTCGGGTTCACCAATGTAAGATATCAAAATAAAAGAAAAGAAAATAAAGCACTCCCCATATTGTAGTTGATTCCTTCTCTTTCTCTCCTTCTTGTTATGCAACTTTGCCCTCAGATTTGTTGAAATACTTGTGCAAAACCTGCAAATTGTAAGTAGAAAGTTGGAGAAGAATAACTATTAAGGTGAAAATGCAGAAGAAAGGTTGCTTTTATAAACAACCTTTCGAATGGATGGTTGAGATTAATCTTCTAGAAAGATTCCAAGATCAATGGATGAGAATGCATGAGAGGGAGGTTACGAAATGGATGGTTGAGATTAAGTCTCAAATAAGATGCCAAAATCAACGATCCAGAATTGATGCACCAAAAATATGACATGCATGGAAAATCTATGGTGCCTGATAGCTATGATAGACATGCAAGACATGCAGGCTATGATAGAAATGAATGTTATGATAGAGGATTGTGACAGAGCATCTTTGACTAGGTGGTGCATAAATAATTTATTTTAAATAATTTATTCAAAAATGGAGAGAGTGGAGAAAATGGACAAGTGGAAAATAAATAGTTTATTCAAATTATTTATTTGGAGAAAATGAAAAGAGAAGCATTTAATTAAATTTATCAATTTAATTAAATGGAGAGATGAAAATTAGACCTTAAGGGAGGTGGCATGGGATAGTTAAATAATTTTAATAATTATTTAACTATAGAAGAATTAAAGGACCATGAATAGATAAATAATTAATGGTAATTATTTAACTATAGATGAAAGGTAACAAAATAATTAAATAAATAATAATTTATTTAACTATTGAAGAAGAGGGAGAAAGTAGTGGCACAATTAGTTTATTTAATCAATCAGGATAGAATAAAGATTAGAAAGTGAATTAATTAAATAGTTATTAAAAATTATTTAATTAATAGAGGAATATGATCAAACATAATTGAATAACTAAAATTATTCAATTATCGAAGGATGAGGATGAAGAAAAATGACACTTGAAGGCTTAGGACATTTTTCATTGTCTACACCATGATGTTCTTATCAATCCTATAAACTGATATAACATATGCATATAGGATCTCTTAATATATACAAAAATATAATCATGATCATACACTCATTTGAGTGTTTCTTTATAGATGTAAAACAAGATGTTAATTAAGAATTTGGGTTGTGGCATCTTACCACTTGAGTTTGGACCAAAAATAGTATGTTTCATGTAACATCATCCTTGATATGAATTGATTCTCTATATTACTTGGAATACTATGTCTAAAACATTTAAAATTTGTTCACAAAGGATGGGTTATAAACATATGAAGAGATAGCTCTAAACCAAATATAGAGCTAAGTCACTTTGAAATTTATATGTATATATTCCAACTCTAAAAGAAACTCCACATGAGAATGAAGGAGGTGTTCATAAAATATTTTAAGATAAGTTTTGAGAACAAGCAAACAAAAACAACAACAATAACATAAGCATAATATAAGAGCCTAAAGTAGAGAATAATGTACCTAAACAACAAAAAGATGATACAAGGAGAGAATATATCAAAAAAGAGAAAAATAAATAAATGAAAGTATTTAAGTAAATATAAATGCCCAAATTTCATTTACAAAAGACTATGTAAAAACCAAAGCAAGAGGTTGTGGTGCATCAAATTCTTATCATTCCACCAAAACCACAAGTTAAGAAATAAGAATGGGTTAGAACAAGTTCCTAATGTTACACATGTTGAACATATATTTACACCTAGCATAAATAAATATCAAGATGAAATAAATATCCTTGAAAAGGAAAGGAAAGAGGAACAAAAATTAAAAGAAAAAGAAGACAACTCAAGGATAGCTTTGGCTGGGAGAGCAAAGATGATCTCATAGATGAGCCACAACCTATGGTGCCAAAAGAGGTATCCAAAAGAAATTTCTTAATAATTTACAAGAAACCACTATAGTGTATATATCCAGATATAACATAGGGTTCACCTTACACCTTTTTTTTCTCTATTTTTATGCCTTATTTATTTAATTTTTCATGCTCATTTTACCTTATGCATAATTCTACATGATTGTTCTCCCCACTTAGGGTTATTTGGTTTCCATTTTCCTTGTTTCATTGAATTTTTCCCTTATGTCTATTTGCATCCTTCTTCACACGTTACTTTGTATCCTTTTGTCTTTTTCCTTTATTCCTCCACTTGGGCTTTTCATTTTGTCTCCTACTTCACCTTTTGTCTTTTTTGTCCACTCAAGATTTTATTTATTCTTTTTACCATTTTTTTTGGTTTGCATTACACATTTCATTTTTGCTTTTTGAATGATTTGAAATGTTTAATTAAACTCATAACACTTATTTTACTTTTAGGCTTACACCTTACCTTTTCATATTGGTTTACTTTCCTTGATTGTCATGTCATACTTATTAATTAGCTTACATATTTTGTCTACATTGACACATCACACTTCTATATCATACCCTTTATACTATTTAAAATTCTCTTGCTATATATCATTAGCATTATCCTTACATCTAGGGGCATCATGCCTTCCTTCTTATTAATCAAGATATCATATCTTTATCCTTAAATTGGAACCTCCATGTCTTGCCATCACACTAGAGCTTACAATCCTATATCCTTATACTGGGGGTATCATAACTTATGTCTCTATACTTTGCACCTTAGTGCTTGTATCCGTATATTTAGGCGTACCATGCCTTATTTTTATTACTTTCTATTTTTAGGAATATTTTCACATTAGGGGCTAAAACCTTGAAATTAGTGGTTTGTATGTTTTAGGACACACAACCACCAATTTTCTACAAGTTTCACTTAAGGAAACCTTAGAGATCTCAATCCAAGGATGGAATGAGGGAAAGAGATCTATAGTAAGGTGCCCTAGGGTGTGATTGAAGACTAAAAGGGAGTTTTACACAAAGATAGGGCTTGGAAATACAAGAAATGTAAATGATATGCAAGACTTAAACAAATGACCTAGAAATGAACTCAAATCAAAACAACAAATTGAGAAAGTACAGAAGTGCACCTGGAAAATTAAGAAGCTTGAATGAAGGTCTAAAGTCCTAGAAATACTACTTTTTGATGCACACTAGGACTCATATGCTAGTAGGGGCTATTTAGTCCCAATTTAGGGTTTCAGGCCAAAATCAGAATCTAGAATTGCTAAATTAGGATCTATAGAAAATGCCTGAAAATAGGTATACATGGACTCATACGCCACAAGTGATGATTTAGTCCCAATATCAAGGTTTCTATAAAACTCTGATATCCTCTAATGCTCTGATGTAACTTCCCTCCTACCAAATGTTTGGTTTTGAAACACTAAATTCTGCTCTATAGGTAACTTTTTGTGATCTTGCAATGTAGATGACAACTTTTCAAATTTTCTCCAATCTTGCTCTTCAAGGGATATTTAATCCTAAATCTACAAATAAAACATCAAATAGAGGGAAAATTTTTGTTTTGTTAGTGGATAGGGGTTTTCCTTGATCAAACCTTGTTTTGGCAATCAAACCTTGAAATGAATAGAAATATAATGAAAGAATGATGAATGAACAAATATGCAATGTTGCAACTCACCAAACCCTTGCTCAAAAGGCTAAAATTTTGTAAGTAATGGTTAGCATGAATGTGGATCTTGACTCTTTCTTGTATGATATGGATATTGAATTGAATGCTTGCTTGAATCATAAAACCCTATATCACAAATGTTAGCTCAAAAACAAACATGATGCATGATGACTTTGACATGATGCTTGATTCTTGAAAATAGCCCCAAATTTTTTGATAATCACTCTTGAATTCTCTTGATCTCATAAACTTGCTATAGGAATGCTTTATTGAAAATCTTAGATTGTTAGGAGAAATTATGTGAATTAACCTTGTATTTATACTTGTTTATGCCAAATTTACTGAAATTACACTACAAGCCGACATTAGATCTAGAAGGATAAAATCCCACCAAGAATTGAATTCAAAATAGGTCCAAGCTAAGTGGGAATCATACACTAGTTGGGACGTATGAGTCCCAATACCCTAAGCTTGGGACATAAATTTTAGGAAATGTTAGGTTTTATGTCAAATTCAGGTCCATGCCCTGAAACTTGGGTGGGACCATGCCCAAGGTGGTGTATGAGTCCCAAATCACTAAATATAGAACACACAACCCAAAATCATTAAATTATGATTGGTAATTAATTATGTGTCTAGATTATCCTTGAAAAGATGCAATAAATAAGGCTTGTGGATGCAAAATAGGACCAAATAAGGCATAAAGAATCTCAATTTTAGTAGGGAGGGCCCAAAAAAGTGTGAAAATGTAAAGGGATACGTTTTTATACACTATAGGGGAATCATGCTTTCCCCTACACATTACCACTTTCTTACTTATATCGACTAGAGAACTATTTCCTTACCTCCACCATTGTGTGCTCATGCTCTTAGACACCACATTTGGGACATATGTCTATCCTAGTGACCTATGTTCCTCCATGAATATTTTTTTCCATTTTAAGGCCAATTACACTTGCCCAGTCTAGGGACATCACTACCTCCTAGATCTTATCTCTAGCCCATATATGCTTACACCTTATCATTCTAGATGTTACACATGCTTATCAATTGATGTATCAAGTGTTATTATTTTTTTATATGATGAACACATGCTTACATTATTATATTTAATAATATTTAGTTTTAATGTCCTACTTTCCCCTCTCCTTAAATTCCTTGCCTCCTACAAATGTAACTAATTAAATTGGAGCATATATTGTCACCAACATTCCTATGTTGAGATTTTATGTAGTGACAAATTCTACACATAAACTCATCATTGTGACCAAATGAAATAATATCACATGACATGCCTCAAGCCCATGTATCAAGTTTCCATCCTCTGACCACTAAGACAAACACATCTTTATCATCGTTTGAATAAATGGAGCTTCTTAACTTGACTCATTTCCTATTTCCTAAAACAATAAGAAAGCTCTTATTTTGTATGTATGAAATGAAACAACTTTCCCAAGAGAACATAATATAAAATATGCTCCAAATACTTGATAATAATATGCCACATTGAGGGGGTAACCTCCTAAACCAATTTGATGGGATATTTCCAACAATCTTCCATAAGAACACAATACTCAATATGATGATGATAACTAACCTCTACCTCCCACAAATATCATACTATGCCTTGAATCCCACCCAAGCTAAGTTAAATATGTATATAAGATTATATCAATGATTATATAACTTAATTAAGGGTTAAGTTTGTTGAACATGGGTTGTCATTGATTTCAAACTAATGTCAAAGGATTGTTGTTGACAGTGGCTATCAAAGGGTGTCAAGGCTATCAAATATGAAGGTTGTCAAATATGAAAAGGATTGTAGGAGTACTAGAATTGTCATTTGACTTAAGGTCCCAGAAGCATGTTGTTTATCAATGTGTAGACTATCTAATCAATCATATCCTATATCAAGTAACATGGACCAAGTTGTGTTGAGACGTGATTTCCTTTAGATAGTTAGTGTAATCATTATACCATGCTATGTATGCAATCAACATGAGTGTGGTGGTCTGAAAGGATATCTTTTGAGTAGAGAGATTTCTAAATATGGTTGGAAGTTCTTTCAAAAATAAAATGTTTCTCTATGGTTTGGAAGGAGAGTTTGTCTACACTAGTTCCATTAGTTTCCCGAGTTTCTAGAGGTTAGGATCGGTGTGCAAGAAACTCAAAGTCTCAGAATATCTATCAAGTTGTTCAAAGGTTGAGGCATGTGCAGTAACAACTAGTAGCATGTGAAATTCAAATCTTGCATGTCAAGTGACGATAGGACCTATTTAAGGTTCATGTGGTGGTACAAAGCGTCAAGTTCCTTTGGTGTAAAGAAATTTGTGTTTGGACCATTGTACTACATGTTTCATGCAATTTGAATTTAGGTGGAAATCTTAGGTCATCTAGTTTTTGTGCAGATCCATGGACAACATGGAAGAGTGTTAATATAGTGTCATGTATATATTTTGAATGTTTAGATGTATTGCATGTGTGATGAATAAGTGTAATGAATGCAAGGTATATTTTGGCTAAGTATAGAAGTGTGAAGAAAAGAGGAAGCGCTAGTACCAAAAGGCCCTTCTCAGTGTGGGAGAGTGTTAGTTGTGTCTCTGGTGAAAATCAGAGTTAATTTCAAATCTATCATTATTTTTGTAATCCAATGGGACTGTTGTTCTACTTGTATTATTTTGATAGGGATTGATGTCCCTTTCTGGTGGGGATTGTTGTCTCCAGTAGGTTGGTGCCTACAAATTCATTCAAGGATTGGTTTTTCTAGTAGGTTGGTTCCTATAGTTTCATTTGGGGATTGGTGGACCTTTGGTAGGTTGGCACCTACATCACATTGTAAAATTATCTAATTATATTCCCGATTGTGATATTTTTCACCGTGGTTTTTCCCATATTTTATTTCCACATACATTTGGTGTTGTGTGTTATCTTGTGTTGTGCTTTGAATAAGTGCTTGTGTGGTTCAATGCTCTTAATGTTAAAAATCTATATAATAGCTGTAAAAGTAAAGGTTTTCAAAATTGTTTTGATCTACTGATTCACTCCCCGTCTCAATAGATTGCATTCACTTCAAAGGTAGCCACAAGTTGACTACTCATATCCCTATGCACCTATAGGGTTAAGAGTGTAAAATATTTCACTTGTGAGATAGAAACTATCTATTAGATATATTTTTCTCCATTCTACAATTTCTCATGAAGATTCCATACTAAAGGACACAAGTGTAACATGAATGCCATCATGGATGGTCCATTAATTTATATTGACTCCCTATGATATACTTTTATGTCTAAATATTAACTTTGCATGCATGCTTGTGAATGTTATATACTCTGAGATGCATGGCCATTTTAGGATTCACACGCACCTCAAAGTGGATGCAAAATTTAATGGTGAAATTTTCATATTCATGTCATTTTCCATTTAGTTTTGTGCCAATTTTAAGGAAATGTTTTGTTACATGTACATATTAAAACATAGTGCAATCTTATACAAATTTGGGTTCATTCCTCTATCCTTCACTTATTCATATATACACATATCCCCACATATATTCAACCATCGCCTTATGCTTATATGGACATATTCCAATACATGTGTACCTAATACTTGCATTTATCATGCGTATTCATACATTGTCCCAATATAGTTGGTAACCTCTATCCAAATTTTGACAATTTCCCACAAGGTTAACCTTATGATCACAATATAGCCACAAGGTTAACTTTGCAATCACAAACTCAACCATTTCCTTTTCAAAATTCAAAATCTAACTTACGATTTCCCTTTATTGTCTCACATTGAACTATAAGTACACATTTTATAAAATTTAATCGGTAGGTGCATGAAGTTGGGTAGCAATTTTGTGGCCACTTTTTTAAAGAAATTGAAAACTCAGGGAGCGAGCGTGTTGTAACGCGCTCACGTTATTGCACGTTGAAAGCAAAAAAAATGTGAAATTCATTGATTTTCACTTCGACTGTTTTTTGTTCTGCACGCAACCAAAACCCCCAACTTTGCACTCACATTCTAGGAGGAGGTATTGTGCAAAAATATTCAACAATATTTGTTATTTCTTTGCAAGGATGGCGCCACAATGATGAAGAGGTGGGAGAGGTAAGTATTGTTCACTATTTGTTTTGAATTTCTTAATTTTAGGTTGATTTTGTTAGTTTTAGGTTATATTTGATTTTTTTTTTTTTGAATTTGTAGGAGATTCAAATGAACCCGCAAACCCTCAAAATTCTCAACAAGAAGAGAAACCAAATCCTCAAGAAAAAAATCCTCAACAAGAAAATCAATCTCAACAACAACCTCCTCCACTAATCACTCAACACCCTCCTGACACTCAACAAAATTTAATGAGTGAAATTAAGAACAACAAAAAATAAATTGAGGATTTTATTAGTAGGTTGAGTGATCCAAATGGCTCAACCACATAAAGAATGACCCTAGCAAATTCATTGAAAGATATGTTAAAAAATGTAGATTCAATTAGCAAACAAATAACTAGATGTCAAGATAGGAGGCAGGCAGCTAGGGCATATTATGCGGATAAACTATCATGTAAACAAGTAAAGGATTTAAAATTACAAAAGGTGATTTATGCTCATTATTCATTGACCCATGCACAAATCAAAATCTTAGCCTCAATGCAAAGAGGTTTCCTATTCATTTGTGCCACCACCAAGAGATTAGGAACCACTTTTATGATAGGTGGTACATGGTCTTTGATGACCGACCGTGCAACAATTGTGAAGTCGCCCAGTATTATCTTAGGAAACTATATAGTGAGTTCATATTGAAAAAAATCCCAAATTATTTTGATATGAGGGAATTCCAGGGGAGAGGTGGGGGGTTGGCTCAAGATAGGCCCAGTGCATAGCCGAATCCTACGCGACAAGGGAGATGAGCTCTCGCTAGGCCACCTCGTGAGCACCCTGTTATGCCTGTCATCACGAAGGAGAGTGCCAATATAGAGACATTGCAAGCGATCAACACTTTGACCCAGAGTGTCATCCATCATACTAGCCCTATTCTATAGTGTCATCTAGGGGAGTCTTCAAGTGGTGGCCTTTGAACCCATGTGTGTCAATCTTGTGGGGTGACTTGTTCATATGACCCCACTGACACTCAGGAGGATGCTACGCAAGATCCATATGTAGCTACGGAGATGGAGATGGCAGCTGACATTTTGCATGATGCGTATGACATTAATACTCAGGTAAAAGTTAGCATGTTCATTGAATTTAATTTATTAAATTTCAATTTTGAAATGCAAGATTAACTAATTTAGTTTTATGATTTTAATAAAATTGCAAGGTCATAGTGTTGAGACTGGATACACCAGCCCTCCACCTACTTTTTTTTGCAGTACACCTATTGGTGGGGTATGTAACTAGTAAACAAATATAAATTTATTACATGTTAATAGCATTGTTTTATGAATGGTATTTTAATATATGATTTTGGATGTTGAACAGGGTAATATTGGAGGTTTTGAGGGAATGCCTCCCAATTCCAATGGATTTACTCAAACCTACATGTAGGTAATAGAATAAAGAGTTTAACTAATGAATTATACTTAATACATTTGTGCAGTTTCTATTTATATCGTTGGTTATGTTGCATTGCACATCATTCAAACTCAAAGCATTACTTCACATTCCATAACTAATAACTAGATTTTGATAGATGAAAAAAATTTCAACTAAATATAGTTGTTTAGAAAGTCAACATAAGTAGTGATGCAATTAATTCACATGGAGGCATGTGCTTGCAAAGGTGCACCTGCACGACAAACTATGGATGCTTGGAAAAAATCTGTGAAACCATAATAGTAAGCAATATCATAGACAAGGAAATTAGTAGTTTGAAAAAATGCCTCGAAGAAATGCAGTCTCATGGTGATGGAATTCCATTCCATCACATGAGACCACATTTCTTTGAGGCATTTCTTCAAACTACTCACCATCTTTTCTATGATATCACATTTTTCATACATTTGCACCAAAGCATTTTATCAAACTACTCACTTCCTTGCTGCTATGGCTAAAAGCCTAAAATATGTGCTTTCCAACAAACTATGGATGCTTGGAAAAATATCTATCAAAGCATAATAGTAAGCAACAATACCATAGAGAAGGAAATGAACTTTTTGAAAAAATGCCTAAAAGAAATGCAGTCTTATGGTGATGAAATTCCATGACGTGCACTTTTTTGTAATGGCATTCCATCACCACGAGACCCCATTTATTTTGAGGCATTTTTTCAAACAATTCATTTCCTTCTCTATGCCACCACAGTTATTGTACATGTCTGGAAAAGCATTTAATCAAACGGTTTAGTGGCTTGCTGCTATGGGTAAAATCCTAAAAACACGTTCTTTCGAACAAGATATGGATAGGGAAAATAGTAAGCATGATAATCAGAAATATATAGTTTAATAAGTACTAAAAAAAAAAATCATTAGATCTCATACATTATAAGTCATAACGTGGATCAGTATTGTAACTTTTTTATGATTGAATAATTTGTTGTTTTATTTTCATATGTTGAAGGTGTAAACACCTCCAAATGTTACAAGGGCAATGGATATCAGTGTTTCATCCGCTAAACAATCCTCAATGGCTTTGACAAGGGAGGTATGAGAAAAATTACTAAATTTCAATTTACATTCATTTTTATAGATGTTAGTTCTAGTTAAAAATCAAACCATTATTGATTCATAGTTTAATTTCTATTGGGATGGTTTATACAAGGCTTGAGCATGCCTCAACATTGGTGTGCGAATATTTCCCTCGTGGAGAGTGATCGTGAGATGGTCGTAAGTGATTATTTTGTTAAATATATCATTTTTTATAATGTAATTTATATATATTAATGTCTTTACTTCTTATTGTAATAGTTAAAACTTCACCAAGAACTTAATAATACTAGGAGGAGTAGCAGAAGCACTCCTCAAGTGCAGCACAAATGAGTTATAGACCTATCGCTATCCGATCGACAAGCAAAGGGAAAGAGTTTATTTCGAGAGTCTGGAGAGCAATGAATTTTGATTCCAGAGCCCTTTGTTGTATGCCTACATGGTAGTTTTGTACATATTTCATATTGGATATATTTGACATTGTATGCCTATATGGCATTCTCGTAATCCTATATGGCTATTTTGTACCTATATTTTATACTTATGTCGACATATATTGATATATTGATATATTGATGTATGCGTACATGGCTATTTGGTTAATACAAATCTTTTTTATCAATGGTGTCCATATTTGCATGTTATAAATTCATGGTTCAATAGATATGAGTTATGTGTATTCAAGTGTATACTTTACAACTTACGTGTATACTTTGTGACTTACATGTGTTCCAATGTATACTTTGCAACTTATGCGTTTTCATGTGTATACCTTGTATTCGTGCATATACTTTGTATTAAGTTGTGTATACTATGTATTCGTGTGTATACTTCAAGGCATACATGTTTGTGACTACTTGTGCTTCCCTTATTCACATGTACATGTTTGACTTATTTATGTGTATACTTATTAATTGGTTAGTCCTAGCATTGATCATTGTTGTCCTTCACGGTTTGTCTTGAATAAATTAATTGATTGATGGTAAACAACTTTATCTAAAAGAAAAAAATACATTTTCAATTGGCATTCCATGAAATTATTGATAAAAATATTTCAATATATTTAATCCATTGATTGGAACAACTCAATTAAGCAAAGGATACATAATCTTCACAACACTTGCAAAACATAATATTCAGAGTAGATGAAGTAGTCAACTTCTTGACACATTATCTATGTTACTGGGTTCTTCTATTTTAGCCCTGGTTCTGGTCCTGGTTCGCTCAGGTGGTGTCGGTCCTTGTTTGGTTCGCCTGTGGGTTCGACTAGGGTCCTTCATTTTTGGGTCTGGTTCGTCCAGGTAGAACCCAAGAGAACCTAGGCAGAACCTAGACAAAACCTAGGCGAACCAAGACAAAACCAGCGTGCCTAGGCATCCAAAAAAGTATTTTTTTGAACATTCTTTTAATGTTTTATGGAGTTTGACTTTGACCCACACCCAAGGGAACCCTAAAAGTGACCTCTAAATCACTTCAAACACCTTAACTATCTCATTCTTATTCATTTGTTTTGCAAACAAGAATTTTCATTCCAAGAGGCTGAGCTTTCATTTTTGCTTGCTAGATTAAAAGCGGATTGTGACACAACTTTCTTTTTTCAAAAATTATTCTGCATCATTGAACTAAGAATTTATCACACATCTGTAAAGAAATAGAGGAATACTAAAAACTAAAATACATTACACTTTTGTTCTCATTGACTTGATGTACTCTCTAACATCTCTCTTCTCTCATGCGAAGAGTTAGAACTGCTTGGCCATGCCTTTGCATCATTCAAGAAGTTTTGCTCTTTTTGACAATGTCAAAAGCATGGTTGCATATAGATTAGGAAAAATACTTTTCCTTTTAGATTAGCAATGCATGGAAGTTTCAAAAATTATCCTTGATATTACAAAAATATATGTTTTTATACACTTCAATTGAGCAGTTACCCTTTGGTTCTTTGAAAGAAAAATCTGCCTATGTCATTGTTACATTGCACAGGTAAACCAGATTTTGTATTGTGGAGCTATATTAAGCTACCACTCTCAAGACCAATGTAAAAATGATACAAAATAATGTTTGAGACTACAAGAAGACATCAAAATGGCTAGTGTACTAAAAAAATTCTTATGATTTATGAAGAATGTTGATAACTCTACTCAGTTGGCTTCTTTTTTCAAAATCATACAAAGTGAACCCTGGCATCAATAGACTTTGTATATCAAGCTACCACAATTCAAGTTTCAATGATGAATATTTATCATGCATGTTTTAAATGACATTCAATTTTATGGTGGCTTTTTTGTTTATATTATGTTATGTGATATTCTAATCCTAATTCATGCTTCTAGGCTACATATATATTGTGTTTTTACATGTTTTTTGTACCAACGAACCCAAAATGAACCGAACCCCCCTCCAAAAAATTTGGCCTAATTAGCGAACCGAACCCCTGAATCCAAACCTGAACCTCAAAACCTATTCCAACACTCTTCATTCTTCCTACACAAACTTAATTGACCACCAAATTATGTTGCCTCTTGACTTTACCCACTTTTACTTCCTCAAACCTCTCTTTCTCATTCAAAACCCCTGTTTCCCCAACTAGGGCATCATGCCATAACATACTTTTGACCTCCCCTGTCCTTGCAAAACTTTTGAACACATCAAACTCCACAACCTCACCCTATTTCCAACCTATTCTAACTTATTTTCAAGCATTTTTTTCTTTTCACCTCTTCTATCCTTGCTTTTAAGGGGCCTCAATTCTAAATTTTCAACAGGGGCAACACTAGTAATCTCTTCCAATGTGTTTACCAATGCTTGGACAATGGGTGGAATGGCCTATTTCAACATATTACACTTAAACCCTTAAGGAATTGATCTGGTTGAACATAGCTCAGAGTGATTCCGTGTGTTTGGGTGCAAAAGAGGACCATGTATAGCATAAACATACCTATTTGGATGCATTGGAATATTTTTTTTGGTCACACAAGTTGCATAACAAAATTTGCACCACTTTGCAACTTTCAACTGCTTACATTTGACACTTTTTCCATCAACTATAAGCTAGACACTACAAGAAAACCACTTCAAAATAACAAAAACTGAGAGATTTTATTGTAGAGGGGTCCAACACTATCCCATAGGATTAGACAAGAAATTTCTAAGCATCACAGTATCTGAGTAACAACATGTTGAAGTTTGAAACTATTTTGCACATTAGACCCTTAAGGGATCGATACAATTGAACATAGTTCAAAGTGATTCTACATGTTTGGGTCCAAAATATTACCATGCTTAGCATAAAAATACCTATTTGGATGTGTTGGAATAGTTCGTTTGGTCACACGAGTTGCAGAACGAAAGTTGCACCACTTTGCAACTTTCCACTACTTGCATTTGACACTTTTTTCATCAATTGAAAACTAGACACCATAGGAAAACCACTCTGAGATAACAAAAATAAAGAGAGTTTATTGTAGAGAGGCCCAACATGATCCCATAGGATCAGACGAGAAGTTTCTAAGTGTCACGATATCTGAGTGACAACATGTTGAAGTTTGCAGCCATTTTATACTTTGAACCCTTAAGGGATGGATCCGGTTGAACGTAGCTCAGAGCGATTTCGCGTGTTTGGGTGTGACTGAGGACCATGCCTAGTGTAAAAATACTTTTTCAAACGTGTTGGAACAGTTCCTTTGGTCACACGATTTGCATAATGAAAGTTGCACCACTTTGCAACTTTTCACTACTTGCATTTGACACTTTTTCCATCAATTGAAAACTGGACACCACGGGAAAACCATTCCAAGATAACAAAAACCAAGAGAGCTTATAATAGAGGGGTCCAACATAATCTCATAGGATCAGATGATAAGTTTCTAAGCATCATGGTGTCTGAGTAACAACATGTTGAAGTTTGCAGTCATTTTGCACTTTGGACCCTTAAGGGATCAATTCGGTTGAACATAGCTTAGAGTGATTCCGTGTGTTTGGGTATGAAAGAGGACCATGCATAGCATTAAAATATCTATTTGGATGTGTTGGAATAGTTATTTTGGTCACATAAGTTGCAGAACGAATGTTGCACCACTTTGCAACTTTCCACTACTTGCATTTGACACTTTTTCTATCAACTGAAAATTGGACACCACAAGAAAACCACTCTGAGATAACAAAAATTGAGAGATGTTATTGTAGAGGGGCCCAACATAATCCCATAGGATAAGACGATAATTTTCTAAGCATCATGGTATTCGAGTAACAACATGTTGAAGTTTGCATCCAATTTGCACTTTGGACCCTTAAGGGATCGATCTGGTTGAACGTAGCTCAAAGAAATTTTGCATGTTTGGGTGTGAAAGAGGACCATTCATAGCATAAACATACCTATGCATACATGCTGGAACAGTTTGTTTGGTCACACGAGTTGTAGAACGAAAGTTGTACCACTTTGCAACTTTCCACTACTTGCATTTGACACTTTTTCCATCAATTGAAAACTAAACACCACAAGAAAACCATTCTGAGATTAAAAAACTAAGATATATTATTGAAAATGGGCCCAACATGATCCCATAGGATCAGATGAGAAGTTTCTAAGTGTCACGGTATCTGAGTAACAACATGTTGAAGTTTGCAACCATTTTGCACTTTGGACCCTTAAGGGATCAATCTAGTTGAACGTAGTTCAAAGTGATTCCACATGTTTTGGTGTGAAATATGACCATTTCTATCATAAACATACTTATTCATACACGCTGGAACATTTTTTTTGGTCACATGAGTTACAGAATAAAAGTTGCACCACTTTGCAACTTTCCACTCTTGCATTTAACACTTTTTCCATCAACTGAAAACTGGACACTACAAGAAAACCACTCTAAGATAACAAAAAATGAGAGAGGTTATTGTAGAGGGGCCCAACATGATCCCATAGGATTAGGCAATAAGTTTCTAAGAATCACAATATCTGAGTAACAACATGCTAAAGTTTGCAACCATTTTGCACTTTGGACCCTTAAGTGATCGATCTGGTTGAACGTAGCTCAGAGCGATTCCGCATGTTTGGGTGCAAAAGAGGACCATTCCTAGCATAAACATACATATTTTGATGCATTGGAATAGTATTTTTGGTCACACAAGTTACAGAACGAAAGTTGCACCACTTTGCAACTTTCCACTGCTTGCATTTGACACTTTTTCCATCAATTGAAAACTGGACACCACAGGAAAACCACTCTGAGATAACAAAAACTAAGAGAGGTTATTATAGAGGGCCCAAACACAATCCCATAGGTTTAGATGGGCATTTCATAAGCACCATGGTATCCAAGTAATACCTCGTCAAAGATTCCTACCCTTTTGTACTTTGGGATTTGATGTTTCATTGAACTGTATGTTTCCGTACAGGGTGATTGTGCTATCTTTTCGATGGAATTCGGTGGGAAGAAAACTTAACTATGCTTTAGTTTTGGTTTGGTTGGATTTCAAGTGACTTTGTGCATTTTAGAAGCCAATTATTGAGGGTCAGTTTGTATACCATGTTTTAAGGGTTTTAAGTGCATTAAAATTTCACATTAAGCCTTTCACCCACTATATGCTTCTATAACTCGATGGAAAGAGCTAGTTATGGTTATAAAACATATGTGCAAGAGACGTGAATAGAGGGTTTTTAGATGATGCCCTAGATGTTAAATGGTGCATCTTTGAGTGGAAAATGGTGGTTTACTGCTAGGGTTTGAAGAAATATTTGGGGGCAGCGATATCTCTTGAAATTTTAAGTTTGTGCAGACCTTTTTTAAGGTGTTTTAGGCTTTGGTTGGATGTGGGAAGGTTTTGAGTATGGTTTTTCAATAAACCCTTGCCTAATTTGTGAAAGAAGAGGGTTTCAGGGTTTGTTATGTTAGAGGGATTGTTGATTCAATTCAAGGTGGAGGAACTCTTTTCAACATCAACTAATCAGACATCAATAAGACACCAACCTTGAAATCACAATCACCCAAATTGAATCAACTAACAATAATAGGCTTATAGTCTCCAAATCTCATCAAATGAGCTTATCTTTTAAAGAAGTTCATCCAATGGCCAACCAAACATCAATCAAGATTTAACACAGACCCTAAGAAAAATTCCCAAGAGATCATATTATGAGATGGGGTTAAAAATAAAATAGCATAGATAAAGTGACAGCTAACACTTCTAAGCTATTAACCACATCAAAACAAGAGAACACAAATAAATGAGATAAATAAGTTAAAAACAAGTAAATGAAACACTCCCCATTATGGTTGATTACTTCTGGTCTCTCCTATTTCTCCTTTTACAATCTTTTCTCTCAAATTTTGAAGTAGACTTGTGCAAATACCTAGAAATTGTAAGTAGAAAGTTGGAGACAAAATGGTTGTTAAGGTGAAAATGAAGGAGGAAGGTTTCTTTTATAGACAACCTTTTGAATGGACGGTTGAGATTAATCCTCTAGAAATATTCCAAGATCAATGGATGGGAATGCATGAGAGGGGAGGTTACAAAATGGATGGTTGAGATTAAGTCTCAGAAAAGATGCTAAGATCAATGGTTCAGAATTGATGCACCAAAAATATGCCATGCATGGAAAAGCTATGATGTTGATGGCTATGAAAGACATGCAAGACATGCAGGATATGATAGAAATGAATGTTATGACAAAGAATCTTTGACCAGGTGGTGTATAAATTATTTATTCAAAAAAATGGAGGAGAAGGACAAGTGGCAAATAAATTATTTATTTGGAGAAAATGAAAGATTGAGATTTAATTAAATTAATCAATTTAATTAAATGGAAAGATGGAAATTAGACATGGATAATTAATTTGAATTATTTATCCAAAAGAGAGGAATGGCATATAAGGTAAACTCACAAAAGTTGTTTACAATTCGAATGAGGAAGGAAAACTTGTCAAAAATGACCCCATGCCAAAAAAATTCATTCAGGGGGTTCGAATGAACTCATTGGTTCGAACGAACCAATAAAGAACCCATTCAATGTATGCATGGAAAAAAAACAAATGAAAAACCATTTTGGGAAGGGGGTTCAAATGAACCCTGGTTCGCAAGAACCCCTGGGGGTTTGCTAGAACCCGCCTAGTTCTAGCGAACCCCCCTTTTCCCTAATTTTTGATCTTGTTCACAAAAAAAACCTAATTTTTTACTCTTTGAAGCTTGGGTTAAGGATGAAAATAGAGGAATCTTCACAAACCCAACTAGAATCAGGTAGTCCTTGGAATGAGCTATCCAATGAATATAATTTAAATATGTTTTGGTTTTATTATGTATTTGTTTTTTTAGTTTTATTAAACATAGGTTTTTCATCAAAAATGAAGGTCTCTATTCTGCACATGTGGAAAAATAGCAGATTACCAAAAAAAAAAATTGAAAAATATGAGTGCACAGTTATTCAAGTCCTTGATCAACAAAAAAATTGAATTTCGATATATACAAAAAGTTCACAGCGTTATCTGATCGCTATAATTGTAATTGGTTTGACTTGAAACTTGATTAAAGAAAAATATTCAATAAAAAACTATCTAACCAAGTGGAAGCACTAGATATTGGAGTTACAAATCTAAATTTGAAAGAATTAGAATTTTATCCTTCATGGAAAAAAGGTTATGTGTTATACGATGTGCGTCACTTTTTAAAAATGTTGTTTTTTGACAAAAAACCAATTTTCGTGGTTGATGGAAAAAGAAATGTAATCTAATTCAAAAAAAATTTAAAAAAATAAATTAGAATCTACAGACAAAATTTGACGAGACTCTAGTTTGCATCATCTTCAAATTCCTCACGGTTTAGCCACTATAGGTGCTCGAATGTGAAGATTTAGTTAAAAATAATAATTTGAGTGTCCAGTTTGGCCAAAAATTGTAAACCACTATTGTGGGATCACCCATAATTAAATAATCTCAAAAATTATTTAATTATAGAAGAATGAAAGGGTCAAATAATAGTTATTATTATCTGACTATGGACATATGATGAAAGATAAATAAATAATTAAATAAATAATGATTTATTTAATTATTGAAGAGAGAGGGTATTAGTGACACAATTAAATAATTTTAATTGATCATGATAGAAAAGAGATGAGGAAGTGAATTAATTAAATAATTAAAAATTATTTAATTAATAGAGAATGATGATTAAGGAAAAATGTTGCTCACAGACTTAGGACATTTTTCAGTGTCTACACATAACATGTTTCTTTGTACCATCATTAAGATCCAATAGACCATCTTGCACAAAGGCTACTAAATTAGCCCTATTTACAAAGAGACAAGCTTTTAAACACTAGATCTTCACTCAAAATCCTCAAATAGCAGTATGTTATGTTTTAAAAACCTCCAATTCCATGATTTGTTTCTAGGTCCAAGACCTCTAAAACCCTAATACACCAAACCCTTGATTTCAAGCAAAATACTTGGGTTTTTAATGAAACTCCAATCTCCCAGACCTGCCAGACCCAAACAAAGCACCAAACACACTTGCTAGACCCTGCACATGGTGAATAATACATTACATGGATAATCCTTCCCACATTTTGTCAAAACACCACTTGAAACACTCATTTTCATCATGAAAATACCCTGCTACAGCCCTAGAACATCATCCCAAACACCCAACCTTGACTCCACAACTTTATAAATAGGTTAGGCATGTATTTTAAAAGTTAGAGGACCCATTCCACAAGTTTCAATAGGCACAAAAAGTGGAATGGGTCGAATTACATCATGAAACCCTTCAATCCAAGAACACTGTGAAAGTAGGTAGCAGCAGTAAAAAAAGATAACTTTCACTATACAAAGAGTTATAACCTCTAAATAGATGAAAATGAAAGCTAATTCATAAATATACAACATCCAATAGGTTTCAAATCATCTTAGCGTCCATACAGGCCATACAACAACAAGAAAAGTGAGAAAAACCAATAATTTTTTGGAAAATAATGTTCTTGATAAAAAATGGGTTACAAATCAACCAACAACCTCTCCTTCAAGGAATTGAAGGTTATTATACATGTTTATTGTAGGAATAGTAAAAGAAGAGGCTTTGAAAGGAACTCCATGAAAACCAAGCTCTCTAAATGGTATATCAAACTCTAGTTCAAAATCTTTTAGATGAGGCTTCTCCCATAGCTCTCTTGCTTGCTTGAAAAATCCTTGAAACTCTATATTGATTTTATTTTTCCCATCCCTCTCTTGTTGTTCTTCCTCAATTTCATTCGGATCATACATTGACCTTCTTGCCCCTCCTAAATTTTGGACCACATCCATTACCTCCACATAAAACTGGACATCCTTGGTCTTCTTGGTTCCCATGCCTTGATATGGTTATGCAAATGAAAATGAAGCAAAGTAATCATCTCCTTCTTTGCTGGCTAGAAGAATGCATGCTTAATATTTTGATACATGATATCAGAGCTCTCTTCTACTCTCATGGTTGAATATCAAAATCTAGTATGGTGGGCCTCCAGAGTTTCGGTCATCTTTCTTCCTCTTCCACCAAATGTTGGCCTGATCCACATGTCTGCCAGCCTAATTGGCTTTGTTTTTTAAAGTTCTGAAGTTTCTCCCGAGTCACCGATGTAGCTCTCTCTGCCTTTTCAGACTCTTTCATTGCTACAAATCATCTCTAGGATTTAATCATCTGTACCACATGGTTGATGTGCTTTGAATCCTTGCATCTAAAGGAAATTTCCTTAACATAAACACTGTTAGGGAATTTCAATGTTGTCGTTGTAGTTGGCATTAAAGTCGGTACTTGCAACATTGAAAATTATCCTTATATAAGAATTCCCTCCATCTTGTTTGATTGTAACACTCTTGATGGTGGCAACATGAAGAGTGATTATGATTCCTCTTCTACATTAGAGGGTTCATATCCTTTATTTGACTCTTCTGAATTATTAGAATTAGAATCACTTGCTTCCATATTCAAAAATTCCCAACCAACATCTTCAATAAATTTATTTGGACCATCAGTAATAGTCTTCAAAATTGGCCACCAGTACAAGTTCATTTTTCTTTCATAATACTTTATATCCATGGAGTTTAGCCATTCCTTGATGCCATCAAGTGAAGATTGAGGAATGGTGTCAATGCAGAGTACATCCCACTTGAAGTCTTTGAAAAAAATAGCCATATCAAATTCCTTTTGCCCAATTCCTACTCTCTCAAGGTTAACAATCTCAATCTCACTAATAATGATTACTAAGAAAGGTAATTCCACCAACTCTACCAAATAGTTTACCATAGAAACAATAAAAGCAAAGGCTTTGAAAGGAACTCCATGAAAACCAAGCTCTCTAAATGGTATATCAAACTCTAGTTCAAAATATTTTAGATGAGGCTACTCCCATAGCTCTCTTACTTGCTTGAAAAATCCTTGAAACTCTGTATTGATTTTATTTTTTGTGTCCCTCTCTTGTTGTTATTCCTTAATTTCATCAGGATCATACATTGACCTTCTTTCCCCTCCTAAAGTTTGGACCACATCCATTACCTCCACATAAAATTGGGCATCCTTGGTCTTCTTGGTTCCCATGCCTTGATATGGTTATGCAGATGAAAATGAAGCAAATTAATCATCTCTTTCTCCACTAGTTGGAAAAATGCATGCTTAATGTTTTGATACATGATATCAACTATCTCTTCTACTCTCATGGTTGAATACCAAAATCTAGTATGGTGTGCTTCCATAGTTCCAGTCATCTTTCTTCCTCTTCCACCAAATGTTGGCCAAATCCACATGTCTACCAACCTAATTGACTTTGTTTTTGAAAGATGAAGTTTCTCCTAAGTCACCAGTGTATCCCTCTCTGCCTTTTTAGACTCTTCATTGCTACAAATCGTCTATGGGATTTAATCATTTTTACCACATGGTTGATGTGCTTTGAATCCTTGAATCTAAAGGAAATTTCCTCAACATAAATACTATGAGGGAATTTCAATTTTTCCATTGTAGTTGGTATTAAAGCCGACACCTGCAACATTGAAAATTATCCTCATATAAGAATTCCCTCCATCTTGTTGGCTTGTAACACTCTTGATGGTGGCTACGTGAAATCTGATTATGATTACTCTTCTATATTAGAGGGTTCATATCCTTGTTTTGGCTCTTCTAAATTATCATAATTAGAATCACTAGCTTCCATATTCAAAAATTCCCAGCCACCATCTTCAATAAATTTATCTAGATCATCAGTAATACTTGTTGATGGCGATTTTGGCACCACAACAATGCAAGAATAATATTGCTACTCTGCTTCTCCTGAAAGAGAAAAGGCAACACATGGATGCCTTAGCTCCCAAGGTCTTGGTAGTTGGGTCTCAACTGTGCGGATGTTACTCAGTGGTCAATGCAACAGTAATATTCAAGGGGCCTGCTGGTGTGAGCTTCTGGATTGTTCTAAGATCAAGCATGAATTTAAACCTATTCTAACCAGGGGTTTTAAAGAAATATAAAAAGATAGATCAAGGTTTTGGAACAAAAAAGAACAATAATTCATCTAACCTTAACCAGACTTGTTAACTTCAAGGAATTTGTAAACTAAAATTGTAGAACAAAATAAACTTGTGATTGACATACAGTTGCATTCATTCACAGTGTCGATTTCAACAACTGATTATAGATTACCATTTAAGCAAAACCCAAAATGAGATTTTATTCCTTGAAAGCTTTCAAAATCAAATGATTAAGATAAATACCATTCTGGAACACAATATGAAGTAGATTTGAATCTGGTTGCTTCTACTGTGGGTGAGACAGATAAACAACGTTTACAAATCTGGCACCATCACCAGTGTACAAAAAACCTGTGTCTTTAGATTGCTTCCATTTACACTAAAGAAAATGAAAGGATACATTCCATCCTATGTTGAGTCTAATTCCTAGCTAAGAAGACAAAAGAAGCTCCTATTACAAAGAATCAGGATGCAATTATGTCCCCTCTATCTTTTCTCTATTGGTTCTAAAAGTCCTAGTTCTAAAAAAAATCAAGATCCAGATGATCCAGCCCAAGATTCCTTTTTACAAAGAGGAAAAATGCCATATATACATCCCCTCTAGAAAAGAATGTCGGCCCCATGTTTTAGGGTTTACAAAATATCTATTGTGTCAAAGGATCGGCGTTCAGATCTTTGTAGAAAGTCGGTTCTGCATTAAACTCGAATCCCAACCATCTATGTCAGTGAAGATTGTCTCCTGAGGCGTTCTGTAGATCTTTTGCATCTTCCATAATAACTCCCACACCTCTGTGTCCATTTCGACCTCCAACAGAGCTTCTTTGAGTGCCCTAAAATATCACCATTAATGTCGAGCTACCTCTGTCGGTAAACACCAGTTGGCATTATGACTCATGTTGACTTCTTCTTCCTTCGGCGCCCCTCCTGCTTCAAATATGCCCTTCTGCAAGTTATTGGTGTAGCATGGGACAGTCGGTGAGACGTTTCAGCTAGCCATAGAAGCCACCCCAAGCTCTCGAAGACCGTTGGCAAGACTACGTCCCTTCGGGAAGACCACATAGCGAGGTCTTTCTCTCAGTGAAGTTTACTTATTTTGGTGGGGCCCCCCTTTTGTTGTCGGCATGACCTCCCGTAGTCGGGGAGACTTTGTTTAGTCAGCGAGACTCTCCACCGAGCTCAAAACTCTCGCCGAGATCCTTGAGACATATCATCACGTGTAGAATTTGACCCTGCAAAACAAGGTCTCCATTAGTCTTCTAAACCACAAAAATATCATCCTCGAACTTACCCAAAACACCTCTCACTTTTACTATACTTCGTAAGGAAGGACTTACTTTCAGCAGAGGCGAAACCAAATCCGACTGGGAACAAGACCTACCTTCAAAACTGGCAGGGGCGGGGCCAAAAAAGAATCAGAACCAGGACCGGAGTGAGGATGGGAATAAGCCATGGAAATAATCAACATTTCCAAGCTCACACCGCATCCTGGCTCCGCGTCCGTGAAGGAAACCAAAATGCAAAGGACAGAACAAAACGCCGGTGGAGCCAGAGCAAAACGAAGAACCAAGCGGGACTGGGGTCGGAACCAAATGCGAACCAGAAACTTCTCCAAGTTTCGGGTTTGGATTCTGTTTCGATCCTTCCTCCGACGTCACCCGAAAAGAGGAAGAAAGGAACATAAAGAGAAAGAGGAAAGGGGAAGGAAAACCCCAAAAACTAAGCAAAAGAAATAAAAATGAAAAGAATGGGACAAACGGAATCGGGACCGGGACGGAACCCGAACCAGAAACCTTTTCAAGTTTTAGGGTTTGGTTCCCGTTCCGGTTCCGGGTCCGTCAAAACAAAAAACAAAACAAAATGCCCAAGAGTGAAAAGAAAACACCTAAGGCAAAGGACACAAACCGACAAAGACCAACGAAGAGAGAAGAAAAGGCAGGCCCAGACCTGATTCCGATAAAGAACAAAGGAAAAGGACAAAGAACAGTCGGAACCGGAACCGGGGACGAAACAAGACCAAAACATAAAAGAAAATTTCAAGTCCAGCACTGATCCCGGTTCCGCTCCCGACAGAACTTTGATAGGAAAACGCCTAAGGCAGAAAACCGAAGGCCAACGAGAAAAGACACAAAGGGGGACCCACTTTGATCCAGATCAAAGTGGGGTGGTTATGCAAGGCATAACAAATGACGACTCGGCTAGGGAAATGGTTTTACCATTTTCATGAATCTTAAGGATTCAGCTACCCAGAACTCTTGGTTCATGAAAATCACAACTCCAGTTGGGTCAGCTATAACAAGCAAGGTAGAGCTAGAATCTCAAATGTAAGTCAACATCGGCCACCCCTGAATCTATGTGTGTGGTTGATTGTGCATCACCCTTTTATAAAGTTTCTTCATCTTTCAGACAACAATGTGCAAGATTTGAGCTACATGAGTTCATCCCCTTAGTTGTTGTGCAATGATATCATAGGCATTGCTCCGCTGCCAGTCAGGCGTCCATAGCCCCGACAGAGACACCTCTAGTTTTCTCACAGCATAGCTCTACTGCTAGTTAGGCGTCCATAGCCCCGGTAGAGATGCTAGAATCACCCATTCATACTGAGACCTTCCTTTCTCTTTTAGATAATTCTTTTCTTTTATCTTTTTTTTTTTATAGAGCTTCAAATATTGCATTTAGTTCTTTTCAATATGTCAGACGTTCAACATCTAATATGGGTTGAAAACTACCATGGACCTCATAACAGCACTTGGGAATCAGATTTTTCACTCAAATCTTACAACACCATAGTCCTAGGACAAATATACCATTACAAGAGGAGATGATCTTAATGATTTGTGACAGATTCAAGGGAGCTAATGAAGGCTACTTACTTGGCACCTTGCTTTTTTTAAAAACTTTCCACAACTCTCATTGACAATAAGCATGAAACAACGAATTGAAGACAAAATCATCCAATCAGAAATCCTAAAAATATCTAAACCACTTCTCTCCTAATGACCAGGGTATGCTTCAGATAACAACCCACCACTTCCAAAATGGAAAGAAATAGATAAACCCCAAAGAACAAAACAAACAGAAAACAAAGATAAAAGAAAAATTAAAGAGCAGAAAGAAAGAAAAAAAAATAAGGAGCTAACAATAAACAAAGAGAAAATTTCTTACACAAAGAGCAGTAGATTATTAACATGGAGGAAAGAGTTATTTAACTTAGAAGTACAGAAGCCATTTACATAAATGCAAAATATTTACAAACAGGAGACCAACAAATTATTTACATAAAGAAAACAATGAATAACCTATATATAGAACATAAATTATCAAGCCTCAAGATTCAAAATAGTGCTTAAGGAACTGCCCATTGACAGGCGAAGGAACCAACTCTCCAGTTAAGCTACTCAATCTAAAAGAATTTTCCCCTAGGATCTCAGCAATTTGATAAGGACCTAGCCATAGTTTGTCAAATTTTTGGTGGCTGCCCTTTTTTTCAATAGCTTTATCCCATAACAACACTAGGTCTGATATCCTAAAGGCCTTGATTTTGGCTCTTTTTTCAAACTAACGTTTGACAACAACCTAGTGCCTAAAGAATTGTTGCAACGCGACATCTCTTTCGTCCTCTAATTTCAACAAAGCAGCTAATCTTACTTCTATCCTATTGTCACTAGAATAGAATTTCTGCATGAATTCCAAGATAGGTATTTGAAGATGGATAGGAAAGATAGGCTCTTGGCCATATACCAGCTTGAATGGTGAGGTATTTAGGGCAGCCTTAATCCTAGTCCTATCTGTCCATAATGCGAATCTCAGTTGGGTATGTCAGTCCCTAGGGTTATTCTCTAGCAGCTTCCTAATTACCCCTAAAAGGTTATTATTGGTTGACTCTGCGACTCCATTACCTTGTGGGAAATAATTTGACGAATACTTCAAGACAATTTTGTGATCATATGCCCAGGAAATAAATTCAGCATAAGAGAAAGCAGAACCATTATCACATACCAGAGCGAAGGGTACCCCAAACCTTGTAGTGATGCACTCGGTGAGGAACTTGATCACTACCTCTATGGTGTTGTTTTTGTAGGGTATGGCCTATGTCCACCTCGTGCAGTAGTCAGTGGTAGTCAAGATAAATTTATACCCTGCAGTAGAGTTTGGGTTAATAACCCCAATGAAGTCCAATGCCCATTGGGAAAATGGCCTTACCTCGTAAACGGGCTGTAATGGCATGGTTGCATGGCATTCCCTTGGTGCAAAAATCTGCCAAATGTGGCATGTCCTCACATGTTGATGAGCATCTTTGAACACACACGACCAGTAATAACCAGACCTAAGGATTTGGTGTGCCAGTGAATCTGCAGACCCATGACCTATGCCATGCTTCCCATGAAACTCAGAGATCACATGTTTAGCCTCTTGATGAGCAAGGCATCTCAGGTATATTCCTTCAAAATTCCTCCTTTACAGCAACCCTCCTTTGAGCATGTAATGAGAACTCTTTAGTCTTAGGGCTCTCCTTTGAGTGGCGTTCATTCCCTTTGGACACCGGTTATTGATCATGAAACAAATAAGATCAGTATACCATGAGTCATTCGAGAAGGACTGGGTAGTATATTGTTGACAAATAACGTTGTTACTAGCATTGGCCATAGATTTAGACAGACCCAAACCTCAGACAAGTTTCATAGGGTGTATCTCCAGATCAAACTCTTGCAAGATGGCCATCCATTTCCCTCTTCTTTCTCCCAGTTTTTTCTGCATAAGTAGAGACTTGACAACAACGTCAGGAACTACAACAATAATTTGGCTTCGGAGGATGTAGTGCCTGAATTTTTTAACAGCTCAGACCAGCGCAAAAGCTTGCTTCTCAAGAGGTGGGTATTTCACTTCAACATTTTTGAATGGGGAGCTCATGAAATCAATTGGCCTTTCTTACCCCTCTTCTCTCCGCTGAGTTAAAACAGCTGCACAAGAATGCTCGGAGGAAAAAGAATAAATATAAAATGGCCTCAAGTAGTCAGGGCTAGTGAGGACCGAAGCTTCTGAAATGGATCACTTGACTTGAAAAAATGCAGCTTTCACCTCATCACTCCACTCTATTTTGGCATCCTTCTTCATCATCTCATTCAAGGGCTTCACAATTTCTACAAAGGCTGTGATAAACTTCCTTATGAAGTTGATCTTTCCAAAGAAGGATCTCATCTCCTTCTTGCTTCCTCACATGGCTATCTTGAGGAGGGACTCAACTCGATTTGGGTCAATTGAAATCCCTCTTTCTGAAATTATGTGCCCCAAGAGCTTTCCTTCAGAAACTCTAAACACGCACTTGTTGGGATTGAGGGAGACACCATACTGGATACATCTTTGAAGAACTTGGGCTAATTCTGCAGCGTGATTCAATCGGTCCTTGGAGAACACTGTCAGGTCATCTATGTAAACAATAATGCATTTGCCAATTAAGTCCTTGAAAGCTATGTCCATGGCACGTTGGAAAGTTGCCCCAGCATTTATCAGGCCGAATGGCATCCTTCTGTATGCGAACGTCCCCCATTTGGTAGTGAAAGTCGTCTTCATCCTGTCTTCAAAGTCAACCATAACCTGATTGTATCCTGAGTAACTATCCAAGAATGACATCATCTGAGATCCATTGACAGTCTGCAAGACCTGATCGAGAGAAGGAAGCGGGTAGTTATCCTTTTCCGAAGCTCTATTCAAGTTTCTGAAGTCGACACATAGCCTAATCTCCCCGTTCTTCTTATGTACTAGGACTAAGTTAGCCACCCACGTTGAATGGTGCATAGGGAAGATTATCCTTGCAGACAACAATTTTTGAACCTCTTTATAAATCAATGGCTCAATCAAGGCGTTGACAGGGCACTGCTTCTGTCGGAAGGGTTTAGCCTCGGGCTTCAAGGGGATAGTATGAGTGATAACCGAAGCATCGAATGCCTGCAGGTCTTCATATCCCTAGGCTATCGCAGTAATATCCTTTTTTAGTGCCCTTAATATGTCTTCTTTAATTGCATCTGGGCAGGCTTTCCCTATATAGATATTCCTTTCAGGGCCAGAATCAGCTAGGTTAACCTTTTCATACTCGCCTCCTTGGTTTTCAGCTAATTCCTTCTCTCGAGCCCTCGGGTCTGAGTCAAAAATCCTCTCCAAGGCTACCATTCCCTTTGGAATGTTATTACTTTTCAGATTAAGGACTCCTTCTATATCACATTCTTCATGGTTCCAATTCCCCTAATCTCTGTTAGACTCATCAATAATTTGCCCCTCGAAAACATTTGAGCCTGCTAAAAAGGCCAGAATATGTCAATCATCATCAAAGACTTGGAAATTTTTTATATTGTCAGGAACAGCTGGGGTGGACATTAGTTCCACTGAGAATCTTTTAAACTTGGAGCCTTGCATAGGTTCCAAGGTGCTTGCAACAACAGCCAATGAATCAGCTACCTGATTTTCTTCTCTAGGGATTAAACTAATCCCAAAGGCATCAAAGTCTTCGATCAGGTTCCATACCCTGTTCCTATATGCTTCCAGCCTTCGGTTGTGACATGTATACTGACTGTGCACTTGCTTGACCACAATTTCTAAATCTCCCTTGACTATCAAGGCAGTGACCTTCTTCTTGTGTGCAAACATCAATCCTCGAGCTAGGGCTTCATATTCAGCCACGTTGTTTGTGCATCCAAATTGCAACCTATAAGAAGTAAAGAAAACTTTCCCTTTCGGGATGGTTAGTACAATTCCAACACCACAACCGGTCTTGGACTTAGATCCATCAAAGTTAAGGGTCCACAACTGATCACAAGCAGGAGTTAATCCTTTTGCAGCTTTTGTAGGTATTTGGATAGAATGAACCAAGGGTGGGGTTACTTGATCTTTTGGATTAAATACAGGGAATGGGTGTTCATTAGGTTCCTCAGGAGTAATTCCCAATCCTTGTATAGTTGTATCATGTGGCTCAAGGTTATCTTCTTGAAATTCACTTGTCTCTTTGGTTAACCCCTTGGATTTTGGTATATCTGTGATTGCAGGGTTGTTAAACAAACCTTGGGGCTGCCCCTCATCAACATGCTGATTTGGACATGTGTCTGGGGAAGGTTTCATTTGAGAAGGGATTTCTTTTGAAAGTATTATACCCCTGATCAACATGGTTGCTTCCTTGGCCTCAAATGAAAAGTGGTCTGCAATAGTCTCAGGGCGACTTGTGCTAGCTTCCTCAGCTTGGGCAACACGTTTTAAGGTGTCAATGCAGGGTTGACAAGTCAGTTCAGAATGTTTTTTATAATGTACCTTGCACCAATTAGGGAGCAGGAGACTTTGTAGATCTACATCTTCTCCCAAAACCAGCTGATCTTGCTACAGTTTTTTGACCAATGCTTGTTGGTTTTCATTAATTGCAGGATCAGGGAACCCTGGTATTGGCAGCTTTTTAGGATCAAGAATAGAGAAGGTTAAAATTTCATCTCTTTTATACACATCTATTCCAATTTCGAAATAGGCTTCCTCATTGTGGCAATCATATTCAGTAATGATATGCTTGAGGCGAAGCTCACTCTCAATCCTGATTTGATTAGGAATCCCTTTCCATGATAGCCACATATGCGAAAAGTCAAGGGAAAGATATCCCCCTAAATTTTTCATCAAATCTCGGATTAACAACATACCATAGGTCTCGAGAATGTCTGCCACTTGGATGTCTATGTTTGTTAGGGTCCTAGGATCTTACCCTACTTGAACGTGTACGTTTCTTAATTCCCCTACCACATTAACCTCTGTTTTGTCAAGTTGAATGACCTTCTTATTTGTCTAGATAGGGTCCAATCCCAACTTCTTGCATATGGAAAATGGTATGACATTTCCCGAAGCCCCCGAGTCTAATAAACAGTTATGTAAGTTCTTACCATAAATTCTTAAACTTAAAAGGAAAGGTGGATTACCTACCTTGTTTCTGTATAAGGCGGCATTCACGTCCCCAGCAGGTGCCACCTTGCTTTTCCCTTTGGACTTATCAGCTTGTTCTAGGGCCTTCAACACTATCTCCCTTTGGGCAGGGCACCACTTCAGAATGTCAAAATATGACAAAGAATTTTTTTGTTTTTGCATCTTAGAAACAATGTCAAATTCTGCACTGCCCTTGAAAACACCAGGGGAATTACCCTTGTTATGGAAATCGAGCGGGCCTTGTGGTGGAGGAGGATTATTATTAGCACCTTGATTTGGAGGCACCATGTGGTTAGGAGGCACTGATGTAGTGAATGGCCCCTTACCTTGATTTCTCAAGAAGTGTCCTCCCTTCATCTGAAAAGCTTGGGCATCATAGGAATCCTCCTCTGGTTCATTCTCTCCTTGCCTTGGGAATGAAGATTCCTCTTCAAAAAGGTCATAAGTCATTGCAGTTTTTGTTGAGTCACCGCCTTTGTTGGAGTTCTCTTGGAAGGTGTGGGCATCTTCGTGTGCCATCTTGACAAGTTTCTCCATTTGAGGGTAGTTTACCTCAGAATGGGTGGCAGTATCATGCAGCCTGCACCAATTGGTCATGAAGTTGAGGTCAGCCACATTTGCAATATGTGTTCTCTCCTCATTTGCCTGATAGTTATGGGAAACTCCCCCATTATTGGGCCCTGTGTTCCATTGTTTTTTGTTGTTGGGCCTTTGATTATACCCTCTATTCTGATTCTAATAGCCCTAATTAGAGGAGTTTTGACCCTGATAACCCCTTTGGTTGTAACTGTTGTTGTTATGATAAGTACCCTGATTGTTGTTGTTTGATTGGGATAATTACCTTGGCTTTGAGAAGGGTTCAACCGGAGTTGAGCCATGTCATTGGTAACTTGAGACAACATTTTCTTCAGGGTCTCTACCTCGTTCGTAAGCTGAACCGTCTTCTCACTTTCCACACTCTTAACAACGGGTGGCTGATCAACATGACTTGGATTTCCAATTTGGTTAAGATGACCATGGGAACTTTGAGGAACCTGTGGCTGTTGAAAGAGATCAGGAGTTCCCGTCGCAAAGAATGGAACAGGTGGTTAGGTTTGCAATTCAGATGTAGGTCCATAGTGGGAAGGAGACATCCCAGGGACAATGTTAAATAGAGGAGTTGGGCTATGCATCTGATATCCCATTGAAGGGAAACCTCCTCCCAAACTTCCTTGTTGAGAACTGACTTGCTGTTGCAGCTTAATAGCCAAATGATAGACTTTGGATAGAGAATCAATATCGGCTGATGGATATGTCCTTTGCAAGAACAATCCAAGCAAAGGGTCTATAACCCTAAAATATGCTTGAATAGCACTGTTTTCAGTAACTAGATAGGGATCTTGCAATCTCCTATACATTCGTTGGAACCGGGTGTTAAATAAAGGCAAAGATTCACCTGGTTCCTTTCTTATAGTTGCAAACTGATGGTATAAAAGAGTTGGATCCACATACACCCTGAACTGATTAATGAAGGCGTTTTCCAAATGTGTCCAGGTCAAAATAGAACCTTGAGGAAGATTAACATACCAATTATATGCCATATCCCCTAAGGAGTAAGGGAACAATCTACAGACCACATCATGGTGAGCTATTTGAGCTCTTGTACAAGCATCCTTGAAAGCTTGTATGTGCTCTTCAGCACTCCGTGACTCACCATGAATATACTTAGGGAAAAATTTCTCAAGGTTTTTGGGCATATCGTGAAAACCTCCAGGGATAGTCCCCAATGGAGAAGGATTATTCTGAAAGAATGCCATTGGTGGCAGTGGTAGTGGTTGAGCCAGCTGTTGTATGGGTTGAATCAGCTGTGATGATAATTGAGATGAGTTGGATGGTGGATTAATGGGTATCCACTGGGGTATTGGCGAAAATCCTGGTGGAGTGAGCGGAGCTGGTAAGGGTGGTATAATGGTTGCCCCAGTTCTGTGATGCTTATGTCTTGTTGGGGTCTTGAGTTCTATGAAAGATAATGGATTCCCAGTTGACTGAAGAACTCTGTGGGGCCTTTCTGAGGAAGATGACCCAGCTTTATCCAATTTTCCCTTCTAGGCCCTCCTTCTAGTGCCAGTTCCTGTTGATGGCAATTTTGGCACCACAACAATGTAAGCAAAATATTGCTACTCTGCTTCTCTTGAAAGAGAAAAGGAAACACATGGATGCCTTAGCTCCCAAGGTCTTGGTAGTTGGGTCTCAATTGTGTTGATGTTACTCAGTGGTCAATGCAATAGTAATATTCAAGGGGCCTGCTGGTGTGAGCTTCTGGATTGTTCTAAGATCAAGCATGAATTTAAACCTATTCTAACCAGGGGTTTTAAAGAAATATAAAAAGATAGATCAAGGTTTTGGAACAAAAAAGAACAATAATTCATCTAACCTTAACCAGACTTGTTAACTTCAAGGAATTTATAAACTAAAACTATAGAACAAAATAAACTTGTGATTGACACACAGTTGCATTCATTCACAGTGTCGATTTCAACAACTGATTATAGATTGCCATTTAAGCAAAACCCAAAATGAGATTTTATTCCTTGAAAGCTTTCAAAATCAAATGATTAACTTATGATAAATACCGTTCTGGAACACAATATGAAGTAGATTCGAATCCAATTGCTTCTATTGTGGGTGAGACAGATAAACAACGTTTACAAATCTGGCACCATCACCAATGTACATAAAACCTGTGTCTTCAGACTGCTTCCATTTACACTAAAGAAACTGAAAGGATACATTCCATCCTATGTTGAGTCTAATTCCTAGCTAAGAAGATAAAAGAAGCTCCTATTACAAAGAATCAGGATGCAATTATGTCCCCTCTATCTTTTCTCTACTGGTTCTAAAAGTCCTAGTTCTAAAAAAAAATCAAGATCCAGATGATCCAGCCCAAGATTCCTTTTTACAAAGAGGAAAAATGCCATATATACATCCCCTCTTGAAAAGAATGTCGGCCCCATGTTTTAGGGTTTACAAAATATCTGTTGTGTTAGAGGGTCGGCGTTCAGATCTTTGCATAAAGTCGATTTTGCATTAAACTCGAATCCCAGCCATCTATGTCGATGAAGATTGTCTCCTGAGGTGTTCTGTAGATCTTTTGCATCTGCCATAATAACTCCCATGCCTCTGTGTCCATTTTCAACCTCCAGCGGAGCTACTTTGAGTGCCCCAAAATATCACCATTAATGCCGAGCTACCTCTATCAGTAAACACCAGCTGGCGTTATGACTCATGTTGACTTCTTCCTTCGACGCCCCTCCCACTTCAGATCTGCCCTTCTGCAAGTTATTGGTGTAGCATGGGACAGTCGGTGAGACATTTTGGCTATCCATAGAAGCCACCCCGAGCTCTCGAAGACCGTTGGCAAGACTACATCTCTTCGGGAAGACCACATAGCGAGGTCTTTCTCTCGGTGAAGTTTACTTCTTTTGGTAAGGCCCCCCTTTTGTTGTCGGCATGACCTCCCGTAGTCGGGGAGACTTTTTTTAGTCGGCGAGACACTCCACCGAGCTCAAAACTCTCGCCGAGATCCTTGAGACATATCATCACGCGCAGAATTTGACCCTGCAAAACAAGGTCTCCATTAGTCTTCTAAACCACAAAAATATCATCCTCGAACTTACCCAAAACACCTCTCACTTTTACTATACTTCGTAAGGAAAGACTTACTTCCGGCAGAGGCGAAAACAAATCCGATCGGGAACAAGACCTACCTTCAAAACTGGCGAGGGCGGGGCCAAAATAGAATCAGAACTGGGATCGAAGTCAGGATGGGAATAAGCCATGGAAATAATCAACATTTCCAAGCTCACACCGCGTCCTGGCTCCGCGTTCGCTAAGGAAACCAAAATGCAAAGGACAGAACAAAACGCCGGTGGAGCCAGAGCGAAACGAAGAACTAGGCGGGACCGAGGTCGAAACCAAATCCGAACCAGAAACTTCTCCAAGTTTTGGGTTCGGATTCTATTCCGATCCTGCCTCTGACGTCACCCAAAAAGAGGAAGAAAGGAACAGAAAGAGAAAGAGGAAAGGGGAAGGAAAACCCCAAAAACTTAGAAGCAAAAGAAATAAAAAGGAAAAGAATGGGACAAACGGAATCAGGACCTGGACGGAACCCGAACCAGAAACCTTTTCAAGTTTCAGGGTTTGGTTCCGGTTCAGCCCGGGTCCGGCCAAAACAAAACAAAAAAACAAAAAAAGAAAATGCCCAAGGCCGAAAAGAAAACACCTAAGGCAAAGGACACAAACCAACAAAGACCAACGAAGAGAGAAGAAAAGGCGGGCCCGGACTTGATTCTGATAAAGAACAAAGGAAAAGGACAAAGAACAGTCGGATCCGGAACCGGGGATGAAACAAGACCAAAACATAAATGGAAATTTCAAGTCCGGCACTGGTCCCAGTTCCGCTCCCAACAGAACTTTGAAAGGAAAACGCCTAAGGCAGAAAACCGAAGACCAACGAGAAAAGACACAAAGGGGGACCCACTTTGATCCAGATCAAAGTGGGGTGGTTATGCAAGGCATAACAATACTCTTCAAAATTGGCCACCAGTTCAAGTTCATTATGCTTTCATAATACTTTATATCCATGGATTTCAACCATTCCTTGATGCCATCAAGTGAAGATTGAGGAATGGCGTCAATGCGGAGTACATCCCGCTTGAATTCTTTGAAAATAATAGCCATATCAAATGCCTTTATCCCAATTCATACTCTCTCAAGTTTAACAATCTCAATCTCACTAATAGTGATTACTAAGAAAGGTAATTCCACCAACACTATCAAACAGTTTACCATAGGAACAATAAAAGCAGAGGATTTGAAAGGAACTCCATGAAAACCAAGCTCTCTAAATGGTATATCAAACTCTTAGACCTCATTCTTGCACATTTACAACCAAATTCAAAGATTTTCCTTCAAAAGGCTACAAATTCAAATATTGACAATTTTGTAGCAAGAATGCATTTTTTTGCACATTTGACCACTGAGACTAAAAAAATCACCCTAATACACCTTAAATGGTCTTGATTGACCTTATTTAGCATAAATAAACACAAAAAACCTTAATCTAATCTATTGACCTCCTATCAACCTTCAAAAAGTGAAATTTTGCAACTAGGAGACTAGGTGCTCCTGCACCAAAATTCCATTGTGTCTGAGCCTTCAAGAGGCTTTAAATAGCCTTTACAAATGATTCTACATCTTTCCAATCATGCCTAACTATTTTTTTTGTAACTAACATGACTTATTACATTATAAATCAATTGACCATCTAATATGACCTTATTCAATTGACAAAACTCAAAACAAAAAACTAACTTAAAAGACTTCCATGAACCATATTTTCCCAATAACCTTGGTGCCCCTACACCAAATTTCAATATTTCAGTAAATCTCATTACAATGCCTTAGGTACTTTGTTCTCACAGATATTTTACAATGTCACTCATACATTTGATATTCTCTTATAATGTCTACATCATAGGTTTTGATTTAGAGGTTAACTTCAAATGAGTAACTTAAGATTCCCTCACAAAGCTTTGCATGCTCTTTTATAATAGCTTCAAATCAAAATTAAGATTTTTCAAGATCACCAAAATAAGGATGTTGCATTACTTTCTTGGCTAAGATTCTCTTCGATGGCTCAAAAATCAGCATTTTCTGCAAGGAGAGACCAATCAATTTTTACTAGTTTATACAGATATGCAAAGTAAAAGAATACAAAGAAACAACTCATCCAAAATGGAAATGAAATAAAAATAGATGGAAGGCACTTACAGATAGGCATGGTAGTCTCTCAACTTAGTCACTCCTAGTCATACATCTTCACTAGGAGTTCCAAGATACCTATTGCACACAACACCTCTCATGAATAGAATATCTTGAAATTCGAGATGCTCTTATAATGTCTACATCATAGGTGATCATGATAAGGTTAACTTCAAATGAATAACTTGAAATTCCCTCACCAAGTTTCGCACACACTTTTGTAATGGCTTAAATCATAATTGAGATTTGTCAAGATCATCAAAATAGGGATGTTGCATTGCTTTTCTGCCTGAGATTCTCCTGGATGGCTCATAAATTTGCATTTTCTGCAAGGGGACACCAATCAATGTTTACCGGGTTACTTATAGATACATAAAGTAAAATAAGATGATAACATTGGCATCAAACAAATTAATGTGGATACAAATATAAATTAATAAGAACCATTATGCATATACTTACAAATTAATCCAATGAACCACCCAGGTTTGCTCTACTCTTTATTATGTCAAGTATTGCCTCATAGTCAGACTCATGGACCTTCCACAAGGTCTTTTTCAAAGGTCTACCCCCATATTTTTTCAAACAAACATTGGATGCTATGACAAGGTTTGAGTAATGAAGAATCTTACGATGCATGTCAAAGTCCTAAAACAACCAATGTTTAACACTCTTATGTGGGTACCTTCTAAGCCACATTCTAGTAACAACAATTGAGCCTCCCTCAATACCTTCCTTTGGTCCTTTGTACTATCAACTGCATGAATGAATGTTATGTGCACAAATATCGAAACCTATGTGGAGTTGTAATAATGTGACTACACCTCACATTGTGGCTATAGAGTGTAGTTCTCTACAAAGTCAACCACCGATACTATGCTTCCAAGGAATCCTTGCATAACTTGAATTACGTGTCTAGCCATCGGGCTCTATGGGTATGCCTTGCATACTCATACACTAGATTCTCACAAAACATGGACATAAATTGATACACTGGAATCTTCTAAATAACCAAATCACACCTTTTTTGCTTGAGACCCATATTTTGTAGTGTATGGCACTATTTTATACTTCCTGAACTCTATTAGTTTTTGTCCCACCTCATATGTACTTTCCATATGTTGACATACTAGCATTCGTTGCAAGCCACCGCAACACTCACATGAACCATCCAAGCATGTTGTCCTGTAGAATATTTGGCCATCCTCTATTTCACATAAAATTATTGATAAGAACTCTCTTGAAGATTTTGGTGGGGCTTCTATGCCACAATCCTACAAAACATCATTAGTATGCAAATCTAAACATATAGAATGATAAACATCATAATGGTTAGAGAATTCAATATGTAGTCTACAACAACAAGTAGTGCGTGTGTGATTTATCTTGACATAAAAAGGTTTAAACATTTCAAAAAATCTTTGAGAAATACTAATTTTAGGATAATGATTTTGAAATTTACTAAAAAATTGGGTTTGAGTAGTATCCAAAAAATGGTTTGGATGTGGCTCACAGTTTCGACTACCGATTCTCCTTCTTACAACATCCCTTTGATTTAGAGATGGCCTTGTATTAGTCTTCCAATACTCTTCAATTAGTGTTTTCAATGCTTCAACCACTTTTTTTATCTTTATGTGGCAGTCTCCTCGAGAATTCCCATAATTCATTTGAATTGGTGCCCTCAATTCTTTGCCACCTTTGAATGGATTTTGATAAAAAATTTCTACTAATTCCCATTTGTTCACTTGTCTTTTAATGAGATGAGATCTCTTTGTTTGATAGCTTACCAAAGTTAATGTAATCACACGTCAGGTGACATTACTATCCTTTGAGTGTGAGGTCTTACCCACACTCTCATAAGCATCCATTAGATTCTTCACAATAGTTTTTTCACTTGATGCATTTGATGTTCTCAACCCAAGAGTCTTCATGATGTTTTTGTACTTTAAACCCCGCATCATTTAAACAAATAGTTGACATCTTGAGGTCTCATTTAGCCTTTCAAATAATATTTTCCAAATCTTATTAGCATATCTTCTATAAGTGAGTTCTGAAATCTTACCTTCCATGTGCTACAAAATATCTTCATCAATATTAATCAAAAACTTTGGCTTTCTACACAAAATTCTAGGTGGTGTTCTCCTAGGTACATACATCTCAACATTAAAAATTTCATCAATATTTAATTGAGGTGGGCTAGATTGCGTACCTTTGATCAAGGGTGGAGTAGAAGACATACCTTGATCTTCATGTGGGGATGATGGCATACCTTCTTCATCAAATCTGAGTGATGATGTACTCTCAACTTGAGATACGGTGGATGGTGTCCAACCATATTCACTTGTGGTAGATGGTGTCCCTCCATATTCACTTGTGCTTAATGGTGTCCCTTTGTATTCACTTGCAGTAGAGGGTGTGTCTCCAACTACGGTATCTAAATCTGTCCTAGCACGACGCTTTCACATTTGTTCCCTTTGTACTACCAATTTTTGTTCTCTTTTTGATGGTTGAGGTTCCTCTTCAACTGGATTGTTTTCATCAATTATTTCCAATTTCTTATTTTCACGATATTCCCTCAACTATAATTTCTCCTTTTCTTTGAAGGTTTGGAGCTCTTCGTCTGTTAGTTTCTTCCTTGTTCATTTCATTGGCATGGCGAATAATTTTACCTATAGCATGGTAATGAGACAATATTAGTTCCTCAAAAAATGTATTCATTAAAATAAATGAAATATATGTCATTCAAGGCTTCATAAATAGACAACATAGGTGATGAGATAGCTTTACTAATGAGGTAATTTAGAAATAGAGATGAAAACCAAAATAGTTTAAATCGGTGCTATCAATGTGGGAGGAGTTGGTGCAGGAGCACCTTAAAAGTTGTTAATCTATTTAAGTTCGTAAGGTCTAGATTATAGTTTTGGAGGAAATTTTTCTTAATAAGGTCTATAAGACCATGTGGTGATGTAATTGGTCATTTTTTCAATAGTATTTAGGGGTCTAGGTAGTAGAATTTTCAAAATGTACAAAAAGTGTTAAGTTGTCAAATTAACAAATAGTGAAGGGTTGTAAAAGTATATTAAAGAGGGAGACCAACGATCACCTCTTTCAAATGTTAGTTTTGGAAGTTGAAGTGGTTTTTTTTAGGAGGGAAACATTATAAAAGGCCATGAGAAACTTGAATGGAGGATGATCCTTGGATTGGGCGTCAAACCAAATGAGGAAATGTTGATGAGTTTTCCTTAAGAAAAATGAGGTTTTGGTGAGTGAAATTGAGTTTTTGAGTTGGGAAGCATTATTTTATGTTAGATTGATCGTGAGAAAGGTGTTTTATGCTAGTTTGGATAGTTGTCAAGTTTTGGAGTGTTTGTCAAGTGCTACTTTCAAAAAAACCTATGGTTTCTAAGCCTATGGAGAGGGTTTTATGGTTTGGGTGGTAAATGATTGAATCTCTACAATCTAATGCTATAATTTGAATTTTTGATAGATATAAAGTGTTTCCCCAAGGTTTTAGGATATTTGAACAAGTTTTTAAGGTGGTCCCTTTATAAAATTGGGCTAATTTGGGCCCTTAAAAGCGTAGAAAACCTGATTTATGCAGTTGGGTACAAAACAAGCATTGGTGATTGTTGGATATGTTGAAAGGCTCTGTAATGGGTCCCTGATGTGTGTTGTGTTGTGAGTTGAAAGGTTGTGTGAGTGGAATTATACCCAATTGAGTGACTTTGATATGCTACAAGGAACAATGTGAATTTGTTGAATAAAGAGGTCCTGATGAAATTGTAAATTGTAAATTGTGTTTGTAGATTGGAGTTGTGTGTTTGTGTGTTGCAGGCCTCCCCCTACTGCATTAGGAGTATACTCCATTTTTTTAGACATGTATAGAAGATTTGGTAGCATAGACAAGGAAATCAACTGGTTTGTATAACTGTTAGACAAAATACCTTAATGAAAGCTTTGGAAGCATACACAAAGTAATTCAATTGTTAAATAACAAAATACCTCAAAGAGGTGTGGTTTAAAATTGTAATTGGAAAGTGTATAGAATCTTGTAATTTAAAATGTCCATTGACAACCTAAGGTTGTAACATGACAAACAAACAATGATCAACATGGAATATGCAAAACAACCAAAATGAAAGCAAGCCATAATAGAATGAAAGAAAATGTACAAATACTTCACATACCTAAAAAACCAGAGTTTCAAATGGATGAGTTCTACCCAATTGTGTAGCCTTTGCTTCTTCTTTCCTCAAACTCCTCAACAATTTGACTTTTTCAAAAGTTTTTTCCCCTCCAAACTTCAATTGTATATCAGTTATCACCGGAATTCAAACATGAATTGATATTATATTCCTTTCAACGTGAAAACTCTGCTATTTCATGCAAAGGTGGTGGAATCTAAAAATCATGCATGGACACTTCACTCAATCATCAAAAAGCCACTTTTTGTTGAAGCATACGTAGAACCAGGAGAATATTCATAATGTGGGCTAAGATCATAGGTATATTGTGTTTTTTACCATTTTTAGAGCAAGCCAAAATGTACTTGCATTATCACGCGAGCACGTTATTTCTTGCTAAAACAACCATGTCTCTACTTCTTCAAAATGCACTTGCGTTATCATAAAGTTTTTTTTTTATATAGATTTATTTTCTCTCTTTGTCTATACTCTCTCCCACTCTCTCTCACACCCTCTTTCCCACCCTCTCACCCACTCTCCCACTCTCTCCCACTCTCTCAATTCTCTCTCCAACCCCCCCTCTCTGTCCCTCTCTCTCAATTCTCTCTCCCACCCCTATGTCTCTCTCCCTCCCTCTATCACTCCCCCTCCCTCTATCACTCCCACCCTACCTAGCTAAGTCCCTCTCACTCCAACCCCTTCTCTCCCACTCCCTCTCTCAAACTCTCACTTCCACCCCCACTCCCTCTCTCCAGATTCTCTCTCTCTCTCTCTCCCTCTTTCTTAGATCTCTCTGTCCCACCCTCCCTCTCTCTCTCTCTATCTATCCCTCCCACCCTACCTAGATAAGTCCCTCTCACTCCACCACCCTCTTTCTCTCCCTCTCTTTCTTAGGTCACTCCCTCCCACACTCTCTCCCTCTCTTAGGTCTCTCACTCTCACTCCCTCTCTCTCGCACTCCCTCTCACTACCTATCTCTCAAGTCTCTTGCTTTGGCACCCTACCTACATAACTCTCTTTCTCACTGTCTCTCTCTACCTCTCTCTCAATCCTCTCTCTCCCACCTTCCTCCCTCCCCCTCTCTCTCTCCCTCCCTCTATCCCACCCTACCTAGCTAAGTCCCTCTCACTCCAACCCCTTCTCTCCCACTTCCTCTCACTTCCACCCCCTCTCCCTCTCTCCAGACTCTCTACCTCCCTCTCCTGTGTCGCTCCTCTATTAACCTACCTAGGTAGCTCTCCTCTCTCTCTCTCTCTCTCTCTCTCTCTTCCCTCTCTCTCTTTCCCTCCCACCCTACCTAGATAAGTCCCTCTCACTCCACCCCCCTCTTTCTCTCCCTATCTCAAGTTGAACTCCCTCCCACACCCTCTCCCTCTCTCAAGTCTCTCACTCACACTCCCTCTCTCTCCCACTCCCACTCCCTCTCTCTAGACTCTCTCTCTCCCTCTCCCCAACCCACCCTACCTAGACAATTCTCTCTCTTAAAATTCTCCCTCCCTCTAAAGACATACACAAATACATACAAGCATAATACATATGTACATACAATCCTACATCCATACAAGCATACATACATACATTTGTAGATACAATATTACATACATACAGGAATACATACAATATACATGCACTGATACATACAAGCATGCATACATACTGTGAACCATGATTCCCAACCTGCAAAAACACAAGAGATAATCAATAAATTAGATCAAATGCATAGTTAGAAACAAGATTCCTCAAGAAATTCATTTAAATTGCAAAAGAGAAAGGAAATGAGATGAAGAACACCAAGAAACTCAAAACAAATCAAATCCTATTCTAAAGCAAGAAAACTCCTAATCTCTTGAGGGAATTGGTGCCAATTTGATATGAAAATTGGCCCTTTCCCAACTCCAATGATGCAATGTTGATTTGATGAAGAGATTTGATGAGTGATCCATTTTGTTGATGAAGATTGAGTGCTCCAACCTAAAAACTTGTATAACCTAGCTAAGATTCAATGATAATGGATGAGGATTGCTAATGATTTGAGCATGGTAACTTTACTCAAATTGTGGATGATCAAATGAGGAGAGAAGCTCTTCATTTATAGAATGTTAAGTTGAAGAGATGGTCAAAATAGAGCAATGTGGGACTAACATTCAACCAATGGCAAGGTACCACTTGTCAACATTTGATAGGATGAGGGTTGAGCACATTTTGATCTATGTGCAAGTTTGAAATTTGAATTTGATGAGATAACATGTTTAGGGGGGATGAAAGATGAGTTAAATGCCAAGTGGGAGACATGTAAGAGACAATGTAAGAGTTTTAAATGCTTTGTTGGATGGACAAGTCAATTTGGGGGGAGATTTCAAACTTGGAGGAATATTCCCTTTTTGATGCCATTTTGAAAGTAAATAGAGAATTATTAAATCAAATAAATGATTTAATTGTGCAAGTTGCAAAATCTAGAGGATTGGAGTGATTAGAATTAGCATTAATCATGATTTGATTAATTTAAATGATGTTAGTTGATTTGACCATTTTGACTTAGATTTTAGGATTTAAATAACTCAAAATGAGAAGAGAATGATTTAGACTTGGTTAAATAAATATTTTTGATTTATTTAACCAAAGGGGGTGATGTTAGATTAAATTAGATAAATGTTTGATTTATTTAATTTAATTAGATGAACTTTAGAGATTTAATCAAATAATATGGATTATTTAATTAAATCAAAGATAGGAAGATGAAATGACCTAGCTAATTACATAGAGACAATGATTTAATTAAATTAGGGGATTTATTTAATTAAAAGGGGAATTATGACGAATTTAATCAAATAAGGCTATTTGATTAAATGGTTAGATAGAGGGATAATTTAAGATGAAGCGAAGTTAGTAGATCAGGATCGAGTGTGCGATATCAATCTATATATTTTTTATGTCTACACATACATACATGACACACCAACATACATGTACATACAAACATACAAATCAACAAACATTCAATAGAGTGGCATTTAACATAAAGGAATACATAACATGAGCGTGTTATAACATGCTCGCATTATGTCTTGTTTGACATGTATCCTGGAGAAGCAAAAATAGATCAAAACTAAGACATAATGCGAGTGTGTTATAACGTGTTTGCGTTATATCTTGATTTGGGAATCCTTGAGCCTTAGCATTGGTATTTTCCTTGGAATAGCAACCCAAAGGCTTGGAGGGCATTCCCAACAACCAAAGACGTGTTTTTGCAAATTCTACAATTTTTTCACATAATCAGGTTCATATTCACCATTCAGATTGCATCTGGTTCAATATCAACAAAATCGAACACATGGGTAATGTTAGGTTCTCTCTTAGCTATCCAAATATGTAATTTTTTTCACTTTTTGACAATGTTAAGTCTTTCATCCATAATTTATTTTGTTTGTATGTCTCTTTTTTGCCAAAAAACAGTGTTTGGTATTTTTTTCGTTATAAATTAACCGTTCATCAAAATTTTAAATAAATTACATTTTTAGAAACTAGACTCCATTCTACAATTTTTTTATTTATATTTAAAAAAAATCAATTACTTTCCAAAATTTGAGGGGGAGCACAGCCAAAATTCTACTTTCAGGAAGTGCCCACTTAGAAAATTAGTAAAAAATCAAATATTCATTAAAAATTTATCAGAAAAATCGTGCATCAACTAGATACTATTAGCTAACTTCTGACCATATCAATTTTAAAAATACTACAAAAAATTTCACCGTGCTAGGGTCATACAAGAGTTGCTATGTTATATTTTTCTGACAAAAACAACACCAATTTGTGTATGTCCCTCTTTTGAACCCCTTAATCTAAACCATTTTCAAAATACATTAGTAGTTTAGAAAGTAGACTTAGATCACTTCGATCCTTGTTTTTGTTTCATCTCAAAATTTTGAGTGTAACTATCCTCAAATTCACGTCCAAGGTCAGTATTTCCTAATTTCAGAAAAAAGAGTGGCCACTTAAGTCCCTTTTTTGGGAACCATCTTGGTGCACTTACCCTAATGATATGTGGTAGTATTTAAAGACATTCATTTGCACTTATTTATCATCTCTCATCTCTCACACATTCTCTCCAATCTGAGAGCATTAAAGGAGTAATTGTCAACAAAACATTTGGATTTGGTGTCACTAAAGAAGTAATAAATTTGCATACATCATTCTTGAAGGCTTGCTTATTGTCATTGATTGTATGCCTAAGTTTTCCAAGGGTGGTTGTCTCTTTTTAAAGAAAAAATTAAAGCTTATAGATATTTCTAAATACTACCAATCCTAAATAAATAAAAAACCAAAGAAAATAGAGGCTTATTAAGAGAACAATAGGATAAAGGTACACATCAAGTAGAATCATATATAAAAATAGAGGACAAAATCACAAACTAGACCTAAAATAACAAAATAAATGTGAGATCCAAAATGCTTACTTTGTGTCAATGGACCTTTAGCTTGTTGGTGAAGTTGAATTGTTTTGAATGGGTCCACTAGGGATCAAGTCTTGCTGAGTACAAGGACCGAGATCCAAAATGCTTACTTTGTGTCAATGGACCCTTAGTTTGTTGGTGAAGTTGAATTATTTTAAATGGATCCACTAGGGATCAAGTCTTGCTGAGTACAAGACTCTAACACCATAAATGATGAGTTTGAGATTGGGCCCCAAAAGACTTAGTGAAATGGATATTCCTTAATCCTTAACTCTTGATCAAAGAAGTTTCAATCTATGACTTGTACTCCTATATGAAATAGCTAAAACTATTCTAAATTTGATATAAAACCTTCTTTTTATATATATATATATATATATATATATATATATATATATATATATATATATATATATATTCTAAAACAAAAATAATTAAAATTCAAAATCTTTATTTAAATCATACATTCTTCAAAAAATATATTATATATACTTACTTTATTACCATACCTATCACATTTTCTAAAACAAAAATAATTAAAATTCAAAATCTTTATTTAAATCATACATTCTTCAATCTCCCAATTATTTACATTTATTTAAAGAAGAGTGGGAGAAAAGAATATGTCGTTTATGCGACATGGGATTGGTGGAGACAGAGTGACACTTTGTTATGGAGTGCTCAGCGTATAAAGATATTCGGGTCACTTATGGGGACACCCTACAAGTGGATAACTTAAATACCTTGTTGGAGGAGGAAAGGTTGGTCAAATCAGCAAGTTACACCATCAAAATTCACTGTCGTAGAGCTGACCTCGAGCGAAGATCTCAGGGTGTTTAAGGTCTTCTCTTTTTAGTGGTGGTCTTGTGCTGTTCCTAGGTCCCTTAGGCTGCTGTGGCCTTGTGAACGTTATTAAAATATTTCATTTCATTTCATTACTTATTTATATTTATTTATTTATATTCACTTTCATACAAATCTCACACCTAGGTACTAGAGCTAAATTAATTGCTTGGGACTTTGGATAAGCATTTCATTAAATTTGCTTTGATGACAGCGAGCGAAAGTCCATTTTCCTTTACGAATATCTATTTGTCTGCCTGTCACCCACGTGGTGTGAGCATTTTGAATTTAGATTCGAAGTATAATATGCCCCATCTCATCGTGGGGGTCATAATTACAAGATACATGCTTGCGTCATCAACTTTTGTAAATGCTGGCTAAAAAGGAAAAAAATATCTTACCGCATTCGTACAATGGCTAAAGGGATGGTTGAGATGAAATAATTAAATAAATAAAAGGACACGCGTCATCCTTGACATGACATCTTACCTCAATTCAAATCGTAAAATAAAAATATGTAAATAAAATCGACGTCGACTTCCCGCCGACGAGAACGAGATGAACACAGTCGACAGTTCTTAAAAATGGACAAACTGAAAACTGCAAGACTTGATCGAATCCATCAAAATTCCTATTTTTATTCAGTCGAAACAACAGCTGAATGCAGAAGAAAAGCAAAGCATTATTAAGCTCTCCTTACACTTGCGTGTACTATGGATTCAGGCATTTAAAATCCACGGAAGCATTAGTGTTTATATCGGCCATGTACAAACATCGCTATAAATAAATACCTGTATATATTGAACAAAGTAACAAACATTTGAGTGTAATTTTGGCGGCACTATCTTCAGGCGCAATTGTAATTGGGTTGAAGAGGAGGGAACAGATCGAACATGGAAATCGATCAATGGACGAAGGAGGCGGACTGGAAGAGATCATAGGGAGCCCAGAGGGAGTCCAGAGGACAGGACTGCCTTAGGTCAAGACGCAGCCAGGGCTTGCCTTTGCCACTCCAATGGAGAAGACTGACGGGGCCGGGATGAAGATCTCTGCATCGCCCTTCGAAGTTATCCCCGCCTAATCCGTGCTGATTCCACCTGTGATCCACTGCTTCCACTTGTCCTGCGAAGACCAGCAGGAATGGCGGCAGAGAGCCCAGCTCGTAGATCCGTCTCTTCTTCTGCACTTCCATCCATTCCTCGATCTTTAAAGTGTACGACCCTTGCCGCCATTTCACCAAATCGATTACCATAACCCCTGTGTTAAAATAACAAGCTTTTTTTCCCTGGAATGTCTGGGACAAATCTGGATCGGTCCAGAATTCGTCGGTGAAATACTTGGTGAAGTTCGCATGACAGTACTCGGGAGCGGCAAGCATGTGAGATTCCAAGCTCGTTTCCCAAAGCTTTGCTATGTCGTCGACCACAACCAAATCAGAGTCGAGATAGATGATTCGCCCCACGCAGCCAGGCAGTATATCGGCCAAATAAGAGCGGGCATAGTTCAGTGGCTGATCTAAAGCCTGGCGAATGGAGTACGAAATCTTGTCCTTGACAATATTCTCGTCGAAATGATAGAGTTTGAAGCGCAGGTAAGGAAAAGTGGCCATCAGAGCATCCTTGAGATCGGCCTCCCTGTCCGAAGCCATGAAATGGAACACCACATTCTCAGGGCAAGCAGCGTGCTGAAGAATGGACAGAATTCCCGCCACGACTCCTCTCAAATAAGCAGCGTCCAGCGTCATTGCAATATGTACTGCGTTCGAATCACAGAGCTCCTCTTCCTCTTCATCTTCTCCATGATTTTCCGAGGACATCATCGCCATCCAAGGCGGCGTTGTGATGACGCATTCTTTGCCGTTACGAAACGCCGGAGCTTCTTGAAAAACCGGAAGACTCCAAGATCTTTGCGGTATATGCAGCCGCTCTCGCACAACGCTGGGAAGCTTGCTGAACCCTGGAATCGTTCTTGAAATTTCACCATTTACATTGATCTCCCGGATTATTCTCGCCATCGCACCCATCTGAAACACCACCGGACTGCTGATCAACATAAGGATCACAAGCAGGCCGCTTGCTTTGGATGAACGCCCAAACATTTTCGCCTTGAAGTTTAAACCGATACCTCCAGGGTTCGAACCAGGGAACACCGATGCAGCCTAGGCATATGCTACTTCTACTTCCGTCCTTAAAAGGCAAACTGGGCGCTTACCCCACCCGTCTTATAGAATCCACCATTGCCCAACAGGCAATAAAAACTAAAAACTTTCTGCAAAAAGGACTCCAAGATCCAAGCTAGAGAGTAGGTTGTATGAAAAGGGAAAGCAAAATATGCAACGGAATGACAACCGTAGCGGAGCTAAAATTGGATGTACCTAACTGCAATCGGAAACAGTAGTATGGTATGGTTGTCCCAGGCGTGCTAAATAATAAGAGCGCTCACAAGAAACGAAAGCAAAGAGAGCATCGCCGTCATCGTCCGGTATGCACCAGAATTCACGCGAAAGGAATTCCCACCTAAGCAAATGAGCAGGTGAAGGGCATGCTCTCCCTCTCCAATGACATTAACCGTCCACCAATGTCTTATAATATCATGGCTTATACGCCTCGGGTGGGGACACCCGTCGCATCAAACCTTTCTTAAGACCAGTCACCCATTCCCGAGACTAACGTGTATTACGGACTGTCAAACCCCGAGAAGTTCGAACGAAACAACCAACCTACCCGCCTACCCGACCACATACGCCTTTCTATACAACATTTCAGCTTATTAACATGTGTTTATACATAAACAATGTCCTATAGCTGTTAGAGAAAGACTTAACAAGCCCCCGGTCTTCCACAGGACAAAACCCTAGAAACCCTAACTAATGCACGTGTTATTTACAGAGAAAGAGAGCCCTGTAGAATTGTTTAAACGTCGGCTTAGAAGCATCTAAAGCATAATACCGTAGGTACTAGTCGTCCTTCAAGCATCGTCGGTGGGATGTCGTGTTGTTACTTTGGCTGTACTACACCCTCCTTTAATGAATGTTTAACTTCCTGTTGTTGCTTCGCAGCAGCAGACGCTGACACAAAGATTTGACTTTGCGCCCGCCGGCTCGATCGCTACAGGTTCCGCTTCCAACACGTTGCATAAACCATGGATTAGGTGGCTCGAGTACCTTATTCTGATTGAATACCAGCCCCCAAACACGATTCCCGTTTAAATTAAAAGCTTGACTTCAAACCCTAAAATGCAGTCCAGTCAGTCTATTCTCTAGAAAAGCGTGGACTATTCCTCCCTCCTGGAAAAGAAACTTCACCTCGTCCGTCACCAGTCATAACCCGATCAACCTTGGAGGTGAATTTTTTTGTCAATCCAAGCTTGACCCGTAAAGCCGGCGAACAGGAAAATATTAAGTACAGTAGAGTACATGATCAGTTTGATGAGATTAGGGAGGAAAGAAAGTGATTGCAGCTTCAAATCTCATCCACCGTCAATCCGGATTCCATTTAGTAGGTGATGGAATGGGAATATGAGGTCGCTGGTCAGGAGGGATATACGTTTCTCTTCACTCCACCTGGTAAAGGTAGAGAAAGAGAATATCTGCCATCACTCTCTTGAATGAACAGCTTCATACGGAAAGTATCTTGCTTAACAGGCTTCTCGTTTATCTTGAAATTGAATTTTTCATTCATCTTTCAGCAGAATTAAAAGTATTTTCATTCTAAGTAGAAAAAAACAAGTTTGTTGAGATGTCACATTGGAGGGAAAGCGACAGTATTCCCTCAAAGGCAGGGCGTCGAGGAAGATCTCTTTCACACGTCAAACAGAGATGAAATCCGGTTTGGATGCGCCTGTCGGTGCCCGCAAATGCCCTTTTCCCTTGCAAAGAAAACGTTCCCCCCTCCTTCCGTCTACAATTTATTTTCTATTTTCTAAATTCCTTAAGAATATTAATTTGTATGTTTATTTTTGGTTAGTGTAGATTTTTTATAAGAGAAGTTTAAAAATGTTGTGTCAAAGGGTTGTAGTTCAATTGATTGATTGCAATTGATAAAATTGATGGTATTTTTTTATTATGTCATCCTTCTTCAAAACCCTTGGAGACATGATTGGACCAAGTTTGAACCTTAAGAAACTTTGATGGATGAGATCCCCTTGCTTGTGGTCACTTAGTTAAGGGACAATTTCTAGTTTAGATGTATACTTAAGTTATTTATATGTTGAGTTGTATTTACCTGAGTGTGACACAACAAGAGGGAAAATAGAATTGATGTGGTAAATTACACATACAACAAATAAAAAAATACATTTATATACACATCAAAGATAGAATCATGGATCCCTTTATTTAAATCATTATTCTTACATACAACATTTTGTATTGCAAGCATAGATATACACATCATATGAACTTGAGTGTTACACCTTATCTCTTCTCTATTACATATATTATGTATCTTTCATCCTATTTACTCATATTGTATCTATGTACTATTATAGCCTTCCTAAGCATAAGGATGTGTCACTAAGTTCAATCTTGTATACACTTCACCCATTTAGAGATGCCACAAGATGTCTAATGTTGCTACAACCTACTCCTTTGGCTTGTTATATTACATGCATGTGGTAATCTAGTAAAACTTAGCTTATGGTGTGCTTGTGGGTTTTCACCTTCAACTCGCATTAGGTCACACCCTTTTGGGTTTTCAACCTAATGAAAATAGATATAACTTCCCTTCTAGGTTTTTAGTTGAATCCATTAAGTCTTTGTGTTAGCTTTATAACTATACAACATCATCCCCTATCTTAAACTACGTCTCACCCTTAACATATATTAGCTTTACTTTAACAAAAAGGATATACAAAAGAGACCATCTTTCAAGTAACGAGCATGCCATCTACTCATCTTTATCATCTAATAGAAAAATTGTATAAACTATTTAACATGAGGGAAAACCATGTTAGTAAATATTTTTTAGTTGAGTATGTGTGATATACTCAAGAGAAATTGCCTACTAGATGCATCACACATATAACATGATGTGAGCAAAGTCATCTCCATAATAATCAATGTAAGAGGTTCTATGAGGATGGAGCACATATTTGACTTCCCAAAAACATAATTCTTAACTAGGATAGATGGTAACTTATTATCATACCAAGTTGGACATCAACTATGTAATAATTTTTAATATTTTTATCATTTAGTAATTTGTACTAAGACTACATCCTTTATAAATGTTTTTGTTAACTACTGAAATTGCACCATGTTGAATATGAAATTCAACATTCCAGTGTAACATGGGAAGACCTCAGAAAGTGTTGGCTTTGATAAGTAGAGGTCAACATCCGAAGAAGGTTGGCTTCCTCTTGGTATCACCTATAACTACTAATTTTGAAAGGAAAAGGGAGAAGGAGTGCATGAAAATGAAAACTAAACCCTATGGTGATACACCAAATTTATTAAGAAGATATATAACACAGTTCACACACAATTTCAGTCAATGACAAAAGTTTTGTCATACACAATTCAATCACATAAGTTTTATGCACAAACATTTCATGAAAAGGTTAATATGGCTATAGTCCTAGAAGGAAGAAAGACTTCACAACTAGAGAATATTGCATTTTAAACACATTTCACAACCTACAAAAATACATATTGCTTTGCAGAATGGTGCTAGGATAAGACAAAACCACAAGGAATCAAATAGTTTCACAAGCAATTTCATCAATTATATAAATGCACACAATTTAATAGAGAGATTGAAAAGGTAAAGTGCTTATACTCATTGATTTCAAAGGTGGAACACTAATATGCATGCCTGTCATGAGCTACAAATTGTAATCTCTCTCCTATAAAGGACTCTAAAAATCACAAGACATAAAAGTATCCAGTAAGTACTCTCTCAAGAATGAGTTACAAAGTGAATAAATACAAAGCTCCAAGCAGTTGCACTAAAAAGGGTTCTAGAAACCTCATTTTCACAAGCCTCCAAAAAGCCTATTTTTAAGCAACTAAAAAACTTTCCAAATGAGTTCCAAAAAGTTGAAATAGCAAACCTTGACCAAGACAAACGTAATGACTTATGAAACTGACTCCAAACTTGGTCAAAAAGGCATAAATTCCCTCCAAATGTCTCTCAACCTCTTAAAAAGAAATCAAATGCTCCTTATATGCTTGGCACATGGTTTCCAACCTCCCTTAACTCCCTCCAAGATGCTTGGCATGTTATAAAAATAATCCATTTTTCTCTCCTAAGACTTGGTCATGTCTTGATACATGGTTATAAGTTTTGCATTTAAAGAAAATGCTTTAAAATCTAAGTGATTTATAAAATATCACTTAAATTTAAGCATTTTACAATGTAAAGGAATGCAAAAAATAAAAAGCATCATACATTCGACCATAGACAAGGTCAAAGTAAAAACGATTGGAACTTAAGGAAAACACTTAAAAGATTGCAAAATCTTCTAAGTCATGAAAGTAGACTGTCACAAAGGCTACGGGTCTATAAATTGACATTTAATTGACTTAAAAAAAAGGAAAAAAAGAAAACTTCCATCAACAACAGTTAGGGCAAAAACCCTAAAAGAAAAACCGAGCCAAAAATGCAAAGGCATTTCATTTTGTATTCATTGAACTTTCTAGAATCTTCTTGGTCGTGGGGTAAGGTTTGTGAGAGCCCCCTGTAGATGATTTCCATGGCTGACTTAAGGAAAATAGTGGCATTCTCCATCCAATTTTATGCAACCAAATTCGTTTCAGCTTGAAAGAACCTTCTGTAAGTAAGAACTTGTAACTCTTTTTTATATTACCTGTAGGAAAAATGTCTACTTGAGCTCTGTTATTATGCAGAAATAATGAAAATGCCTTATTTTCTTTTTGTGTTTTCTCCCATACATTTTTGCATGTTTTTGTACATTATTTGATCATTTCTCTTAGGGTTCAGAAACCCTTTACAACCATGGTCATAAATATATTTCTGAGTTCTTTTCTTTTGTCTAGTGGAGGTTACCATTGCATACTCCTTACAGATAGTGCTTGCATTGTGAAAGCCACAACTCCATTCAGAAATTGAGGGCTCTTTCCTCCTCTAATCTCTATAGATTTATCTTGAGCTCCCTTTATATGTTTAATGGCTGCCATGAAATTTATTTCTCTGTTTCTCTACTCTGTACAAAGTTTCCATTTCATGTTCTGAAAAAAGAAAGTTTGCACTAGCTATGTCGTTTCTTTGCACTATAATGAGTGCCCATTTACTTGTGCATCTTAAAGCAAAAACTTGACAGAAGAGTTTCTCAGACAGGGGATAAAATTTTAGACAAAACTCTAAAGATTCTAAACTCCAGGTTGTGGCCCAAGATTTCCATTGCTTGTGAATGATTGATTACCATTGGGTTTTTCGAAAACTGCTTCTCTTGTTAATCGAACTTATTATTGGGAATTCTTTAATCTCACTGTCATATGGCAGCCCATGATTATTCCTGACCCTTCTAGAGATTGTGAGTGCATCTTCTATGAAGTCACTACCTACAACACTGTATTGTGGATTGTCCCTTTTGTTCCATTATAGGACTGTTACCTTGAAAGTTTGACTGTTCTTTTACAGAATGATCTTTCCTTTTCCTTTCATTACTATTATCTATCCTATGAAAAGACTGTTGATTGTTCATTGGTCTTGTTTACTGTTTGATTTGCTTGTGTCATCTATAGAATTACACTGCTCATTGAAACTTGTTTTAATACTCTTCCAAACCCTACCAAAACCCTCATAGGTCTGCCATTACAAGCTATTGTTGTCATGCTTTGAAAATCTCCTTCATAGTTGTAAAGGCCTGGAACCCTTTCTATGTTATCTTTGAAATATTGAAATTTAAGCTTCATGTTGCTTCATTCATGGATATAGTAACTATCCTCATGCATTGCTCTTTATATTCCATTTGCTCCATGTGACTGTATTTGATAGCACCATTGCTCAGTTTTAATGACACTGTAGTGTATTTTAATCATGATATTAACATCCAATCTTGACTACTGTCTCTGTCAAATGCCATGCTATTTATCTGTATGAGCATTCTGATGTTTTGCTGAAAATTCAAATTTCTAGGTGCTACTGTTTCGCTTCTTTAAGTATAATGATGATCTTGGATGAATACATCTCTTCCTGACAGCAAGCTATTATGTATAGTCATCATGAAGTCTTTTGTTCATTCTTCATTGTTAACATCACTTGTATATATGTAATGTCATGATACATTGTTGCTTTGTATTGCATTTATCACTCATTACTTCATTGATGACTTATGCTTGCATTTGAATTAACTGAACTAATCATCCATGTTTTGCATATTTAATGATATGTTCTCTATGATAGTGATTAGAAACACACTGCCATAGGTGATGTATGATTGTTCAAGTAAACCATGAGGTGATTAATTTAGTTCAATGCCATGTAACTGAAATAGAAATAGATAGCATGTTGACTCAAACAGACTATAATCTTGAATTCCACCATGTTATTGTACACTATCAATCTGCAAGTCACCATCATTTTTACTGCAGTTCTTTACATGCATGATGGGATCAACCCTTGTGGGAGCCACATTTACCCCATGTCTGAAACTAGATGAATTAAAACAACAACATAACTTTTCTGAATCTGCACATGAAGCAAACAAGTTAGAAAAATACGTGCATTTGACTAATGTGTTTGATGGTCCTGATGGTTTTCCTAGACACCTAAAGCATGCATTTCCTATTTAATGCAAATTGAGGTCAATCTATACATGCATAGGTGAATGTTCATATGACGTTTGTGATTCTTTCATTGCTTAGAGCATTGCTCTAATTTACCATTGCTATTGGCAGATGCGGGAAGGAGCAATATGGAGCTTAGGAAGAACATAAGCAACTCAAGGAAACTACAAGACAAGACAAGACAACACACTCAGAACCAATCATTCTCAAGCAATGACTGGTCACTCTCCTTATATGCACATTTTTCTTTTTGTTACTTATTCATTTATAGGTTTTCTTTTCAATTTGTATTGAATAAGCAAAAGGTTAGTCTCACGGCTTGTGTAAGACAATGCACAGTTTCAAATTCAATAAAGATATTTCTTGTTCATAAAAGATTTGTATAAATCTTTCCTATGTTACATGCATTTGTGTAAATGTAGTAATTTGTAAAAATGCCTTTATTGAATTATTTCATCTATGCAATTAAATCTAATTGTAGACATCTAAATTTAATCACTATCATATGATTAAATTTACTCCCTTTTCGTCTACCATATTAAATATTAATTTATTAAATTAATATTACACCTTTTATCTCATATCTATAAAGTATTTAATTTAATCATTAAATGCTTTATCTTTCACCTTATTCCTCTCTAAATCAAATAAATACACCAATTTATTTAATTTAGTCATTTTTCCCCTTTTTGATTTAAAATCAATTTAAAATTCTTCATTTTCTCTCTAATATGAATTAATTTAATTAATTCATGATTATGATGTGCATCCTCTTAATCAAAGATTATGTCACATCCTCCTACATTTGCCACTTGCCTCTAATTTTCCATTAATTAGTTTAATCCAATATTTGCACAACCTTAACCAAGGTCATTAGCCATATTTAACACCACTTTTTAGCCAACCTTTGCATTTACCTCCTTTTAGCATTGACCCTCTTTCCTATGTGAATTTTTAATTCACATTTATTTATCCTAGATCCTAAGGCTTCTAGAACCTTGGACTTGTCACATCTTCCACATGTAACCAAGTCCCACCTTTGTGGAGCTCACCTTTTATCTTTTAGATTCTCCTAATTTTAATTCACATTTATATTTTTAACCACCTCTCCTTTTCCCATGTAGATTTTTGAGGAATTCCAAAATTCCTCAAATATCCCTTTCACTCCCACTTGGGGACAAGGAATCCCTTTTTGAGGAAATCTTCTCACTCCCCAAGATGCTTGGAAGGTACTTGTCCTTCCTCCACCTCATGTACCTTTTGGCCACCTCACTTACACCTCATCTCTTCTTAGCCACTTCACCATCCACATGTCAAGATGTGAGGGCTTGTGAGTTCTCAACTCACCATAGCCCTTCATCTTGACCTTGTTGGATGAATCTTGACTGTTGAATTCTCTAGAAAATTCAAATTCTCCTATAAATACCCCCTCCTTAAGGGCATTTTAAAACACTTTCATTTTGAGCAACCTTATGCTGCCAATTTGCATTTGCTATCATTTAGTCATCTATTTCAATCATTTTGCATAAGTTGATCTTGCATTTAGTCACTCAAGAAGCCATCTAAGGAGCACATAAAGTCATCCAAATCAAGGGCCAACCAAGGAGTCTTCAACAACAAGGGAGGTATAACTATTTACATTTACTTCATCTATCTTCCTTCTTGTTTTATCACTCTTTAGGCTAATCATTGAAGTGTTCTTATTATTTTTCCACTTGCATTTTTAGTTATTTTGCACATTAGAGTAGGGTAAAATTCCAAGGTACACATTTTTTGCACGCCCGGTGGGACCCACAAACGGGTTCTTGCATTTAACCTTCGTTTTTGCTAAGAATTTTTCAGGAAAAGGTCACAGAAAGGCGGAAGCGCCCTCTGTCCTACTGTAGAAAGGCGGAAGCGCCCTCTTCTTTACCGCAGAAAGGTGGAAGCACCCTTTGCTTTACCACAGAAAGGCGAAAGCACCTTCTTGTCTGCTGCAGAAAGGCGGAAGCGCCCTATATCTTACAATTTCATTTTCTTCTAACAGTTTGCTGCAGTTAGGTGTATACTTAGAAGTTTGTTTCTAACACTTTCTTGCAGTGGGGCGTGCAAATTTCCTTTTTAAAAATATAATAAAGTTTCCTGCAGAGGGGCGGATACACCCTTTCATATTGAAAGGTTCTTTTCCTCTAACCTTTTGCTGCAGAAAGGCGGAAGCGCCCTCTGATCTTCCTGCAGAAAGGCGTAAGCGCCCCTGTTTTGCTGCAGAAAGGCGGAAGCGCCCCTGTTTTGCTGTAGAAAGGCAGAAGCGCCCTCTGTTTTGCCGCAGAAAGGCAGAAGCGCCCCAAAACAACACAGTTTGGAAGGTAAAACAGTTATTTTAGCATTGTTTTTGCTCTCATTTTTGCTATTTTCAAGTAATAACCCTCTAACATTGTTTTGGCAAGGATATTGGTATTTTTTGCTAATGATCTGCAGCATATTATGGCATAATTGACTAAGAACAAAGGAGAAGATAACTAACATTTGCTTGCAGGGCCATCTATTTGATCAGATTTTTGAAGATTATCCTTGTTGTTTTGGAACATAGTCTAATTAGGGGGAAGTAACCTTTATTGCTTGTTGTGCTTGTCTACTATTGTGTCACCCAAGGGGGCATTAATTTGTTTGCACTTTCCCCTTGCACTTCGTGTGAGCCTGGGGAGTAGTTGGAAGCGATTAGTGTCTTCTTTTTAGTGGGACCTGCTTGGGGATTTCATCACCCCAAGTGACGATTCCAATCATGTGTACCAGCGGGGTATATAAAGGGGGAAGAACAAAAGTTGTACCCCAATCCAGTCACGTCGTAATTAGCGGAGCATCGAAACTAGGGTGATACCTAGATAGACGTGAAGAGTTGGTCCGAGCCTTTCAGTATCTTGCTGGGGTTCCCGACTCACGCTTGTGACGGGCTGGTGTTCACGGTTGTGCCTCACATACCGAGAGTATATCAAGGACTCCTTAGAAGCCTTGTGCATCCTAGATTAAGACCTTGCCTAGCCATACCCCTAACATTAATCATAGGATTGTGCTTGCTTGAAGTGTTTTCTTGTGAAAAATCTGTGAAATCTTTGATACTTTGGCCTTACTTTATCATTTTGCGTCCTTGCCATAGCCATTGCCATCAAAACCAAGCTCTTTCTTACCGCAAAAAGGCGGAAGCACCCCTGTTTTTGCTGCAGAAAGGTGGAAGCGCCCCCTGTTTTGCTGCAGAAAGGCGGAAGCGCCCTCTGTTTTGCTACAGAAAGGCAAAAGGGCCCCTGTTTTGTTGCAGAAAGGCGGAAGCGCCCCCTGTTTTGTTGCAGAAAGGCAGAAGCACCCCTGATTTATTGCAGAAAGATGTCAATGCCCCTGATTTTTGCTGCAGAGGGGCGGATTTGCCCTCCTGAACACCCGAAATCGCCCCATCTGGATCTGTTTAGCCTTTAAACCATCATTTAATCATTCCCAACCATTATCTCATCATCCTAAGCCTCCGTTTTGTCACTCTAAACCTCCAAAAACCTCCATTTGACCATTTTAAACCTCCATCTCATCATTCCAAACTTTTGTTTAACCATTCTAAATCCCCGTTCATTCTCCACAATTATCTTCAATCCACTTGTTCATTTTAATTTCCCCATAATCCATTCAAAAGTACCTACCATCACCTAGAAAACACCATAATCTTACCATTTACATCGCCAAACACCACCCATAGCCAAACCGTCCCAACCTTGTATTACAAAGTGGATACCTAAATTGACCATAGCACTTGAACTTGATTATTAGTCTTTAACTTCGACCCAAATCAATTTGCTTCCATCTTGAGGTAAATTCGGTGTCGTAAGTTATCATCCTCGGCCCAATCAATCCATTCCTATCTTAAGGTGGATTCGGTGCTGTAATCATCCTCTTAATCAATTAAAGCTCTTGGTCATTAAGGGTAACTTCTTTTGGTTAAACTCAAGGTCTCTCTCACATCCTTTATCATTCAATCATACCCATCTAATCATCCAAATCTATCAAAATCGATCATTCAATCAAATTGTCCAATCAATCAAATCACATCCATTCAACCAATTCTATCCTATTGATCTTAATAATCCAATCCAAGTCAATCAAAATCTAATCTTGCCAAATCCAAATCCGATCCCATCAAAATCCGATCCAATCCAATATATCCAAACAAAGTCTGATCCAAATCCAAACCCCATCCAAATCAGATCTCATCCAATCACAATCAAATCATTCGTCAAAAGCATTTCTATCATCCACTCATAGCACATTTGCATGCCCGTTCAGACCCGATCACAAGCAAAGAAAATGGCCGACCAACAAGCCCAGAATGCCTAATCAAACAACCCTCAAGATCCCAACAACACAATGAACATCTCATCAGATCCTAACAAGGGTACCAACATCCCTCACGATCCCCATAATGGTACTTCATCGCACTCTAACACCGAGAATCAGAACAACTCACCACACGGTGAAGAAAGTATGGCTAATCAACCTAAACTCACACTTGAGGAACATTTTAGTAATCCCGCCAATGTGCAAATGATTGACCGTCTGCTTGAAAAACATGGGGGAGAAATCTTGGCCCACCTAATTGAGAAGGGTGTCAAACCCCTTTGAATGTTGACTTGTCCAAATATAGGGGTGCCCCATCTAACGTACTCTAAGGTTCACAAAATACACCAGAAGGTTCATACTTCCCCAATGTTCCACCAGTTGAGGGTTGGCATCAACCTGAATTTGGCAATGCCGTTCTTTATGAGGTTAACTATCCCCCACACGCTTTGACCTCAGTTATAGGAGGTCCTCAAGTGCCTGATCCCAATAATCCTTTTGCCTATGGTATGCCACAAAATGTTCCACAACCTCCGCCATTAACGTTAACAACACCCCCTCCTTCGAACCAACCTCCAGTCAACATTGGGGGCACCTCCTTTACCACATTGCTCCCACCTCCTGGGACCACAAATCTACCATCTCAATAGCTTCACCAATCCAACATTCTGCCTCAATTACCTCCACAAGGCACACCCTAGCTGAACGTTTCAGGTGGTACCGAACAACCCCCTTTACAAAACGCTTCTACGCTACCTCCGCCATCTCATCCGCAACAACCTATACATAATACTTTGGCCTCTTCACAACAACCACCCTACCAATCACAAGGAAATCCATCTCAACCTGTTGCTCAGCCCATATCCCCCTTTCTCGCATCCATTTTGCGTCCGCAGGTGCAACCACAACACAATATCCCATCTCGGCCCATACCACATTTGATGTCACAACAACAACCTCCTCAACACTACTACTATCACAATCAATAGCAATTTCACCAACAACCGCTTTATGCGACCTCCCAACAATCACAACAATACCTTCAACACCAACAAACCAACACGCAACGTCCCATCCAAGTTCCTCAACAACCTACCCCACACTTTTATCAAACAAATCCGTACTATACCCCACAACAACACCCCTCGTATCAACAAAATCCTTCGTCTTACCAGCAAGCCATATCATCATCCAATCATCCAAATCCGTATTTCAACAATCCAACGCCCTTTCAGCAGGATCCTTTATCATCCTATCATCAATATTCCTCCAACCTGCCACACGCTAGCTTGGATCTGTTGGAAATCAAAGCCGCACTTAAGGACCTTCAAGCTGAGGCTACCAAACAATCATTCAAATTTGAAGACATATGCCCATATCCATTTGATCCCTCCATCTCATTAATCCCGTTTCCTAAACATTTCGAGATACCAAAATTTGACAAATACAAGGGAAACAAAGACCTTAAGGCTCACTTGCAGGAGTTTTATTCACAGTGTCAAGAAGTCATGTACAATGATAACTATCTCTTGCGCTTGTCCCACGAAGCCTAGCAAGCCACGCCTTAGATTGGTTCATGACTCTCAAAAAAGGGTCCATAAAAACTTTTGCAGACCTGTCAGAAAAGTTTGTATCCTACTTCTCTTTCAATTTGGAGAAGGATACAGACACCTTAGATCTCCTCAAAGAGAAACAACGTGAGGGGGAAACCTTTACCAGCTACCTACAACGGTGGCGTGCATTAGCAAGTCGAATGAAGACCCCTCTGAAAGAAAAAGACATGGTCACTCTTTTCGTGGAAAACTCTCATCCTGACATGGCCCATAATTTTAGGTTACATTATGTCACCACCTTCGCGGAGATAGTAGAAAAATGACCCATCCTGGAACGTGCCCTTATTGCCAAAGGACACATCAAAATACACAGTCATGATAAAGAGAGGTCATTTGGAGATAAACCACGATTCTGGAACAAGAACAAGAATGCGGTGAATGACGGCGTGACAGACATTAAACATGTCCAAGTGGCTAATGCATCCCAAAAACAACAACCGTTTGTACCCAACGCCATAGCTGTACCACAGGGGGCACCTCGTCCTCCTCAACAGTTAAACCAAAATAATAAGGGGAACACCAAATGTCAATACGCCCAATTAGGAGAACCTCTGAGAGTTGTTTTATATAAGTTGTTACAAATCAATTACCCCATCACATACCCTGTCACCAAGCCATTTGATGAGTCCAAACCCAAGCCAGCATGGTTTAAGGAAAATTAGTATTGTGAGTTCCATAAAATCAAAGGACACTCTTTAAACAAGTGTCAGGGTCTGAAAAACTATGTCCAAGATCTCATTGATCGAGGTGATATCAAGGTTGATCTCAGTCAAGCTTCATCGTCCAATGCTCAATTACAGATATAACAAAATGCCTTTCTGAACTATAATCAAGGCCCAAGCTCATCTAATAGTAATCCCCAAGGAAACATCACAATTAATGTGAGTTACAAGAATGTACCCCTCAATTACGAGGGTGTTATTCATTACATTGAGCAGGTGGAACCCCGGGTATCCATGATACATGTTAAAGCCAAAGACCCTCAATGTGCTGTTACTACACGACGAGCCCACATCACTATCCCTGCAGCCTCTGCACCCGCCCACTCAACTCCTGTAAGCTCTCAATACAACATCCTTGATCACTTAAGAAAGACCCCTGCTCATATATCCATCCTGGATTTGCTTAAGTCTTCCCCGGTACATCAAGAAATCCTCAATAGAGCCTTGCAGGAAACCCATGTGCCAAATGACATCGACCCCATGCAATTCCAAGCTTTGGTGGGACACTTGGCTTTGTCTCATCAACTGCACTTCAGCCAAAACGATATGCCAAACATCCATGTCAATCATAATCGCCCTTTACATATCGAAGTCGTGGTTGCTTGTCATAAAATAAAAAGGGTCTTGGTAGATAATGGCTCTGCTCTTAATTTGTGTACTTTGAAATTCATAAAACAGGTGGGGTATACTCAAGCGGATTTGAGTAATCAGATTATTACAATAAAAGCCTATGATAATGTAGAAAGAAATTCAGAGGGAATTATCAGTCTTCCCATCCAAGTGGGACCTGTGCTTTAGTACACTACCTGTCGTGTCCTTGATCTGGACTTGCCATATAATCTCCTCCTTGGCCGTCCATGGCTCCATGCTATGCAAGCCGTCCCCTCCACATACCATCAGTGCCTAAAATTCCCAATCAACGGAAAAGAAGTCACCATCTATGCTGATCCCCAACCATTTGAATATTGTCGCACTTTAGAAGCGTCATTTCCCCATTTACATTATTGTCCCAGGGTTGAAATGGGGGCATCCCAGTCATCATCCACTATTCCACCCTCTATTGTGATAACCACTCCATCCTCCACCACTGATCCTACAGTCACCAAAGTTCAGATCATTGACAAAGGGTGTGGTGAATACGAAATGCATACTGCTCTCAATGTAGCAACCATGCCGCCACCACCACACGAGTATGGTCAACCTTCACATGCTACTCCAAAGGAAGACAAGACTGTCACCTTCAGTGGTAAAAACATCCCTACCACCACTTTCAGATCCCCGAGTGTCAAGATAGATGCACCAGAAGAGGAAATAAGCCAATGGGTCTACCGAGAAGAGCCCAAACTAGAGACTCCTCTAAAGAAATATTTTCAGGAAAAGTATCCTTGGCCAACAAAGTTCGTGGAAAAACATAACTATCAAGGTAGGGGCCTAGGAAAAGAAGAACAAGGGCGGTTGCAACCCATTGATACGTCCAAGCTACCGAAGAACATGGGCATTGGGTACATGACAGAAAATAGAAAAGCCCTACAACATCATCTAATACTTCCAATAGTGTCGCCGTGGACAATGGCTCATTGGAAGACATACCCGAGGAGGAATCCATCATACATGCGTACGATGACGTCGATCATACTGACCTATCATCCATGTTCGAATGCCTATCCATCTACACTATTAGCCTATCCCTTTGTCACCCTGAGCTTATTGATTGGGACCTACGCAATAGCACACCTATCAGTATGTCTACGGATACATATGTCAACCTTATGGGATTGGGGGAGGATGAACACTCCAGTCGCAAAAATAAGAATAAGAAAAGTAAAAGGCGGTCATCTAGTGAAAACCTCCCTGAGGCACTTCCTGACCTTGAAAAAGTAAAAATAAAGGACGCATCTGATGGCGAAAACCTTGAAGAGGCGCCGGAAGATGGAGATGTTCATCTTCCCCTTATGGGAACTCAGTTATCTGCCCGATCATCTTTTCTGATTGAAGAGACTCAAGAAGTTAATCTGGGAACTGCTGAAAGTCCTAAAATCACTTATGTAGCTAAGTCACTCTCAGAGCACAAGTATTCGGTCATCGTGCAGCTACTCCATGAGGGAATCATTAACTTTGCTTGGTCATACTCAGACATGCTAGGCTTGGACCCCGCCTTAGTGGTTCATCACTTAGACATTCGCCTAGACGGCAAGCCTGTCAAACAAAAGCTCCACAAGATGCACCCACAGGTCACATTATTAGTCAAGAAGGAATTAGAGAAGTTACTAGAGGCGGGTTTTATCAGATCGATTGACTACTCTGAATGGATCTCCAATATAGTACCAGTTGCCAAACCAAACAGAGACATTCGGGTCTGCACAGACTTCAGGGATCTCAACAAAGCCTACCCGAAAGACGACTTCCCTCTTCCTAACATTGACATGTTGGTCGACCTCACAGCAGGACATGAGATGCTATCCCTTATGGATGGCTTCTCCGGTTATAACCAGATTCGAATTGCACCAGAGGACCAACACAAGACCGCTTTTACAACACCTTGGGGTACTTTCTGTTACAATGTTATGCCCTTTGGTCTCAAAAATGCAGGAGCAACATATTAGAGGGCAATGACGGTCATCTTCCATGACCTCATCCATATCATCATGGAAGATTATGTCGACGACTTGTTAGGAAAGTCTAGAACATGAGCAGAACATCCTGCCATCCTGAAAAAGATATTTGAGCGGTTAGAACATTACAAATTGCAGCTAAATCCAAAAAAGTGTGTCTTTGGAGTCACGTCAAGAAAGTTGTTGGGATTTATAGTCTCTCGCAGGGGCATTGAGGTTGATCCCGCCAAGGTAAAAGCTATTTTGGATATGCCACCTCCACACAATCCGAAGCAGTTAAGAAGCCTCCAAGGGAAGATGCAGTCCATCCGTCGGTTCATAGCCTAGCTAGCAAATAAATGTCAACCATTCACTCATCTTCTGAAAAAAGATTCCACCTTCCGATGGAACCAACAATGTCAGATGGGTTTTGATAAAATTAAGGAATATTTAGCTTATCCCCTAATCTTGATGCCACCTATTCCAGGAAAACCACTCCTGCTCTACATCTCTGCTACTTCAGTTGCACTGGGGGCATTATTGGCACAACATGATGAGTCATTCAAAGAGAGGGCAGTCTACTACATCAGTCGAACATTAGTCGGCTATGAGTTAAATTATTCCCCCATGGAAAAGGCCTACCTTGCGTTAGTCTTCAGCACACAGAAACTTCGTCATTACATGCTCAGTCATCCGGTCAAATTAATCGCAAAAATTGATCCTTTAAAGTATTTGTTATCTAAAACCACTCTGACTGACCGCATGGCTAAATGGGTCATGCTCCTAAGCGAATTTGACATAGAGTATGTAGAGTGAAAAGCCATAAAAGGACAGGTCATCGCTGATCAATTGGCTGAAGCACCATTAACAGATGCTTAGCCCCTAGACACTGAATTCTGTCATGTCCCCCGAATTAGTAGCATTGCAATACAAAGCATAGAAAACGAGATAAACAAAATACATGTCAAAGACATTAACTATTTTATCATAATTATAAGTATTAAATTTAATGTTGTAATACCAAAATATAAATATTAGCAATCTCATTATAATTATGATTACCAAAATAATATTACAATTATGATTATAAATATAATAGATATTATAATATACATGTCATTAAACGAACATATATTGTTTAGTAATTACTATAATAATAATAAAGAAATCATAAAAGAAATAGTACTGAAATATGTGACTAAATAAACAAATGACAAATATAAATACAAATTTAAATATTATTATAATCAATATAATATAATCAATATTAAAATAAATAACCATTAAAAATAAATGTCTAAATTTAATATTATTATAATCCTAATTTTATATATATATATATATATATATATATATATATTATTTATATATATATATATTTGAATATGTTACAATCAAATCAAAATATAATAAACAAGAAACATTTAAAATATATAAAGTATGCTAATAGCTGCAAACATAAGGCAGCGATTAAGTCATGAAGGAAGGCAGCGATCTAAACAAGAAGGCACGACTCCACCTTGAAAAGGAATCTCCTCTCCAAAGTGGAAGATATAAGATAAGGTAAGACAAGGGGAAAGGAGGAGAATATTACAAGAATATTACAATCAGCAAAACATTAAAACCCAGTCTCTAATAATTATCTAAGATCATCGATGGGAGTAAAGAAAAGGAAACAAGACAAATAAAATAAGTAAAATAAAGAACATACAAGCAGATCGATTAGAAAATTGGGAAGATAAAAGGAAAGGGTAAGTAATGTGTTACGTTTTAGAGTGTATTAAATAATCTAGTTACTCTATCATTTCAGATTATATTGAATTATATATATATATATATATGATATGCATATTCAGGTCAAGATGGGTATTCTAAAGATTATATATATATATATACACACACACACATAATTTATGATTATACAATAATGATACTTATTATTAAGCCTTATAAGTAATGATGACAATTTAATATAAAAGTAGAATTGTCCTCATAAGGTTGAAGGAGGCGAGTAAGGAATCAAAAAACATGGAGAGATACGACAACTCAGGTGATGTACTCACTTAGTAATAATATTTAGCATATTTTGGGATATAAGAAATTGACATAGCTAATCTAATGATTGGTGTAATGCTTTCTTAGTGTTATCATGATGAAATGATATTAATATGGACTTAAAGAATCAAATGATAAATGAAATGTATTTAATAGTTGCTAGACTCATTAATTGCATTATAATGAGCCTCTTTGGATACACTATTAGGGGATAACACATAGGATAATAATTTAAGGAATCCACTCATAGGACTACATTTAGATTTATTTGATGTTGAATCTTATATTCGATAAACTGCATTATTATGATTAGAAAATAAGATCATAAGAATGGACATGAATATATTAATTGGCTATACCTACTTGTCTATAGTTGATACATTTCCTTAAATACATCTCATTTGGTTATATGCTCATGCTTATACTCATAATGCATAATGAATATAGATGAAACTATAATAAGGGAATTTTTATTTGATTGTGTAAAGATTGTCTGCTATGTGCTTGTAAACCTATTAGGATAGGTGAAACATGGGTGAAGTGGATTGCCTAAAAACCCCACTTTCAGCCCCTTAGGCCCTAGACAAGGGATTGGGCTTTGCAGCCCCTTAGGCTCTTAACAAGGGATTGGGATTTGCAGCCCCTTAGGCCCTTGACTAGGGATTGGGTTATAGAAAGATGGGGGTCCCACCTAGGTCTCTGCCCCTTAGGCCCAAGATACGGGATTGGGCAAGAGAAGGTGGTAGGCCTTAGGCCACTTGGACTCTATGGTTCCTCTCCCCTAATAGGACGAGTGTCTTCCGAGGTGTTGCCATGAGTGGAGTATGTAGGTACTAAGCCCCTAGGCAAGAAGGATTGTGATGGACAACCTCTTGAGTTTACATGAGGGCTTCAGGGCAGATCCACCTATGGCACTCCTCTTATGTTTTCATTATTGCTTTATGATTATGAATATATTTTGGATATCAAGATATTATTGCTAACAGATATATGTGTATGTGGAAATGTTGTTAAATTGGTGAATGCAGATTTCAATCTAGGATTATTTCATTTGAAAAACACATTCCTTTTTGAAAGAAG
>VDFB02049217.1:82464157-82511560 GCA_007258455.2 Sequoia sempervirens | reverse complement strand
TGTACACTCAATTCACACATTAAGCACACATATATGCATACATATAATATCCAAAGCAATATAAAATCACCCAATGGGATACAATATAAAATATAACTGACTCATCATATTAATTCTATGTCCATGTACATTATTCAACATGTAAAAATGATAATCAATAAACACCCTCATTGCCAACATAGTAATCATAGCATCCATTTATGAACATGTATGTAAATATAAGTGTATCCACAGAATAACATAAAATATGAACATTGTTAGATTTACACGAAATACATGCTCAAAATCCAAAAGCCAATACAAAATTGCATCAATGGCTCTTCCATGACAAAAGATCACAGTAAGACGATCAATGGGATTACATCCAAAGCCTCAAAATATCTAAGTGCTAACACCAGGGCATTACACCTCCAACTCAATAACATGTTGAAACCCCTATCCAAGGGCAACCCCTAGAGGAATATAGTTGAATACCATGTTATGCTTATCCAAGATGAATTGAATGTCAACATGATAAGATTTCTCACCCATGGGCATGATGAAACACAATGCTGCCTAACCCTCCATCCTCTTAGTTGAAACAACCCTCAAGGTTCTACTAGACAATCCTCGAAGAATCACCTCCTTACCTTTGAATTTCAACTCCATAGTCTAAGATTTTTGGGAGAACTTGCCATGTGAGTGCAAACTAATAGTAATCTACCAAAACAAAACCATATCTCACCTATGTCAACCACATAAAGAAATCATCATATAACATGCCTCACGAGTAGGATATCAAGGATTCAAGATGTTGAATCCTCCTGGTGCAAGGGATAGTAAATCCATCAGCCACAAAAACATTAAATCCTAAAATCATCCATCTTCAATCCCATCCTACTCACCAATCCCTTATCAATGAAGTTGTGGGTTTCCCCACTATCAATCAACACTATCACTCTATGACCAAGTAAAACTCCTCTAACTCTAAAAGATGGTACTTGGTGTTCCCAAAAGAGTAGCAAGGTTGCCCCTCAAAGCACTTTTCTTCCCTTATTCCTCGCTCTATCTCATCGTGACAACAACCTTAGGCTCAAGTTATCCCACTTCAACTCTTCATCAAATGACCTCTATGTGGTGTAATTTTCCTTCCCCAAACATCTATGTCCTAGATCCCATGGCTCTTTGTAATGAAAAGCATAATTTCTTTTCCCCCTTCAAAGTTAGTCCTTGATTCTTCAATCCTACTTGGTTTTGGAGGTAGTGCCTTAGGTTGAGGGGAAAACCCTTTTGAAAAGGCTCTCTTATGTTGCCCCAATGGTGAAAACCTTGGAATTGAATTTGTTCCTGGCCACCAACCTCCAAATTCAAAGCTATGGCATCCTACGTAGATAATTTAGATCAAATTTTTGACCAACCCCTTTGAATGGTTCGGCTAGTCCCTCCACAAATAAGACAATGAGTCTTCTCTCTATCACATATGAAACAATTACTACATAACCATCCACTATACCATGCTATCTCAATTGGGCTAGCCCCTTGAAATGGATCTCAAGGTCCTTCTTATCAAACCTATCCATGAGTCTCTATGTAAAATCAGCATAGGTAACAATATGGTTATGCCCTTGTGTTATCAACTCATGATGCCACCACTCATGGGTTATGGCCTCCAAATGAAGGATTGCAAATTTAATGGCTTCTTCTTCCAACATGGACTGAGTTAAAGATATGTGTCCAACTTTTGGACCCAAGCACATGCAATACTTTTCCCAAACCATCAAAAGGAGGAAGAGTTGACTTAACCTCATTGCAAATCTCTATGGGGTGGTTGTGTAGGAGTCTTCTCTTCAGCTTCTTGGCCCTGTTCCTTGATCTGAAATTGCAAAAGTTTGCAGCGTAATCATTTATAATATGAGTACCAAGACCCATGTACTCATCCATGCAAGCATTGATGTCATATGTTGTTGATCTTCTCCCTCTCTTCTTTCGTGGTGCCTCGATTCTAGGCAAGAAGGTAGGCTGAAATGGCTTAGTTTCTAATCCATTTGAAACACATTGTAACTATTTTGTGTGATTGGATTAGCCATTCTATAATGTCCCCATTTTAAGCACTACACTTTCCAGTGACTGTTAGCCTATTCCGGAGGCCCGTAGGCAAGTTGGGAGCAGTAATTAGGGTTTCCTATTTTCTAGGAGGATGTTTTGGCAGTTTTGGAGGCTTGCATGTTGGAGTTTTGCAGTTTGGATTAAGATTCCTTTTGGGTTTTCAGAGAGCTTCGCAGTGGTGTGACATGCAACTGAAACAGAGGACTTTTCGGACTTACTATTTTTAGTAAGTTGCGACAACTGCTCAAAATATGGTTAAAATGCATTTGGACACACTATTTTAGCAAGATGCTATTTTTAGTATTTTTAGCAATGCTATTTTTAGCAAGGTTTCAGCAAGCCAGTTCAGAGGCTATTTCAGGCAAATCAGTTTGAGCAGTTTGGTCTCCCGCACTCTTGGAGCTTATTCTAGTAAATTCAACATTCTTGGTTGAATTTATATTTTAAATGAATTTTTGGCTAAGGCTTGGATGAAATAATGTTTAAGTGGAAAAATATTTCAAAAGCAAAAGTGGACGACCTCATGAGGAGATATTATTTAAGTCCTTAATAAAGTTATATCCTTCATATGCCTTGGATGCCTAGCCTTATGAAATGCAAATGCAAACTCAAGACAATTGAGGATTTCACCTTGGGCGCCCTAATTGGAGAGAAAAGTGGATTTGAATTGAGGAGAAAAGTTATAAATAAGTGCCATGGCTTTCATTTGGGATCATCCATGAAGAAATTATAACGAAGTGCTGCCGAAATGGTGACTCTCTAGCTTCGAGGAATGCATCCCTCCTAGCAATCTTGGTTTCTTGCTTGAAAGATAGCAACTAGCTAAGAGAAAAGGTTGTTCTTTACACTGAAGAACAGATGGAGCTCATTGGAATGATGGTGTTTGAAGTTTTCTGAAATTCTTTGATGTTTTTGATGTTTGCAGGTTGCTGGTTTTTGGTGTGGCTGTAGGTTGTTTTCGCTCATAACTCATTAGGCGAATTTTTGTTGGTTGTGGGTAGTGGCTCATTCCATTCCCTTGTCATAGGCGTCCCTTTTTACAGGTTTCCAGATTTTATTTTGTTGTTTTGAATTTTATCTTAGAGGTCGCGCTTTCTCCTAGGCCGTACCATGCCTGTGGATGTCTTGGGATTCGTGCTTAATTTATTGGTGAGTGTTGGAAGCAATTTCAATGTCTAGTTTGCATTGCCATCTCTCCTAGTTTCATTTGCATCTTATTTCATATCAATCAGATGAGTTTTGGAGGACTTAGGAGCATTTTGGAGTATTTCATGTTTGCTGGTCTGAGTTTTGTGCTTGCTGGTTTTATATATCAGATTGTCAGAAGTTTGGGTTTTGGGTGTGTTTTTCATAGTTGTGAGCTTTAGAAGTTTGGTGGAGCATAAAATAATATTTTGGAGTGATTGGGCAACAATATCTCATTGTTATTCGCAGATCATATCTTATTGTAAGACTGATATCAGTAGTACTGATTCAGTCATCTTCTTTCTACAACTTTACTTCTATATTTCCCACTCATAGTGGAAGGGACAGGCCTCGCCGTCCATGCTCTTTACTTGTAATTCCCACTCTTAGTGGAAGGGACTAGCCTCGCCATCCATTTACTTTCTGTACTGCCCGTTGAACAAGCGGAAGGGGTCGGCAAGCCGCCCATTACTTTACTTTCATGCACTTTGTAATCCTCATAATGTTGATCGGTTGAGCCGTCAATCTACTCCCGCTGAATAAGTGGTTGAGTTGCATAATCATTGTATTTCCAGCACTTTTAGTTTATTAGCTAACGATCCCTGGCGCCATATGCTCACACCTCGCTCGTCATTGGGATCTTGGTGTACATTCTTGGTGTAGGGTTACTTTCAGAGCTGGTTTTGGTTTTGCTAACACTGACAGGTGAAGTTGTTGACGTGAAAATTTGAAAAAATTGTAAAGGGGTTATTTCAGTAGTATCAGAGCCAAGATCCTGCCATACTATGAAAAAACAAAGCTCAGTTGTCAGGTGAGTGACAAAGAAATCAGATTCTACACCAGAGGGTAGAACTCAATTTTAATTTTCAGAAGTTTTGAAGATGTTACATTTTTTGAAGTTCAGGAACCGTGAGAAGTCAGATTTGATTATGGCTTCTGAAGAAGAAAGAAGATTGGCAAGGTCACTTTCCATTCCCGGTACAAGGCTCAATGAAGAATGTCAGAGAAGAGGTGAAGAAGTGAGTATATTATCAGAGTTGGAACATTGTTTGAGCCAAGTCCAACAATCACCTACTGAATTGTTGAAGAAGGCATTATCTCCTGCCATAACCTCTTTGATTCATCCTTATTGGATAGGGCATCCAGATGAAGAAATAAGTTTGTTGGTTACTTCATGCTTCAGTGAAGTTGTAAGAACACTCCGTGCCCCAGTTTCTGATGCTGGATTTTTTTGTTTTGTTTTGTGTTTTGATGTTTTATGAGGGTTTTATGCTTTTTCTTTTTTTTTGAAATACTTATAAAGAAATAAAATGCAAAGCATAAAGAAATACAAACAACTATGATAATAGCTCCTCCAATATATGTTTTATCGCTCAATATTCAAGAGGACAGATTATTACAATCATACCCGAATTTATTAGAAGACATGCAGCTATTGTTCATCACTTTCAGCCAAAAAGCAACTTCACAAAATGGTTCGATTCTCCCTCAATAGGCTGCCTCTTTTATCACGAAATGTATGGCTGGATTCCCTAGGCCTGGGCGCCCCTTTGTATAATTTTTATTGATTTTTTTGAAGCCTCTATGATCAAAATCGCCCCCCCTAAATAGGGCCGACCCTGCTGCAAATGGTGGCTGATAATGCAAGGCCGTACCACCCTTGAGTCTGATTTATTAAGGCAAACGATAAATCTGCAATCGTCACCTCTCAACCTTGCAATCTCTAAACAATACAATCAACCCTCCATTTGTCTCTCCAATTTGCACCAATAGAACACCTAAATGATGCCCTCCTGTTTGCCAAATTGAACAGATATTTCACCGCTTCAAAGGGCTGCAATCACTGAAGAAGAAACACTCTCCAATGGCTCGAGGATTGAAAACCCTTGGCTTTCACTCTTAGACACAAATTCATCAACAACAAGCTTAATTGAATGAATCCCAAAAAGACTCCAATTTGAAATATATATGCCCTCATGAGAAAGTCGAACTTCTCCAAAAAGGCATTTAATAACATTAAAATGTTATTTATTTGCATCATTTAATATTTCATTAAAACTTAGGAGTTGGCACCCAAAAATTAATTCATTAATTTGGCCCCCCCTTTTAATGACGTTTTGACCCTCAAGTTATAACATTAAAATATCACCTTTTTATTAATTAATGTCATTTAAACCAAATAACATTAATAACTCCTTAAATTCATCATTTCTCATCACGCCATCTGAACTGGGGATTCATCTGATGATTCTCCATACGATCACATGCCTTACTAAAAATAGTAAGGGTCCCACTCTGTCCATGTCTGACTTACTATAAATAGTAAGTTGAGCAAACTGAGTCCCAGAAGCCTCAAATGAAAGCCAAAGTTGATCATCACTAAACGCTGGAGGTGATATAATCCTCAGAAGACCCTCTCATCACCTTCATTAGCCTACGAGGGTCATAATGATAGGCTAATCTACTAAATACAGATGTCTCACTTTGGAGGGGACATTACAGAAGTTATGAGGATTCTAGCACCTTTGATGCCTTATGATGATGAAACTATGAAGAAGATTCTTCATAAGATTTTAGAAAGTTTCCAAGACCTTGATGAAACCGATAGTAGTCAATTTTCTAGAAGAGCTACTATTTTAATAACATTTTCAGATCTCAGGACGTGTATCTTGCTAATAGACTTGGCAATGCCAAATCAAATTTATCACTTGTTTCACTACCTCTTCATATCCACTTGGAGCAAACAAGAAGAGAATGTTATTGCAGCTGTAAAGAATATTCTTGCTCTCACTATTAAAGAGGTTGATGAAATTCCACCAAATGTCCAATCTCTCCTTTTGGACGCATATGAACGTGAAGAAAAGGTTTCTCCTATTGCTGATATGTTGATCAATGAATTGTTTAATCAATGTGAAGAGAAATTGAAGCCACTTTTGAAGAAGATAGAGCAAGATGAAGGAAATACTAGTGGTGTCTTTGAATCAGCTTATGACTACTTCCACAGTGATGATGTTTGTGATGATTCAAATGAGTTCATATCTAATCATGTTGAAGATTTGGTGTGGGATAATTCTCTACTTGTTGCTGAGCCAATTTCCGAAGAGTTTTCACATGATGAGTTCATGACAAGTAACCAAGAAGATCTCCTTGTTATGCATGGGGCTGCTAATGATGAAATCACTAAAACGCCTACTCATGATACGTCCATTGAAGAAAAGAATGATAAAGTATTCAAAGCAACCAGTTTTGATGATTCTTTATTCCAATACAATGATAGGGACATGAGTGGTATTGGGTTTGTTTATCAAAGTAAGACCGTGGAGTGAGCTACTAATGAAGATATCAATTTAAGTGAAATGGGGAGTGACTCATTCAAAGAGTCAACACTTCAAGAGGAGCACAATAAGCACTTTCCTATTGACCATCTCAATCAACCCATTAGCATTTGGGATCCGGGTGTGATGGCACCAAGGTATGATAAAGAATCTGTGTGGGATGAATTTCCCTTTGATCCTGATGAAGATCAAAAATCAGATTGCAATGCAAGCTATGAGGTGGCCTTTAGAGGGGAAGGTGTCTTTGATGAAGAAGATTGCTTGGCAAAGGTCCATGATGATCCCTTTGAGATGGTTGCAGCCACTAAGGAGGAGTATGTTGCTACCAAAACTTTCAGAACGGCGTTCAATGATGACTCATTGATCGAGTTGGGGGCTGTCATAACCTTTGATCAAGGAGACAGTGAGGAGGAAGAAGAGCTAGAAGACCTTATGGCTCTTGAGGATGAAAGGTTTAAAGAGGTTCTCAAACACAAATCTGATTTACCCATTCAAGAAGCTGATTGCAAGCAAAGGGTAAAAGAAATTGTAAAAGTATGATCCTCTTCATAATATTGAGCATTCTCAGCTAGTTGGTGGCAAAAGACAAGAATGTTGGAGCAGCTATGAGGGCAGCAAAGACAAGAAACAAAGTTCTGATTTTTTCTTGCAGCCTATCAGCAATTCACCATCTTTGCACTCTTATGAGTGGGAAGGTCAATTCAAAGTGTCCGTTGACAAGGAAGTGTGAGCTCTATCCCAATTTGCTCGCACACACAATTTGATTGAAGAGCTTTACTGGAAGGCTCAGCTTGAAGAGAGACGAAGAGGAGTTAAGGATGAAGTTGCTCTTCCTAATTTGCAACTTATCAAAAACTCCTTGGAAACATTGAAGTCAGAGTACATGCACTTGTTTGACAATCGAGATCATGCCATTGAATTTGCAAAGAAGTCTTTCAGTGCTTTTCAAGGAAGTGAGAGAAAGGTTAATGAGCTCACTTTGGAGCTTGAATCAACAAAGGACATGTTGGAAAATACTCAGTTGGCTCTAACGGAGGTAGAAGACCAGTTTGTTAATTTCAAACTTTTCAAGGAGCAAGAGAATGCACAAAGGGCTGAAGAAATCAAGCGAGTCATTGGAGAGCTTAATAGTCTTCAAGAGGAGTTTGATCTAGAAAGCATCACAAGAAAATCGGAAGTTGCGGATTTGGATCAGCAAGACGAAAGGGATGACTTTCAAATTTTTGACAATCCTCTCTTTGAAGTGGGCGTTGAGGAAAGTTATGATAATTCTCTCTTTGTGATGGATGATAAAATTGTACATGAGACTAAGCATGGTTTCTAGTGCACGGATGATGTGATATCAAACCATGAGGATGTGCCACATTATGTGATTAGAAATCTTCCGAGGCTGCTTGATACTGAATGAATAAGTGGGTTCAAGGATGAAGTCTCCACATGGGAAGTGTTGATTCAAGGAGATCTCAACATCGTTGGCATTCAGATGTTAATTAAACAAATCTTGGTAGCTGTTGGTAACTTCACTACAGCAGCAAGGAGTGAAGATTTCAAACTTGCTACTCATGGAGTTTGGGAGAAAGAAGGACCAAAACATGGTTGTTACATGCTAGACCATCCATCCCTTGGGTTTATTAAAATATTAAATGTAATATTAATAGTCATCTTAGCTTTATTTAAGTCTTTAGTTAGCTTTAGTTTGTTTCAGTTAACTGTTTGTCTATCTTTCAATTACGTTTAGTTAACTCTTTCAGTTACGTTTAGTTAACTCTTTCAGTTAACTAAATCTTCTCCCTAATTTGTAGGGTTTGTGAAGTCTATAAGAGCAAGGCTCTTCTTTAATAAAATCTATCTAATTATTTACTAAATCAACATGGTATCAGAGCTCATGTTCGAGCCTGGTTAGTAATTCGTGAGGTTTTTTTGCAGAGCAATTCGTTTTTTTTTGTGCTACAAATCGCGGAGCTTTTGTGAAGGCTTCGTGGGTTTATTAGCAGCAAAAACGTGGGTTTGTTTCTGGAAAAATCATGGAGATTTCTTTCTTCTGATTTTCGTGTTTGTTTCTGGAAAAATTGCATCTTCAATTCGTGAAGTTTTTCTGCCAAGAAATCGTGAAGGATTTTTCATAGTTTTTTTTGAGCTTTTTCGCGGATCTGAAAGAACCCATTTTTTGTGCAAAATCGCAATTTTATTCTTCGCGTTTTCTGAAGATTTTAAGGTTGCGATTTTTCTCTATGTTTGGCCGCGATCTTCAGCTCTCTTGTGGTCGCATTTGTTTCCTTTTTCTGAGCATGTTTTTCACCTTTTTCTAGGCGCGCGATTTGAAGGTGTTTGGCTGCGTTTTTTCTGTTCTTCTCTCAGATGCAATTTTGCATGTTTTTTAGGTCACGTTTTGACGCGACTTCAAACGCGTTTTTCTTTCAATGCGTGGGTTGTTTGCAGCGGCTAGGATTTGTTGTTACTGTACTTGCCGCCTAGGGTTTTTGCAAAGTCGGCCAGGGTTATTTGTTACACCCCGATTATATAGCTACTACTGCATAGGGAAATGCACTGTAATGATTGAATCTTTTAGATGAATAAAACATGTTGTTCTTCTTATCGAATGAATGTGTCCTATTTAAATGGTTGTCTCATTTGTCTGATACTTCTATTGATGTAATTCTTGAATAAATGTTGCATATAAGTTATGGAATAGTGTTATTCTAACTTTTGTGATGTTTTATGTATACTGCCTTGTTTCAAGCATATGACTTCCGTTGTCGTGTCATGATGTGCAGGAAACAGGTTCATTCCTCCGAGAAGAGGAGAGATATCACTCGGGGAGGAGCTTGGTCGGGTAAACAGTAACGAGTACCAAATGAGCATACACACACACGTCACTATAGGTTCTAGGAAACCAAGTCAGTTATGTTGGTCTAGATAAGTCATCCTCAGGCTTTTGGAGTTATGTTTACTTCCTTGTGCTTTGTAAGTGATGATTACTTATTTGTCTGACTTACTATGCTATGACCTTTGTGTGGTGAACTTGAATGGATATTATTATTTTATTGTTATATTGCCTTGGAATTTACAAATATACATTTATACACAAATATGTAGGTATGTATATTGAAAGTATGCTGACTGGCTCGCAATATACATATCTAACAATGAATACGTAAATGTGTAAATATTTATATATGTAAATATATATATATATATACTAATATATAAATATATATTTATATTATAGTTTTACTTGAATATATATATGTATATATTTGAAAATATTTAAATACATATATACACATATATATTGGAGTAAATAAATCTATAATGAAAATATGTAAATATTTATATTAAATATATATATATATATATATATATATAAATTTATCAATTTTAAATTACCTTGGGTAAAATTGTAAATCGAATTACCTTGCATAGTTAAGTCTTTATTAAAACTTTATATTATGACTTTGGAAATCGATAAAGTTTCAAATAGCACTTTATTTGAATATTGTAAAGTATAAAGTGGAAATCGAAATTTGGAAAAGAGAGGAGTTACTTTGTCAAGGATAAATATTTCCTTGAAACTATGGAAATCGATTTACTCCTTGAAATAAAATATTATGTCTTTTAAATGAATCGAATGACCTTGGCAAATCACGCCATGCTTAAAATATTTCATTTCAAACTATAAGGAAACTATAGGAAAAGAAAATAAAAGGAAATGAAGATATTCCCGTGAAAATGAAACGCGCCTTTAGAAGCGCACGACCAAGACCAGCAATAAAGAGCTGCTTGAATGGTGTCGACTGCAGCCTGGGAAATAGGGAGTGTGGACGCCATGGAACAAGGGACTTTTTCTCTGTATTTATCATCATCTATCTATACCTATTGAATCGCGCCATTTCCTATAGGTGTCATATTTCGGGATTTTATCATGTGCAAATTGAACCATTCTCCATCTGCTGTCACAAAATGAGGTCGAATCTTCTCTAGGGTTGCCACATTTCAGGTTTGAATCATTCAAAAACCCTGCTGGCAGCTGGGACGCCTTTAGGAGAGGGAATTAGTTGAAGCTGGAAGCCTATATAAGAGTCGCTCAGCTCATTCTACTTCACACGATTTTGTAATTCGAGTTGCTCATTTTCTTAAGATTGTAAAACATTTTCTGAGTATCCATCTTTAGCTGTGAGAGTTTATTTTGCTGTGAAAGTACTCATCAAATTCTCAAAGCATTATTCACATTGACAAAGAATCACTTCTGTCATTCACCATTTCTGAGTTTAAAAGTGAAGGGCTGAGATTATCTTCAACTGTGTTTAAGAGTTCATTATCAAAAATAGAGGTGGTTGGAGGTCTTTTGGCTAGAGGCTAAAAGAGCAGCATACTCACTCTAGATCAGCATCTGTGGAAAGCATATACCAGGCATGCTAATCTTCTTCATATTCTTGAACCAAATTCTAAACATAATTCTGAAATTAAATATACGTGCTATTCTTCTTTTATACTTTAGAAGAGTTTCTAAATAAAAGTCTGATTTCATATCATCTGAATGTATAAGGATAGGAAGTGGTAGTAGTTCTATTCATTATACTTTAGAACGAATTTCTGAAAGAATAACTACAAATGGTGCAAAGTTTAAGAATTGCTTTTAGTTCGTTATACAAGGAGTAATTTGTGATATAGGAAGGGTATTGCATGTTTACTACTATTAGCTCTTGCTTGCATTAGTGTACAATTTACACTAGGATCATAGATGCATTAAGGAGTAAATTGCTTTACTTGTATGAACTCTATATAAGGAGTGTATGATTTCAAGTAGCTATTAAATACTAGGGAAGAATTGAGGGTGTTTAATAAGTTACTGATCACAACAACTTTGTAGATTAACTTAGTCAAGTTAATGAAGCTCCTAGGATGAAGATGTCCAGTATAGGAGAGATAATTGTGAGTACTTATTAAACTGTCCTCCTTTCTAGTAGTTAGCTTGATGTAGGATGTCTAGGGTACGAACTACCCCGAATAGACCAACCTACGCGTAGAGTAAGGAAGCCTTAAGTCAAATTGACCCTGGCTAGTGCATGTGATAGATGACCTACGTTCTTTATTGAATGTAAACACTTTGGCCAAAGTAGTGTTAGGAACAACTTACATTTAGTTGTAGTACTACACTGTCAGTTCACCGTGATCCCAAAGTACATACTAGTTCAAGAGTTGCCGTATGCACAGGACCTAGTTATGTAGGAACACAACACTATGCTCAGTTGGTAATTGTTAAGGGATATCCTACCAATCTCTTCTTCGAATGGAAGGCCATTCATTGAATAATGAATGTGCGGAGGACCACATTATAAGTCCGTGGTTGGCGGAAAAACACCCGAATGATGTTTCTCCTCCTCAACAATCGGCCGATGATCCAAGATTTGACAGGACGGACTCTTGGACCTTCTTACTTCTATTTGTGCCAAAAGCTTGCAGGCTATGTATGTATCTTATTCTTCTTTACTTTGTAGTTTCTTTTGGAAAGAAATAGTTAAAGTTGCAAAATGATATATCATGTTTGTGAAATTGAAAAGAAAAATTTTATTGAAATGGCATTGTTTTTTACTTATTGTGGTTAAATTCAAAAGTTTTAATTTGACGTATGGGTTTGGTCGTTACATTATTTACCCTCTATTTCCAGCTGGATTTTTATTCTAATTGCATATTCTTTGTGGGTTTTTCAAGAGGATTTCTAGGTTGTCGTCAAATTTTTCTAGGCGTCTTGAAATTTGTGCCAGGTTCGTGTGATTTTCTAATATTTCATGGCAGCCTGAAAACTTCTTCAAGCCAGTTTTGACAGAAATTCTAGGAAAAAAAAATTGTATAGGGTTTTTCGAAATTTTTACACAATTTTTTAGGGTTTTTCTAAAAATCTTACAAATATTGAGCCTCTTTTTTAGACGATTTTTAAAAATCGGAGTTGTGTCAGCTAATTATCCAGTGTTTTGCCAACTGATCACAGAGTTACCTCGTTTTTCGTGCTTTGGAAAACGGGAGGGATGGCGTCTTTGTCCAATATTATGTTGGAAAGTTCGCAGAGGTTCAATGGAAAGAATTACAACACGTGGAAGCAAAGGATGTTTACCATCTTTGAGTACTGATGTATGGATGAGCTTGTTCTTGGTACAGAAGTTTGCCCCAATGTTGGTGGGAAGGATCAGGGCAAGTATGATGGAAGTAATAGGGAGGCAGTCATGCTTCTTAAATTATCTATCGTCGATAACATTTTACCAGAAATACCATCTGGTAAATCTGTTGTGGAGATCTAGAAGCATCTGAAAGATCTTCATGAGACCTCAGACAAGGGAAGGGTTTTCTTTCTAAAGAATATGCTCTTTTCTATTATGATGGATGACCAAGTGTCTTTGCAGGAGCACTTGATGAAAGTAAAAAATATTTGTGAGTGGAGGCCATTGGTCATAAGGTAGACGAGAAGGATATGGTGGTGATCACTTTGAAAAGTTTGCCACGTTCCTACGAGCACTTTGCCAAAACGCTCAACATTACATCCGCCAATGTTGACTTGAAGTTTGATGAGATGTGCAACAAGCTTTTGCAACAGGATCGGCGGAAGAAGCAGTTTGGGAGCAGCAGTGAGTCTCCAAATGTTGAACAAGCATTTACTACCAAGGACGTTGGCAAAGGCAAGTCCACTCAGCAAAAAGGACGAGGCAATTCGGAGGAGGGCTCCAAGAAGTCTTTTACTTGTCATTACTGTGAGAAGATTGGTTATATACAGAGGTATTGCAGAAAGCGGTTGGCTGATGAGAAGTCCAACCAGGAAGCATCTCAGCAAAGTGCTCACGTAGTGGAGCAGACTAAGCAGGAGTCTACACACTATGCATTTTGATGACTAGCACAATATGGGTAGACTTAGTTTTTTGTTTGTACGATGACCATTAAGGGAGGGTATTAAAATATTAAATGTAATATTAATGGTCATCTTAGCTTTATTTAAGTCTTTAGTTAGCTTTAGTTTGTTTCAGTTAACTGTTTGTCTATCTTTCAATTACGTTTAGTTAACTCTTTCAGTTAACTAAATCTTCTCCCTAATTTGTAGGGTTTGTAAAGTCTATAAGAGCAAGGCTCTTCTTTAATAAAATATATCTGATTATTTACTAAATCAACAGGGTTGAGTGATGCTTAGCTCATACTAGTCCATTATGGGAGTTGGACTTGAAGATAGAAATTGTTCCATGCTCCATTGTTGTTGAAGCTTTCATGGATAGTCTTCGAGGGTTCACTAGAGGAGACACCAATTTCCTGAGTATGCACTTGGTTTTGACCAGCACTTGGAGATGTGTTGAGTTTTCTTTCCAGTGTGTTGGAGATCATTTCCAGTTAGGTATCCATGTTTGGGATCCTCAACATGGGTTGATGGAGTTAAATACTTGTGGAAAGATGAATTCTTGGAGGGATAAGGATTCAATTTTCAGACTCTTTGATGCTATCCCTATCCTTACCAACCATTCGATGGTTCCTTTTGCTCATCAACTGGTGGATTGGAGAGATATTTCGAGCAAAGGGTGGTTTTATGTGGGGTTGGAACCTCTTGAGAGGATGTTCCCAGCCTTGGACATGAGCAGATGCATTAATTTGGATGATGATTTTCAGTATAGCAGCAGTTGTTCATCTTCTTGGATGCTGATTATCCTTAAATCAAATCATAAGTCAATTATTTCAGTCATGGTGGGCAGTTGGTATACTCATTTTCAGACTTCACCGTCTCCTATTAGGACTAATTTTTGGCCTCAAATGCAAGAACTGATGATTCAAAGCAATCTGAATCCGTCTTTAGGAGGTGTTCAAGTTGCTACCTATGGCTATTCCTATGCATTCCCTTGCACTTACGCTTGGGGCAGCGAACCTTTGATTGCCTTGGTTCATCATTCTGAAACTCTTGGAGTGGGTTCTATAAGAGATTTCAGAAGTCTTCATGATTGTTTTAGAATAACTCAAGGGAAGCACAGTAGATACATGAGGATTCATGAGGATAAATTTGTTTTCCTCCTTGCGAGAAGTTTTAGAGGAGTCACATATGCAATTGTGACCCTGTTAGATACTTTGAGAAGTTATGTTGAGGAGTATGATTTTGAGTTGAGTAGACTCTCTTTCCTTTTGCTCAGGTTTGTAATAGACATTGGTATGGCAGGAATTGGCTTCTCAAAATCTTTTGAGCAAGAGATGCTACATGATATTGATTTCAGTCCTTCAAGATTTTTCAATTTGAGTCACATGGATGGTAACATTTTGGAGCTACAAGGGAGGCCAGTGCAGTTTTGGCATGATGTTTTCACTTATGTGCTCAAAGTGGTGTAGCATCGGCATGGTGGGTCCTTCTTCAGACGGACATAGGACCCTGGGATTGTACTTGGTTTGGTATGAATCAATTTAAATTTTTCGGGAGTTGTGGTGGCATTGCTTGAGGACAAGCAATTTTGGAAAGAGCGGACTGTAATGTCCCCATTTTAAGCACTACGCTTTCCAGTGACTATTAGCCTATTTCGGAGGCCCATTGGTTAGTTGGGAGTAGTAATTAGGGTTTCCTGTTTTGTAGGAGGATGTTTTGGCAGTTTTGGAGGCTTGCATGTTTGAGTTTTGCAATTTAGATTATGGATTCCTTCTAGGTTTTCAAAGAGCTTCGCAGTGGTGTGACATGCAACTAAGGACTTTTCCGGACTTACTATTTTTAGTAAGTTGAAACAGCTGCTCAAAATATAGTTAAAATGCATTTGGACACACTTACTATTTTTAGCAATATGCTATTTTTAGTAAGTACTATTTTTAGCAGGGTTTTAGCAAGCCAGTTCAGAGGCTATTTCAGGCAAGTCAGTTTGAGCAATTTGGTCTCTCGCACTCTTGGAGCTTATTTTGGTAAATTCAGCATTCTTGGTTGAATTTATATTTTAAGTGAATTTTTGGCTAAGGCTTGAATGAAATAATGTGTAAGTGGAAAAATATTTCAAAAGCAAAAGTGGATGACCTTAGGAGGAGATATTATTTAAGTCCTTAATAAAGTTATATCCTTCATATGCCTTGGACGCCTAGCCTTATGAAATGCAAATAAATGCAAACTCAAGACAAATGAGGATTTCACCTTGGGCGCCCTAATTGGAGGGAAAAGTGGATTTGAATTGAGGAGAAAAGTTATAAATAAGTGTCTTGGCTTTCACTTGGGATCATCCATGAAAAAATTATAACGAAGCGTTGCCGAAATGGTGACTCTATAGCTTCGAGGAATGCATACCTCCTAGCAATCTTGGTTTCTTGCTTGAAAGATAGCAACTAGCTAAGAGAAAAGACTATTCTTTACACTGAAGAACAGATGGAGCTTACTGGAATGATGGTGTTTGAAGTTTTCTAAAGTTCTTTGATGTTTTTGATGTTTGCAGGTTGCTGGTTTTCGGTGTGGCTGTAGGTTGTTTTTGCTCATAACTCATTAGGTGATTTTTTGTTGGTTGTGGGTAGTGGCTCATTCCATTCCCTTGTCATAGGCGTCCCTTTTTACAGGTTTCCAGATTTTATCTTGCTATTTTGAATTTTATCTTGGAGGTCGCCCTTTCTCCCAAGCCGTACCATGCTTGTTGGATGTCTTGGGATACATGCTTAATTTATTGGTGGGTGTTGGAAGCAATTTCAGTATCTAGTTTGGGTCGCCATCTCTCCTAGTTTCATTTGCATCTTATTTCATGTCAATCGGATGAGTTTTGGAGGAGTTAGGAGCATTTTGGAGTATTTCATGTTTGCTGGTTTGAGTTTTGTGCTTGCTGGTTTTATATATCAGATTGTCAAAAGTTTGGGTTTTGGGTGTGTTTTTCATAGTTGTGAGCTTGAGAAGTTTGGTGGAGCATATAATAATATTTTGGAGTGATTGGACAGCAATATCTCATTGTTATTTGCAGATCATATCTTATTGTAAGACTGATATCAGTATTACTGATTCAGTCATCTTCTTTCTACAACTCTACTTCTATATTTCCCACTCATAGTAGAAGGGACAGGCCTCGTCGTCCATGCTCTTTACTTGTAATTCCCACTCTTAGTGGAAGGGACTGGTCTCACTGTCCATTTACTTTTTGTACTACCCGGTGAACAAGCAGAAGGGGTCAGCAAGCCGCCCATTACTTTACTTTCATGCACTTTGTAATCCTCATAATACTGATCGGCTGAGCCGTCAATCTACTCCCGCTGAATAAGTGGTTGAGTTGCATAATCATTGTATTTCCAACAATTTCAGTTTATTAGCTAACGAACCCCGGCGCCATATGCTCACACCTCGCCTGTCATTGGGATCTTGGTGTACATTCTTGGTGTAGGGTTACTTTCAAAGCTGGTTTTGGTTTTGCTAACACTGACCGGTGAAGTTGTTGATGTGAAAATTTGAAAAAAATTGTAAGGGGGTTATTTCACATTCTAATTTGAGTTGCTCCCTCCACCTATGAGATTATGCATTGGCCTGGTGGAATTCTAATTGTCATTCATGTTTTGCATTTGTTGCATCATCTAGAAATAATAGTTGGTTTGTTTGTTCCTGCTTCTAGATAAAAACATAAATTTTATCCCCCCAATCTGCCATGTGTCTCTTACCTCTGCCTTCTATTACAACACTAGTTTCTTGTTATGTTGCTTCCAAATTCCTTATTTTTCTCTCTAAAGCTCTCAAATCTCTCTGACTCAACTGAATATATGTGCTCTCATACCACTGTAATATTTCCCATTATAATTTTCTATATTTTCTGATTTTTTTGTTTTTCAACTTTGTTTATGATAAAAAAAAATACTGAAATTAACTAAAACAATATATGACCATTGCCTTAAAACTGCTGGTAAAAAGAAGACTGGAAAAAGGAATGTATTGCAGTGTGTCCAATACAAACTCAGATCTGACAAGTTACAATATGTTGTGCAAAGTGCAAACAGCTTGATATCCCTTTCATACAATATTAGTCACAACCTATTGTGTCACGGGCACCATTTTCTAATAACAAAAAGTGATCAATTGAAATGTCATTCACACCTTGTACACATTGAAGATATGATTATAGCGCCTTCCTTAATTGACTAGAGCACTTGTTACTTGCATGCAGTCGCTCAATCCCTCCTTTGTCGTCCCAGCAAGGTATGATAATTGCAGCTGAGTGTAAGGAGCGGCAAATCTTAAGTGTTACCATATTGATATCAATTGGCTCAATTATAGGTGTGTTGGCTTTGGATAACAAAAACCAAAACTCTTGATTGGGGGTTAAGCTTTTCCCACAAATGTGTTAATGGATTGAATGCGCCTCAAGGAGTAAGATTTCCCCCTAGGGTGATAGATGGAATAACTCAATCTAGGTTGAGTTGTTGACTTGAATGTAGGACCTATATGGTGCCTAACCCTCTAATTACTATGCCTCCAAATTGCTAATGGCCTGGTTGACTATGGTATCTCTTATGTAAATTTACCTAGTCTCTCTCCCAATTGTTAGTGGAATCTAATTACTCCTATGCTAATACCGATTCTCTCCCCCATGGTAGTGCCTTACTATGGTGAAAAATCCTTCTATAGTTTTGTGACCTATAGTGCCAAATTGCCTTAGAATGATAAAACAAGCGACCTAACAATAATAATTCAATGAACTTGCTTGCAAATCTTAGCCTTCGACCTGAAATATTTGGATAAAAAAAAAACTCTTATCAATGCACTGCAACTCCTGATTGGAAATTGCCAAGAAGAGTGTAGGGTTTTTGTCCTAACCTTTGAAAATGTTATCAATGGGTTTCATCCTTGCAAGCATGAAAGCTTGAACTCAACGTCAAATATGAATATGGAAAATCAGATGATCAAATGAACAATTGAAGCTTGTAAATATACCTTCCTTGTTTAAGACTCAGGGCACCATTTTGGCGGCAAAATTTGAAATTTTATATTTTACTTATTTATTTATTTGTTATATTTTAACTAGAGTTGAAAAACAATTTTTTTTTAATAATTATAATAATATTAATTGATGTTGGGAAAAAAGGACATGACTGGAAATGGTGTCTCTTCTCTTTCCTCACTACTGTTCAACAGAAAACATTCTTTTTGAGGCATGAGAGGCATAAAATGATAAAAACAAGTTGTGAAGGATGGCACTTTGTTCATTCTTCGTGTTTTCTATAGTTTCCTGAACAGGCAGGCTATAGAACACGGTTGGAATGCAGTTGCAACTTGCAAGCATTGAATGTATGTGGAGCTCAGTTGTACAGAGCCATGAGCTCATATATTGTCTGAGAGACATTCTCATACATGTAATTACCTGATTTATAGTGATCAAGGAGCTGGAGAAGTTCAATGGTGCTGGAGTTCTCACACATTAGGGGTTTCTCCTAGATAAATCCGTGTTTTTCAGTCTCGTGTGCCTGTTTTCCATACTGTTCTTAGTGTTTCATTGCATCAGAATGTCACTAATAATGTTCCTATGGACTGAATAGATTTCTGATGCTCTTAAGTTCTTAACATTAAGTTTACCATCTTGTTATTGAGAATTTGCAGTGCTAGAATGTAAATCTGTAGGTGAAAAACTATTAGAGGAATATCCTCAGTAGTTTACACATCAAACCATGGAAGCAACAAACAGAATAAAACTCAATTAACAGCATTTAATGAGCACCCAACAACTGGGTCATACTGAGTCAAACCAGCATGTCTTTGACCCAGTCAAACCTAGGTTTTTTGGAAAAATATAGGTTGTTGCAAAACACACATTTTTGTCACCCTTTTTTCCCTTTTCTAGGATTCAGGGTTTAGGGTAAACTTTGCCATGTTTTCCATGTTTTAGACCTATGTAATTGAATTCCATTTACACTTTCAGTTTGTCATGACGTTACCATGTAAATATAATGCTACTATGGATCAAAGATGAGATGACTTTTCCCTAGGTTTAGATATTCATGTTGTATAAAAAAATGGGGATGTTGCCCTATGTATTATTCATTATCTACATGTTAAAGTAATAATCAGGACATTCCTTGTACCACCATTTCTTGTGTGTCTCTCTATTCCTTCCTTTACCATGCAGTGTGAGTGCTTATATGTTGAAAGCTATGAAGTACTAATGGAGTAGAGTAGTTGTGGATCTGTTCTCAATAGCCTTGGAAAGAGTTAAGTAAATGTAAGAGTATAAATATACCTAATCCAACAGTATCCACCTATGCAATACCAATTATGTCTTCCCTTATGGTTTCTCAAGTCACATCAATATAGCCATGACTAATAACTTGTCCTACCGATTTCATGCTATGGCTCATGAGCAATTAATTAAACTAGTTATGCAAAAGCAGTTCATTGACATCATGAGCTTTTAGAAGAAAGTTAAGAGTAGTATCTTTGGGAAATACCAGCCAAAATTTAACTCAATGTGGAAGATCAAGATGGGTCCACTTTAAAAAACATGTTGGGGGCAAGCATGCCTCTCAAAGATGAAGGGAATTGAAATTAGTGTCTCTACACTCAAATTGCTTGGCTTCAGTTGACTCTAGCAAGTAACCTATTATGATTTGTAATCTCCCAAGATTCAACTCTTACTGGAAATTTAAGATGTATATGATGTCAAGCTTGAATTCACTTCATGTTGACAAATTGAAATAATTGAGTATGTAAAGTGCTTGAATTAGTGTCCTTTAGTTGTTAGAACTGAAAAAAGTTGTTATTGTATGAAACAAAGATGAGATAATAGGAAATATCAACCACAAACAAGATTGATAAAAGATTTTAACCTGAAAATCCCAGCATGAAGAAAATCAAATGGAAGTGGTAAATGGTCAACTTTTACCTTCTCTTGACCAAAAAGAGCTCTTGGATAGAACATATACAAAAATATACCTACTTTCAAACTCATTCTTCCTCTCTGCAGAAAACTAGTTCTTCCTCTCTAAACCATGACCAAAGTAATTCTTTCTCCTACAACCAATTGAACTTGTGCCTCTTACTTATCTTTTTGTGCTAGAAAGGACTGCCAAACATCATAGAATTGAAAGAGACATCATCTTCTGCTGTTCCTCCTCTCAGGTGAACCACCAACTGCTAAGGAAGAAGTGCATGACAATAGAAACCTGCCATGGCAATGATGAAACCACCATAACAGATGTGAATGGGAGCCCTCCCCAACTGTTAGAGGTTTGGACAGATTGGTGAGAGAGAGCCAGTGGTAAAGGAAGGTAGGTTTAAGCCATCCCCAGGTAGGGGTCAAGAAAAGGTCAGGATTGGCCTGAAGCAAACCAAGCAAAGGGAGGTCCCCCTCCTTGGGCCTTAACATTTGGCACCATGGAAGGAGAGGAAGTCGGCAACAGTGCTTCTACTTGGGCCCGCTATTTAACGGTAGGGGTTCTTTAGCTAAATTTGCTCTCTGTTTTGTGCTCTATTCTGGCTTAAATCCTTGGTGGGATGATAAAGTCGACTGTCTATGGATCATCTAATTAGTACTAAAGGCTAAGATAAAGATGCACTGTTTGTCCCAAGTTTGTGTTTTTTAGGATTGGCTTGTGAATCAGATTTTTTGGTAATGTGGGTTTCTACTTTAATATAAAAATTTCGCTTCTCGTCTTTGGGGCATGTTACCATATGACTCATTCTCTTATAGTAAAACATTTGTACTCTTTACTTTAAAATGTTGGTAAAATTTCTAAAACAATACAAAGAACATTGTTGAAGGAAGGTGATTTCCAAATCAACATTTAAATTTTACAGCCACGTTCCATGGTAACCTAAAAGAGGTTAATTGTAAATTAATAAGCTTTAAAAATATATATATTTTGTAAAACAATTGGGCCACAATTTGGAAATGTGGTAAGATTTGAATGATTTTGACAGCTCTCGTGAGAGGAGGGTTTCAAAATCTCCCTCAACATCTATTTATTACTTTTGGTAGGTGATGCCTAACAACGATGGAATGAGGATATTAAGCTCGGTAAACAGGGAAGAGTAGATATCCATGGAAAGTTTATTACGCTTCTGACTGGATCCATTTAATCAAAGAAAGCTCCAGCAGGCCAACGTCTAGTGATAAGGTGGATCGAGGCCATGATGATGGCCTGGATTCACACCCCACTGGTTATGTGCGTATCTTCAAATGGACATAATAATGTATGCAAGTAAATTTTGTCAGAATAAGTATTCGTCAGCCGATGCTTCTTAGCACTTCAAAAGGTACTCACTACTCCCTAGCAAGTGTGACTTTCCAGTTTACAAAAGGAATAGAGAAAAACCATTAATCTAGAGAAAAAAGGTTAATTACAGGCACAATGTAACAGCATAATAGGAGTAGAAATTTCTGAAAAACAATGATTGCTTCAAAGGTGCGCCAAGATAGGATAAAGCATAATGAAAACAAGCAGAAGATTAAGGGTTTGGAGTCGATTGTCCAAGGAATTTTTGTATAAAGATAATAGGAAACACTCAAAAGACCCCCAGGAGACGTGGAGAACATGTGGTACACTCATTGAAAGTGGTACATTGAAGTACTGAACATGAGGTACATTATAATCCAAGTTTAATGTGGTGCACTCTTTAAACAATCTTAGAATATGGCCCGAAGTTTACGCCACGCCAAAATGTAACCCAAGCTTATCTCACAATGCCTTAAGCAGCTCACAACCTCATCCCAAATTTACAAAAGAAAAAGGGTTTTAAAAAGGTTCAAAGAGATTTATTTATCAATGCATGGCATCAAGTTTGTGCATAGCAGTACAGCATATGTTAACAGTATGTGAAAGAAATCGTACAAGGCCCTAACAACAGATTAAGAGTAACAGGCTTGCAGAGCTAAAGGAAAGGACAGAGAAAGCACAAGGAAACATCTCCCAGCTGAGATTTCATGACAGAAGTTCCATTCCGCTAATTGTTTTCATTTTCAGTGCATGACACGCATAATAGATCATCGAAAATTAAAATTGACATCAATAAGAAAAAGTCGTGTGACTAGCTTGCAAACCTGGAAAAATAACGGTGTCAGCTATAGCAGGCACTCACCACATGACCACCACCCTCATTCAAGTTTCCATCATAAATAGCAGAAATTCAACTGGGAGAACAACAGAAGCAGGAGCAGAATATGTGAATAAATACAGTGCGTGTACTTTCTAACCACGTGGACGCACCTTCCCGAGACACGCTTCCTCTCCTTCATACGGGGGCTCTTTAGTTTAAGTTTGGGAATAGAATAGAAAAGAATGTTTTTAAAGGTCTCCATCTTTAATTATATGAATGTTTTCTTGATCTGAATGTCATTGTAAGCATTATATTCCAAAATAAAGTGTTTTTTATTTTTATTATTTTAGTTGTTCAAAAAACAAACTCTTTTTTTCATTTTTTTTTTAATCTTTTCTATCTTTATTTCACACAAGAGATGATATGAGTTAATCATTAATTGAGCTATGAGGATCTTTACTTTGTAAGGGACATTAGCTCCTACCTAGATCTTTTGTTGATGATCAAAAGTGGAATTAAATTCCACGAGGTAGTATTTCTTCTTTCTTTCTAATGTATTTTACCACGTATACTTGTGGAATTTATATATAATAAATGTCTTTATTTATTTACTATTATTAGGACATGCATTTAAGTGAATGCAACATTTGCCCATTCATCTATTGTCTTGTTATCTCCACTTACCATTTTGTTTTATCAAAGATTTATTTCTCTCACTCAAAACATAATTATAGGCAACCATGGGCCATCTATTTGTCTCCATTTGTTCTTTTTTTTTTCCAAATATCTTAAGAAATGTGCCATAGTAATGGATTCAATACGAATTGTACATGTTTTAGCTAGAAGAATCTCAAGTAAGGGGTAAATCTTTTAGTTTGAATTTGCTTGTGATTATGCATTTTGAGATTCTCTCTATTTGCTTTCATTTTGAGTCTAAAGAGTTGATATCCCATGATTCACACCCATAGAGCACCACTGGAATTACTAATAGCCCAAATAGAATCTAAATAGTTTTTCAATCTCATAACTTTGCCTCTCTGTTACACCTTATCTTGTTATTATTGATTTACTTTTACCTTCACGGGTAAAAAGGATGGTAAATGCAATCATGAGTTTGATATGCTTGCTAAAAGAATGGAATATTGAAATAGGTGTTATGTGAAAGTATTGATAAATGCTTAATATGGCTTTGAAAGAGTAAATATGTTTACATTGATTGATATGTGAATATGCTTGAGTTTTATGATGCATATGGATTTATTATGAACACCTAACTACCGTGGAAAATGTGTTGAGCTAGTTGCAGGGATAGATTCAATCCTCCAGGTGGAGGGGAAGTATCACTTAGGAGAAGTGATTGGTCGGATAACCCTAAATGAAACCTATTTGAGCTTACACACGCCCTCACAGTAGAATGGTTGAGACAAGTTATTGTGTTGGGGAAATGGTAAGTCATCCTTAGTATGAAGTGTTTGCATTAGTAAGGGTCGTGATTACTGTTGAATGCATGCTTGGATGATGTTTATATGTTTGGAACTTATGAGTCCTTCCTTATATTACTATGCTTGATTAATGAGTGGAATATGCATTGAATGTATATATATGTGTGTGTGTGTGTGTGTGAATGCATGTCGACAATAGACCATACGCATGGAGTAACACGTGCATGAGAGTACTTAGGTATACATACCTATGTGCGCTTATAAATGGGTTGCTTATGAGTACGGAGTTATCAAAAGGACAAAGAGATATGGATGTATACATGTATATATGCATCGCATGAATATAATACCATCAATAGAATAAGTGAGTATATGTGAATGATTGTTTAATCAAGTGTGTGTATTAGAAGTATATGCATATATGTATATGTATATGCAAATGTCAATATACGTGTATATGTCGACACGATGAGTGACTATACAGGTATAAGTATGCATATGAGTATATAAGTTATTTAATATGGTGTTATTGTGAATATAGATCACTTAGTCATAATTGTTTGATTATCGAATGGATTAATACTTTATTGCATGAACGATATGTATATATATATATGTGTCTGGACATATATACACACACACATAAGCATTAATGCTTATATAGAGGAGTGTGTGTGTGTGTGTGTGTGAATGTTAACTTGTTTGTATATCAAATGTATACATACTTGTTAGACATGGTGTATATATATATATATTGATCGGTAATAAAATATATTTTATTAAAATCAATTAAAAAGTATAAACATTAGTACAGTTGCTTTAATTACAAAAAACTTCTAAAAATCCCCCCAACCACCACCCCGCCACCCCCAAAATCACCACCCATATTGGTGGTTCTCGTCTGTTCAAACAAGACCCCACCCCAAAGATTACAGAGCCAACCACCAAGCCAACAATAAGCACTTGCATACACTATCATTAAATAGTACAGAAAATGGGCATTCCAAGCTTGAACCCCGAAACACCATTGGCACAATTAGACAGGAGGAGATGAAAGCCCGCCCTTTGAAAATTTCAGGGATCCCAGTGCCCACTACAAAAAAGGACTACCAAAAAAACCCTGCCCATGCACCAAAAAACCTACCCCATCCCAAAATTCCCATCTCATATCTCGGCAAAGGTAGTGCCAAAGTGTTTGGTCCTCTTTGTTCTTCTCTGCCTCAACACCATTGGTTGTGATGCCACCAATTCCCTGGCATGGTCCACCTCAATCTCCTACCTACACAAGGCCAACTTTAAATTTCCCCATGCCGTCAACATTGTCATGTGAAAGTCATCTTTGTTCACTCTACCCAGCCAGCATACAAAAGGAATGATACTAGACTCCACCGCCCCTCACTGATCATCAATACCTTCTGACACATCAAACCCGACCCTTGGTATTTCCCACTCAAACATTGATTCAAGACCATACAACAAATCTTCATCCACTAGCAAATTCAAGACCCATTTGATGGTCCCCACACTCTCTGCCACCTCTAGACCCCAGGCCAGCACCAAGGAGATAATGTCCATGTTTAGTCAATACCTGTGTTTGGCAGTCTGGCATTAATGAATTCCTCTCCCAGTAGGTCCATTGGAGCTTTCACTGCATCTTCCCTTTTGCTTTTGAAAAGTTGTTTCAACCGTTGAGGTGTCACTGGCCCAAAGAAACCTTGTTGTTGTCTTGTAGTAACTAAAGAAAATGTCACCTCTATCAGCACTTCACTTCCACAAAACAAAACACATTGCTCTGTCAAAAAAGATAGTTACCACCCTTTAAGGAAAATCACACATATTCCCGTCCCATCACACGATCGAACCATGCCCCTCAAGAAATGTGTCATTCAAATTTTGCCATTAAAACTCCATCAGCCATCAGTTTATTAATGATGACAATCTTCAGATGAGAGATTTCGATAGTCCTCTATTTGTACCTCCCCTTCGACTGAAAACGTCAGCATCCACTTGGATAGCACATCTACCACCTCATTTCCCTACCTCTGAGTGTGTGTCACCTTAAATCCTTCAAAGAAGGTTAACATCTCCTATATAGCATGAATAAATTTCTACAAATGCCATGCTTGTGTTGTACCCACCATGATAGCCTCCACAATAATGAGGGAGTCACCCTCCAAATGCAAATTTCTAATCCCCATCTTCCTCTCAAGTTTAACAGCTTGAAGCACTTCATTGCTTCCGCCACGTTGTTACTCCCTTCCCAAATTATTTTTGCTTCCAACATCAAAATATTGCCATTGTTATCCCTAGCCACACACCCAATCCCCGATGGCCCTGGATTTCCCTTCAATGCCCCATCAAAATTTACCTTTATCCATCCATCCTCCGGTTGTAACCACCTTACAACTTCAAATCATATATATATATATATGTATCAATATATATATATATATATATATACATATATGTATATTTATACTAATATATATATATATGTATCAATATATATATATATATATACATATATGTATATTTATACTAATATATATATATGTGTGTGTGTGTGTGTGTGCGATACATGTATATATGTATATGTACATTGACAAATATATGAGATGATTTGTAGGCTGATTTATATCTATGAGCATAAGCTAATTTACATATGAGATATTGAAAAGTATTTAAAGGCAATGCATATGTTAACATTGTATATAAGCCGAAATATGTGGAAGTATTTCACAGCAATAAAAGGTCAATATAAACCATAATGTTGATACTATTAGGCTTCATTGTCTTTATAAGTTGTGAATCATTCAAACTTAGAAGGCGTGTATCTTAAAAAGCAATAAAGTGATAGGATGCTACGCCAACTTCATAAAGTGTATGATAATAGGGAAAGTAACAGCGATGCATGGAATTGGTCAAAATATCATTTATGAGCCAAGCAACTCTTTACTCCTCTATTATCTGCAAAGCTTAGAATTAGTCGACTTTGAGCATGTGTTGCAAATTGATGGTAGACTGTTTCAATGAGTTAAGTTGCACCAAAACAATAGGGAGAATGGTCGTATACTTGGTGCCAGAATATGAAGTTTTATTTGTTGTAGAATTCCATCCTTGTTACAATTCAACTGTCATCATTTTGACATGAGCAAAATTGAATAAGTCCCTTGTTGTTGTCAAAGAAATGGGATGACCTACAACTTTTCTTGTGTTGAGTTAGTGTTTAGTTTGCTACCACCTTTTAGCCAAGTGAAGTGAGTAGACTTGCATGGATTATGTTGTCATTTTGCATGCCTTTTTTGTAGGTTGCAATATCTCCTTTTTGTTGCATAAATAGAGAGGCTAGCTCTCTTATTTGGAACGCATTTTAGTCTACATTATTCTGCTTTATTATGCAAGTTTATATTGTTGTATTTTGTGAGAGCCTTGAGCATTGTGAGGATCTATTTTGTGAGAGTTTATTTGTAAGAGCATATTATCAACTTGTGAGAAGGAGTCTTGCTTAGTGAGGATTAGTGGAAGCTTGAGAGCTACTGTTGGAGGTTGTGCAACCAATCAAGTCAAGGGGTTAAACGTATCACAAGCATGGGGATCTAGTCTTCTCTTATTTGTCTTTATTTTTGAAAGAATGAGATTTGAATGCTTTAAGTGTTACTGCTTGAGAATACTTGCATTAGAAAGTCATAGCATTTGTTTTAGAAAGGAAAAAGAAGTTGTTTTATGATTTTCTACAAAAGTGCTTGTATTTACTCCATAATAGAAGTGTTTGTTCATCAGTGGTATTATATACCCGCAATGATGAAATATGATTAAGGGAAGTGTCTTAATTCTCCTATATATCTTATACGGGGATTAGATATTAATGTTCTATGCACAAATAGTTTAGACTACGTGTATAATGTGAGCTGCATCAACGTCATGAAGTATCTTGATGTTGTAGCTTAAAATGCTAGGAAACCTTAGGTTGGGATATGTACTAGACTACTTGTTGAAACCTATAGGTTTGGAATTACCTATTGGGTTGAGTTGTACAATTGGTCTTGATTGGAACATATAGGGTTATATTAACCCATATAATCGGACTAGTCATTGGTTGATGACTTTATCCTAAGATTAGGCTATACTAGGGTTGAGACTCACCTAGGTGATCAAGTAAATCACTTGAGCTTATGAGATACTATATGTATGGAGACATAGGCAGGATTACCTAATGAGTTAAAGTTGCAACTTGGGTAGTTGCTTTATACTCTTGTTATGAAGTCATAACGTGGACAAGATTCTACTCTTGACTAATCCTTTTTACTAAGGAGATTACACTCTTGAATGGAATCATCTGTAGATACGATGATTCTTCAATGGAGGTCATTCATGGGAGAGACAACTCTCTTGATGAGAACCACGTAATAACGTGATGTATTTCTAAATGGAGTCAGTTATTTATGAGTATTTAATCTATGAATGGATAAAGCTTATGTAGCTATACTCTAGATTATAAAGTTATACTTGGGACTAGATTGTCTTTTGAAGTAAATAGCTTGTTTATGCAAAGATAAGCTCATATGTTATACCTGGGATAGGAATATCCTTTGAAGGGGTAACTTGTGCTTAAGCTTAATTGGTGGATATACTATAGACTTTTGGGAAAAAGGGGAGTAGGCTATTTTTGGGGTTAAAGATTACCCATTGAAGGAAATTACCTAAGCATAGTATATGAACGGTCATAATCCAAACTGAGCTATGGTAGTGTGTGTGAATGGAATGATTGTCACTCGAAGTACTGGGTGAGAATACTTTGGCCAAAGTGGTGTAGGTAGCCACTGTTTACACTATTAGTTCATTGTGTTCCTTATATGCATTCTAGTTTAGGATTTTCATACTTGTAGGGAAGACAAACATATGATTAGGTTCTATTTTGTAGGACACAACAATAATCTCAAATAGGCTATTGTTATGGGGTTTACCAACCAATCTCTTCATCAAAGGGTAGGGCCATCTTGTCATGTGTGACAGATGTGCCGGGGACGACATTTGAGTCTGTGGTTGGAAAAAAAATGCTTGAGTGATGCTCCTCCTCATCAATTGGTGGCTAAGGTTTTTGGATGTTTGCGCTAGGATTGGGGACAACTGGAGTGTATGCGCCAAAGGGTGATGAAATCCATAATGTATGCACCATTGCAATGGCATCAGGACTAGTTTGTATATCTATTGTCAAATGAAGCTTAGAATAGCTATGTATGTATCATGTACCCATTTATATAGAGGATGTAATCATGAGTGATTAACTTGAGTTCATTCATTATTTCATCTATGTTTTGGAAATATTTATGAAATAACAATGGAATGCAATGAAAGTTTCGAAATAGTGTTATTTCAATTGTGCATGTAAATTACATTATGGAAAGAAAAAAAATTATTGCTATGTTATGACACCATGGTCTATTCACTTGAGGTGAAAACATTGGAAATTTTACTGAGTAGAACACTTGAGTTGTTACATGTGGTATCAGATCCAAGTTCAACTGAGCTCATTATGAAAACAATGTGTAAACTTTATTGAAAGATAAAAGAAAATTTCTTGTGTCAAGATGGAAAGTGGAAAGAACAAAAGGAAGAAAATATTCCAAGAAACTTGTTTAAGTTGGGAATAGATAAGAGTCGTCCCTGGAATTGAAAACTCTTAAACCAACAACTCATTATGATATTCCTCGAAATGTGGAATAATATGCAATCAGGTTATGTAGGAAGGTTACGAAGGATAACCAATATGTACCTTCACCCTACTAAAAAGTTAGAATGACTCTTAAGGGATAGAGAGGATTGAAAGGATTTTTGGATTTAGTAAGAATACTACAAATCTATGAGTATGAATTGTTGGCATAAATTAGATCGAAGTAGAAAGTCAATGAAGGAGGTGTCCAAGAGGTTGGAGAACTCTTGAATTGAATCTAATTTATGTGCAAGGCTATGAACTTGTAAGAAAGGAGATAGTACCTTGGAATAAGGGAAGAGACTAGAAAGGTCAGAAATAAAGTAATGAACAAAGTGGACATGGTTCCACAACCAAAATTGACAAGATCAATTTAGAGTTATGAAATTTAAGATGAGGAAAAGGAACCAAACAACCTTGGTATCTCTAAAGGTTATGAGAGAATCAATTACCAAGAATTGGGACAAAGTCACTTGAAAAGGTGATTGTGAGAAAGAAACCTAAAAAGGTAAATTGGGTTGGCCTGACAAAGGTTTGGATAGAACATAGATTGGTTGGAGTATAAATTGAACTCACCAACATGTCAACGAAAACCAACATATGTTTAGAAGTTCCAAAAGGAAATGGGATATAGTATGACACTATGTGTTAAAACTATAGAAGTTGTAAGGAAACAACGCTCTAGGTTGAAGACACATCAACCAAACAGGCTTAGTGGGTATGGATATACCTCCACAAAAAGGATATTGTTATACATGGAAAAGAGAATTGGAATATTGGAGTGCCTCTTAACTTGAAAATTTGTTGATTATTCATTAGATCTCTTTATTAATGATCTAATTGTTGAATCTATGAGGTTAGAGATTAATGATGAATCTAACTTTGGGAATAAGTATATTGAAGGTATGCCACAGAGGCAAGAAAAAGGCAATAAAAATCCAACAACATGGAATGATTAATCATTTCAAGAAAGCAAATTTTTTCTAGGAGTTCAACTTTGAGTTGATCAAATGTCGTGGAAACACTAAGGGGGGAAGAAAGAGACTGGATTGATTCAGATAAAGTACCCCACCCAACAAAAATCAAAAACATATTTTCAATTTGGAAGAACTTTTAACTTCTTCATAAGTCATGATGCCAATTAAGTCATGCATTTCATGACCACAAGGATAAGGTATTATAATTTTTGGAGAAAAATAGTGGAAAGTTCAAGGATTGTGACCTATTATCACACCATACCTTACATAAATTTGATTGTAAAATCAATTGCTATTATCATTGATGCATTATAAAAGGATAGGAAGATTACTCAATCATGAAAGGGAAGATCATTGTCTATGGGATAAGCAAGGGGAAGATCTAAAAACTCATGATTTTGAGAAGCGCTTGTGCTTGGTAATTAGGTATGCAATTAAATTTGATATATTTTGGGAATGAACATGGTTTGAGCGGAAATTGTTACTTGAAAAGGTACAATGCTCATCAAGAAAGATAGATTGAGTTGAAAGATGAATTACATCTTTGGAAATGATCCAAGGACGGAAGAAAACCAAGGTATGGATGTCCTAATATAAAGGAATTTATCTCCACAAAACTCCTAACCATTATTACTTGGGAATTAATTGTGGCATGAGTCCACAAAATAGGTTTTCATTTAGTCAAAGAATAGACTATTATGGGATGTAAAAGAACCTATGTACCCAAAATTTTGAGAGATTAAGGAATGAAATGAGGAAATTGATGTCATAGTTAGGACATTGGAATGACAAAGTTATTTGTCAAATGAGGAACCACTATAATCTAGAAAGGATGGAGTAAGATGTTGCAAAGTATGTAGCAAGTTATTGTCCGGTGTGCCAGGAAATGAGGACAAGATGTCATCATCAGTAGGACATGTATACTCTCTTGAGACTCCAGAGGGGGAGTGGTAGAACACAAGATAGTTTAACCTGTCTATGTCGGCGAAACTGACATAATATTATGGTGGATAGACTCGCCAAGGTAACCAATGCTGGTTGGAAATTTGAATTATAAGATTTCAATCCTAAGTAATATATTGTGTGAAGTAGTTGCTTAGTATTCCTGAGAAGGTTGTCTTAGTTGTGAACAGACAAATAATGATGAGGTTGTGTAAACCATGATCATACTATGAGGCATTCAATTGAATGAATGCACAATATAGTATTGTAGCCAAACAGGCAAAAGTGGTAAACCAAATCTTGAATGATTTGTTGAATACTTATAAACTTCTAACATTGAGGTTTGATCCATTATATGGAAAGGAAGGTTGAAAACTCTATTAGGCTGAAATAGGCTAAGAAATGGGGTTAACCTTAGATCAAAAAGATTGTCAAAAGGAATAGATGATCGAAATGATAGAAGAAACTATGTTGATACAAAGGTTGAAATATGAATTAGTATTGTTATGTTCTGAATTGACAGGTGTCCAAGAACAATGATATGCTCAAGATGGACAAATAGTCAAGAGCATTACTTTTATGGATGTGTAAGTGACGGATGGACTTGACTACTGAGTTATCTGTAGGTGTAAATACCAAAGGGAAGGATGGGACCCACAGTGTAGTGTACAATACATTGACATTTCTTATCTATTTGGATTACACTAAGGATGAATTCATTAGCCAATGAGAACGTGTTTTCGAGCCACTATGGCATAGATATCATGTAGGATATAGTTACTGTTGTACTTGAGATGTGCATATGAGGTATTGTGATTACCATGCATAAGCTCTATGAGAGAGAAAGTATGTGTGAAGGACACAAGTTTTCCCTACACAATAACAAGGAAACTCGAGGCACAGTCCAGGAAGGACAAGATTGCAAGGATGCTACATAGGAAGAATGTTTTATGATTCTTACATATTTTGAAAATAGTAATTAAAATTTTTATCTGGCGTTATCTATATGTTAAAGTGTTATAGATCATCGGGGACGATGATTCACAAGGAGGGAAGTATGTTACACCCCGTCTTGTTATTATTGATTTAATTTTACCTTCACAGGTAAAAAGGATGGTAAATGCAATCATGAGTTTGATATGCTTGTTAAAGAATGGAATACTGAAATAGGTATTATGTGAAAGTATTGATAAATTATAAGCTCTATGAGAGAGAAAGTATGTGTGAAGGACACAAGTTTTCCCTACACAATAACAAGGACACTCGAGGCACGGTCCAAGAAGGACAAGATTGCAAGGATGCTACATAGGAAGAATGTTTTATGATTCTTACATATTTTGAAAATAGTAAGTAAAATTTTTATCTGGCGTTATCTATATGTTAAAGTGTTATAGATCATCGGGACGATGATTCACAAGGAGGGAAGTATGTTCCACCCCGTCTTGTTATTATTGATTTAATTTTACCTTCACAGGTAAAAAGGATGGTAAATGCAATCATGAGTTTGATATGCTTGTTAAAGAATGGAATACTAAAATAGGTATTATGTGAAAGTATTGATAAATGCTTAATATGGCTTTGAAAGAGTAAATATGTTTACATTGATTGATTTATGAATATGCTTAAGTTTTATGATGCATATGGATTTATTATGAATGTCTAACTACCATGGAAAATATGTTGAGCTGATTGCAGGGACAGGTTCAATCCTCCAGGTGGAGGGGAAGTATCACTCAAGAGAAGTGATTGGTGGGATAACCTTAAATGAAACCTATATGAGCTTACACACACCCTCACAGTAGAATGGTTGAGTCAATTTATTATGTTGGGAAATGGTAAGTCATCCTTAGTATGAAGTGTTTGCATTAGCAAGGGTCGTGATTACTGTTGGATGCATGCTTGGATGATGTTTATATGTTTGGAACTTATGAGTCCTTCCTTATATTACTATGCTTGATTGATGAGTGGAATATATGTTGAATGTATATATATATATATATATATGTATGTATGTATGTATGTATGTATGTATGTATGTATGTATGCAAATGCATGTTGACGATAGACCATACACATGGAGTAACATGTGCATGAGAGTACTTTGGTATATGTACCTATGCACGCTTATAAATGGGTTGCTTATTAGTACGAAGTTATCAAAAGGACAAAGAGACATGGATGTATACATTTATATATGCATCACATGATTATACTACCATCAATAGAATAAGTGAGTATATGTGAATGATTGTTTAATCAAGTGTGTGTATTAGAAGTATATGCATATATGTATATGTATATGCAAATGTCAATATATGTGTATATGTCAACACAATGAGTGACTATACAGGTATACTGATATATGTATAAGAATGCATATGAGTATATAAGTTATTTAATATGGTGTTATTGTGAATATATCACTTAGTCGTAATCGTTCGATTATCGAATGGATTATTACTTTATTTCTTGAACAATATGTATATATATGTGTGTGTGTGTTTAGATATATATATATATATATATATATATATATATATATATATATATATATATATATATATATATATATATATATACATAAGCTTAATGCTTATATAGAGGATGTATATATATATATATTATTATTATTATTATGTGAATGTTAACTTGTTCGTATATTGAATGTATACATACTTGTTAGACATGGTGTATATATATATTAGTATAAATATACATATACATATATATATATATATATGTGATACATGTATATATGTATATGTACATTTATAAATATATATTTAAAAATAAATGAGATGCTTTGTAGGCCGATTTATATCTATGAGCATAAGTCAATTTGCATATGATATATTGCAAAATATTTAAAGGCGAACAATGCATATGTTAACATTGTATATAAGCTGAACTATGTGGAAGTATTTCACAACAATAAAAGGTTGATATATACCATAATGTCAATACTATTGATAGGTGTCATTGTCTTTATGAGTTGTGAATCATTAAAACTTAGAAGGCATGTATCTTAAAAAGAAATAAAGTGATAGGATGCTACGCCAACTTCATAAAGTGCATGATAACAGGGAAAGTAACAGTGATGCATGGAATTGGTCAAAATATCATTTATGAGCCAAGCGACTCTTTACTCCTCTATTATCTGCAAAGCTTAGACTTAGTCAACTTTGAGCATGTGTTGCAGATTGATAGTAGAATATTTCAATGAGTTAAGTCATGCCGAAACAATAGGGAGAATGGCTGCATACTTGGCGCCAAAATATGAAGTTCTATTTGTTATAGTAGTCCATCCTTGTTGCAATTCGATTGTCATCATTTTGACATGAGAACAATTGAATAAGTCTCTTGTTATTGTCAAAGAGATGGGACGACATGTAGCTTTTCTTGTGTTGAGTTAGTGTTTAGCTTGCTGCCACCTTTTAGCCAAGTGAAGTGAGTCAAATTGTATGGATTATGTTGTCATTTTGCATGCCTTTTTTGTAGGCTGTAATATCTCCTTTTTGCTATATAAATAGAGAGGCTAGCTCTCTTATTTGGAACACATTTTAGTCTCCACTATTTTGCTTTATTCAGCAAGTTTATACTGTTGTATTTTGTGAGAGCCTTGAGCATTGTGAGGATCTATTTTTTGAGAGCCTTGAGGATCTATTTTGTGAGAGTTTATTTGTAAGAGCATATTATCAACTTGTGAGAAGGAGTCTTGCTTAGTGAGGATTAGTGGAAGCTTGAGAGTTGTTGTTGGAGGCTATGCAACCAATCAAATCAAGGGGTTAGATGTATCACAGGCATGGGGATCTAGTCTTCTCTTATTTGTCTTTATTTTTTAAAGAATGAGATTTGAATGCTTTAATTGTTACTGCTTGAGAATACTTGCATTAGAAAGTTATAGCATTTGCTTTAGAAAGGAAAAATTAGTTGTTTTATGCTTTTCTACGAACGCGCTTGTATTTACTCCATAATAGGAGTGTTTGTTATCAGTGGTATTATATAATTAGAATGATGAAATATGATTAAGGGAAGTGTCTTAATTCTCCTATATTTCCTATACGGGGATTAGATATTAATGTTCTATACATAGATAGTTTAGACTACGTGTCTAATGTGAGTTGCATCAACGTCATGAAGTATCTTGACGTTGTAGCTTAAAATGCTAGGAAACCTTAGGTTGGGATATGTACTAGACTACTCGTTGAAACCTATAGGTTGGGAATAACCTATTGGGTTGAGTTGTACAATTGGTCTTGATTGGAACATATAGGGTTAGATCAACCTATATAATTAGACTAATCATTGGTTGATAACTTTACCCTAAGATTAGGGCATATTTGGGTTGAGACTCACCTATGTGATCAAGTAAATCACTTGAGCTTATGAGATACTATATGTATGGAGACATAGGTGGGATTACCTAATGAGTTAAAGTTGCTACTTGGGTAGTTTCTTTATACTCTTATTATGAAGTCATAACATGGACAAGATTCTACTCTTGACTAATCCTTTTTACTAAGGAGATTACACTCTCAAATGGAATCATCTATAGATACGATGATTCTTCGATTGAGGCCATTCATGGGAGAGAATACTCTCTTGATGAGAACCACATAATAACGTGATGTATTGCTAAATGGAGTCAGTTATTTATGAGTATTTAATCTGTGAATGGATAAAGCTTATGTAGCTATACTCTAGATCATAAAATTATACTTGGGACTAGATTGTATTTTAATGTAAATAGCTTGTTTATGCAAAGATAAGCTCATATGTTATGCCTGGGATAGGAATATCCATTGAAGGGGTAACTTGTGCTTAGGCTTAATTGGTAGAGATACTATAGAATTTTGGGAAAAAAGGGGAGTAGGTTATTTTTGGGGTTAAAGATTACCCATTGAAGGAAATTACCTAAGCATAGTATATGAATGGTCATAAACCAAACCGAGCTATGGTAGTGTGTCTGAATGGGATGAATGCCACTCAAAGTACTGGGTGAGAATACTTTGGCCAAAGTAGTGTAGGTAGCCATTGTTTACACTGTCAATTCACTGTGTTCCTTATATGCATTCTAGTTCAAGATTTTCATACTCGTAGGGAAGATGAACATATGATTAGGTTTTGGTTTGTAGGACACAACACTGAGCTTAGATAGTCTATTATTATGTGTTTTACCAACAAATATCTTCTTCAAAGGGTAGGGCCATCTTGTCATGCGTGACAGATGTGCGAGGGACCACATTTGAGTCCGCAGTTGGCAGAAAAGTGCTTGTGTGATGCTCCTCCTCATCAGTTGCCAATCGAGGTTTGTAGATGTTTGTGCTAGCATTGGGAACAGCTGGAGTGTATGCACCAAAGGGTGAGGACATCCAAAATGTATGTGCCATTGCAGTGGCATCAAAACCAATTTTTATATCCATTGCCAGATGAAGCTCGGAGCTAGGTATGTATCATGTACCCATTTATATGGAGGATGTAATTATGAATGATTTACTTGAGTTCATTCATTATGTCATCTATGTTTTGGAAATATTTGTGAAATAAAAATGGAATGCAATGGAAGTTTGGAAATAGTTTTATTTCAATTGTGCATGTAAATTACATTATGGAAAGAAATAATGTTATTGCTATGTTATGACATCATGGTCTACTCACTTGAGGTGAAAACATTGGAAATTTTATTGAGTAGAACACCGATGTTGTTACACTCTCATATATTTTAAAGAACAAAAAGTTCTCTCCAACCTTCTAAATTTCTATTCCTTCTACAATTTTTTGAACTAATTTTTTTTTTGAAGCCAATCCCAAGCTATTTATAATTTGTTACTTCTTCTACAATACTTCCTTTAAAAGAAAAGTCAAGCTGATTTTTTATTTCTATTGAAGAATACCATGATCTTAGTCTTAATACTATTAACTTGCTTGCTCATTTTTGCAAAAGTGCTCGAGGGCATATAATTGTTCTTTTAATCCTTGAGAAAATCTACCAATCAAAATAAGATTATCAATGTAAAAGAGAGTCTTTACAACATACTTTTCCAAAAGAATATGTCACTTTATAAATTCAACCATTCTTCAAGTTTGTTAATGTAAAGCCAAAAAGAGTAGGGGATAATGGGCATCCTTGCTTAACTCCTAAAACTTTATGAAATTTCTTTTTGACTTCTAATTTTTATCTTAACATCTCCATGGAGCCTATGGACAACAACTCTAAATTACACAAAGATACCAAGATCCTTCATTACCATAACTTATTCTTGGGAACCATGTTGAAAGTATTTTTGAAGTCAACAAAATAGTAATAAGCTTCTTCTTTTGCATTCCACTTTTTCAATGATGCTTTAGAGTAATTCCATGATCTATTATTGAGTGCTTTAGTATGAACCTTTCTTTCCTTTTTGCTCTTGTTTTTTTTTCTTCTACCCACTTGTTAGTTTCATGCTCAAACCATGTTTCCAAAAAAATTTGGGATCATACGATTGATCATGATGGTCTTATAAGTGGAAGAATAATTAACATCACTACTCATTTGTTTTTTCATATGGTTCTCTAAAGGTATTTGTCAAGATATTGATATTTTAAATAAGGGAGAGGTTGTCACTATGTTGTGTACTTAAATTATGGTTCTATGGAGGGGGTTCTTAAAATTTCTTTGCAAAAGTTGCACAAAAAATAAGTTTTTTTTATAATAAAGTGGTCCTTTCACAACAACACAACAGGAAATTAGCGCCGACTTTTGCATCAGATTTTAGTGTATTTTACTCCATCATTTGGAGTCATCTAATGGTGCAAAAGTTGACAAAAATCAGTTTCTTCATTTCATCGCTGGTTTTTGTGCCAGATTTTGTGTTGTCTTTAGTGCCCACTTTTGCATCGGAAATAGTGCCATAAATTTGGTGCCAGCAATAGCGTCTCCTTTAGTGCTACAAATAGCACCAGAAATTGATGTCAAAAATAGCGCCTAAATTGGCGCCCAATTTGGCGTCCAATTTTTCTTCCATGTCTGCTCCCATTTTTGCTTCGAGTTTTGCTCTCAATTTTGTTCCCAATTTTGCTCCTAGTTTTGCTTCCAGTTTTGCTTCCAACTTTGCTTCCTGTTTTGCTTCCAATTTTGCTTCTGATGTTGCTTCCAGTTTTGCTTCCAAGTTTTCTTCCAATATTGCTTCCAGTTGTGCTTCTGATTTTGCTTCCATGTTTGCTTCCAGTTGTGCTTCCAGTTTTGCTTCTGATTTTGCTTCCAATTTTGCTTCCAATTTTTCTTCCAAGTTTGCTTCCATGTTTGCTTCCACTTTTGCTTCCACTTTTGCTTCCACTTTTGCTTCCAGTTTGGCTTCCAGTTTTGCTTCCAATTTTGCTTATGGTTTTGCTTCCAATTTTGCTTCAAATTTTGTTTCCAGTTTTGCTTCCAATTTTGCTTCTAGATTTGCTTCCAGTTTTGCTTCCGGTTTTGCTTCCAGTTTTGCTTCCGATTTTGCTTCCAAGTTTGCTTCTAATTTTGCTTCCAAATCTTCTTTTGATTTTGCTTCCACTTTTGCTTCAAAGTTTGCTTCCAGTTTTGCTTCCTGTTTTCCTTCCAGATTTGCTTCCAGTTTTGCTTTTGGTTTTGCTTACAGGTTTGCTTCCGATTTTGCTTCCAGTTTTGCTTCCAGTTTTGCTTCCAGGTTTGCTTCTAGTTTTGCTTCCAATTTTTCTTCCAAGATTGCTTTTGGTTTGCTTCTAGTTTGGCTTCCAGGTTTGCTTCCGGTTTTGCTTCTAGGTTTGCTTCCAATTTTGCTTTTGGTTTGCTTCTAGTTTGGCTTCCATTATTGCTTCCTTTTTTTCTTCTAAAAATGCTTCTTGTTTTGCTTCCTTTTATTAATTTAATATATTTTATTTCAATTTAATTAGTTAAATATATGATGCCTCTTAAATAACTCATATGATTATAGAGTAAGTAATTTAATTATTTAACTCATATGATTAAATAACAAGATCACTATTACAACATGATCATCATCTATAATTAAAACAAGTGAGTCAAATATCTATAATTTAATTGAATTTGACATCCATCTTGAGTAGTAAATTAAAATCATCATATGTAATAAATATCCATCCAAAAATCATCGACCACTTTTAATATATATAAATTGGCAAGTCAATACTAATAAGATCATCATCATATATAACTAAAACAAGTGAAAGTAAAATATGCCAGTAGATCAATAACATGTCAAAATGATACATGTCCAACAGTCGACATAAGTCAAAATGATACATGTAAAAATGATATAAGTAAAAATGATAAATTATATAACTCAAATTGATACAAGTCAAGATGATACATGTCCAAATGATATAAGTGAAAGTGATAAATGTCAATATGATACAACTCAATAATATGGTACTATAGGTCGTGAAAATGATACATATGATAGTAACCATGAAAAGAGGCATCATAACAATATATCAGTAATGATCCATGATGTAGCCTATATGATCATGAATGTCACTGGTACTACCAACAACTGCCTCATCATCATCATAATGATATATCAGCAATGATCCATGATGCAGTCTATATGATCATGAATGTCATTGGGTACTACCAACAACTGCCTCATCATCATCATCACCATCGTCGTCATCGTCATCATCGTCATCAGCCTCGGTGCCTTCCATATCTACATCATCATCATCCTCTGCCATGTGATTTGTATCGGCAAAACCAATATTTTCTAGATCTATATCATGATGAGGATCATCTTGATCTTCTGGAAGACCCGTGTTTTGTAAAAAAAAACATTTAAAATGAAAAGTTATTATTTATTTCATGCAATAATTTATTTTTTTGTTATATATCTAATATTGAAACATATGAGATGAAACCATAATCATACTACATCATATCAAAGTGCACATACCATAATAAAATTTCAAAAAAGTTACAACTAATATGTGATTCTAATGATGTAAAACATGCAACAATTCTAATAAACGTTAGTAAAGATCATAAAAAAAATTGTTATACAATTTAACTATCAACCGTAAATTCTATTACATAACCTTAAGTGTTAACCCTTTGCAAAAGAATGAGGAGACTGCAAGAAGATTGGCTGCAGGGGGCATTGGTACAGGAGATGGACATGGCTCTTCCAAGCCATCCACTGAGATGGTTTCATACAAAAATGTGGAAGATATCCCCATTTCTAGAGAGCTCATGATTCAAGTTGATATGAAAAATTATGTTGTTCTAGTACCCATATATGGCATCATGGTTACATTTCATGTAGCCACCATCAAGAGTGTTACAAGCCAACAAGATGGAGGGAATTCTTATATAAGGATAATTTTCAATGTTCCAGGTACCAGCGTTAATGCCAACTACATGCCAACATTGAAATTCCCTAGCAGTATTTATGTTAAGGAAATTTCTTTTAGATCCAAGGATTCAAAGCACATTAACCATGTGGTACAAATGATTAAATACCACAAACGATTTGTAGCAATGAAAGAGTTTGAAAAGGTAGAGAGAGCTACACTGGTGACTCAAGAGAAACTTCAACTTTCAAAACAAAGGCAATTAGGTTGGCAGACTTGTGAATCAGGCCAACATTTGGTGGAAGAGGAAGATAGATGACTAGAACTTTGGAGGCCCACCATAATGGATTTTGGTATTCAACCATGAGAGTAGAAGAGAGAGCTGATATCATGTATCAAAACATTAAGCATGCATTCTTCCAGCCAGCGGAGAAGGAGATGATTACTTTGCTTCATTTTCATTTGCATAACCATATCATGGCATGGGAACCAAGAAGACCAAGGATGTCTAGTTTTATGTGGAGGTAATGGATGTGGTCCAAAATTTAGGAGGGCAAGAAGGTCAATGTATGATCCTGATGAAATTGAGGAAGAATAGCAAGAGAGGGACAGGAAAATAAAATCAACAGAGTTTCAAGGATTTGTCAAGCGAGTAAGAGAGCTATGGGAGCAGCCTCATCTAAAAGATTTTGAACTAGAGTTTGATATACCATTTAGAGAGCTTGGTTTTCATGGAGTTCCTTTCAAAGCCCCTGCTTTTATTGTTCCTGTGGTAAATTGTTTGGTAGAGTTGGTGGAATTACCTTTCTTAGTAATCACTATTAGTGAGATTGAGATTGTTAACCTTGAGAGAGTAGGACTTGGGAAAAAGGCATTTGATATGGCTATTGTTTTTAAAGACTTCAAGCAAGATGTACTTTGCATTGACGCCATTCCTCAATATTCGCTTGATGGCATCAAGGAATGGCTGAACTCCATGGATATAAAGTATTATGAAAACAGAATGAACTTGAACTGGCGACCAATTTTGAAGACTATTACTGATGATCCAGACAAATTTATTGAAGATGGTGGTTGGGAATTTTTGAATATGGAAGCTAGTGATTTTCATTTTGATAATTCAAAAGAGTCAAATTAAGGATATGAACCCTTTGATGTAGAAGAGGAATCAGAATCAGATGAGGAAGGTTCAAAATATGAATCTCTTGTGGAGTTAGATGAGGACGAAGAAGAAGAAGAAGAAGATTCTGAAGGGGAGGAAGGTAAAACATGGGATGAATTAGAAGTTGAAGCTAGAAATGTAGATAAGGAAAAAGGAGACGAGTCTGACAGTGAAGAGGAAAGGCGACAACGAAAGGTAAAAGCTATAGGGAAGTCTTGGGCACCTGATATTAGAGATTCAAGAGGAATGCCTGCCAAGAGGCACAAAGTCAAATGAATTGAGTTCATCTACATCCTTCTACTATTTATTCATGCACATAAATGGTTCAACTATTTATGCAAATAATGTATATATGTTAACTTGATCAGTGTTGTTACTTCGGTAGTTTGATTTCTATGACAACCAGCCATTAGGCCATTTTGTGCGGGAGCATGTTTGTGTTTTTAGTTAGATTTTTTGGATAGCTCTACTTGGTGTTAAGGACATTCTATTTATCTTTTGAATGTTAAGAAGTCTAGTATTATATGCTTCTCTATGTTGATTAGATCAAGTTGTAGGTTTTTTACAGTTGATTTCTTTATTTATGGATTTTTTTAACTTGGAAGACAAGAATTTACTACCTTTTTTTAAATTAGATGGAAAAATTAAGTGGTTGGTTAGCTACGCCAAGTGATGTAGACTAGAAGGATGTGTTAGATCTATAGGATGCTTACCAAGATGCATCAAAACATTCTTACATGTTAAAAGAATTTCAGCATCGTGAGGAAGGATGACAAAGATGCATGTGGATCACTTAGTAGAATGGCAACATGAATTCAAGGAAGCACTCCTTGAGATACCATGTTTGAGAGAAAATAAGATAAATCAAATCAACATGGGACTAAGTTACTCAAATGATACAACTCATAACTTAAATGAGGACACTTAAGAGATATTAAAAGACAATGGTCATTAATTAAAATATGCGATGAAAATAAGGCATGAATGTCACCCACTACCCTTTAAGGCAAACAATATTTTTTTCCTCAACATGAAATAATGGGACAATTGAGTGGGATCTAGGGCCAACAGAGAAGCACTTTAGAACTCATCCTACACATCAATAAACAACTCAACACAAGAAATGAAAATTGACATATTAACACAACAATATCCAACTAAGTTATTGAAAGTCAACTATTGATACCTCGTTCTCCATCTAGATTAAAAAATCAGCCCACTTTTTACTTTGTAACTTTTCCTTTTCAAATTGCTTTGGATGCCGGCCATATTTCTTCCCATGTCAAAACATGGCACATGGACTAGTTAAACTAATTAATATGCAATCATTTACTTTTTCCTAGGGAATTAAAAAATATATCATTTAACATATTAAATATACTTACAAATTTACAAATCAAGGCTTGTAAACCTTTCTAGCCACTGTGATGTGTGGCACGAAGTTTTTGAAGCCTAGCCTTGGAGGCCTTGTCCTGAAACATATACTAATTCAATTTAACTATGCACAAATAAAATTTAAAAATCATTTAATAAATTTGATATAATCTTATGAGAAAATTCAAATACCTGTGTACTCTCCTCACCAAACTTCCTTCGTGCTTCAGAATTCTCATATGCTTTTACAAGCTCTTTCCATACTTTGACACTTACATCAATTGGCCTTTTTTTGAGCCTAAGCTCAGGAGGGATTTTTTTTATCTTCTTTGTTTGGTTGCACCGAAATCTCTTGCAATTTTGAGACATTCATAGCTTTACCTTCTTCATAGACCAACCTGTGCCAAATTTAGTCTCCATGTCATTAATAACTGCTTTTTGCAGGTTTATGGGTATCTTTGAGAAAGGAAAATTTAGACGGCCTTTGAATCGTTGAAGGAATGATTCCTTCAACCTATTCATAAACCCTTTTCCAGCTTCTGTCATTCAAACTTCCCTTGAAACCACATCGTATTCTATCTTGGTATTGTAGGTACCAATGCAAGAATGAAAACTTGGCGTGGTGGAAGAAGTTTGTGTCCCAGGAGTGGGTGGGACAGTGGAAGCCTTTGCTCCATGTTCTACACTCCTAAAGTTTACTGTTACTGATTTCCTCCTGGGTCTTTTGCTCGATCTAGGATTGCTTGGGGAATCAATTGATTCCCTTTGACACGGTTGATTTGGTTGCAATGTTTGAGGGGCTTCACTAGATCGATTTTCTATGTATCTGGCAAGCATTGTCCAACGCACATCATCCAAATTGTTCACTGCCTCTACCCCCAATATGGAAGCCAATGCCTCTTTATCTTTGTCAATCACATGTCCCTATATATATATAAAATAATTTTCTTCTTTTAAATTTAAAAAGTAAAAAGTAAAAAGTAAAAATGAAAGAAACAAGGGAAACATTTACAAATCTATAAATTGACAATGAATTACCTCATTGTGGCTAGAGTCTGCTCCTTTGTTCTCTTCCCTCTGTCGCTTGATATTTTGAGGCAACTTAGGGCAAATTATTTTTGTCCAGTCTGTGGAGGCAAACGAAGCACACACTATCAGGTATGAAAGTTTTCGTCTAGTTTTTGGTATAAAAGTTTTACCTTGAATGACTCTCTTTCTAGATTTAAACGCCTATGAATCAATTGCTTGCACACCTGTATAGAATATAAATATATTTGAAAGGATATAAATATATGTAAAATGAAACAAATGTATTGTAAAAAAATCAACGCTTGCGCACCTGTATAGAATGGTAATCTTTGGGGGATAAAAAGGGCGCAGAGTGTGGTTTTATTGAGAGTTAACACAAATAGGTCCCATGCTCGAGTCGCGTCTGCTGATTAGAAATAAAATGAATGTGTGAGCACAATCAATTCAAAACCATGAGTTCATTATTCTATAAAAGAATAAGTGAAAATTAGTAATAGTTAATTTAAGCCCAAAGGTCTCACAAATTTGAGGAAATGATCTATTATTTAGCTGTCATCTCAAAATCCCTCCTCGTATTGTCTCGACCAACCTCTGTTCCCACAGGACCTGGTTGCAATGGGGCAGATGCAGTTTAACAACTTGTCGTGAAAGTACTCAACTACTTTTTTATGGAAGGAAGGTCTGAGAAATCAAACCAGAAACTGAAAGCTTGGGATGGGAATGATAAGCGAATTGGGGCATTAGGGTTTCAAAATTGTATTCACTGCTCTCGGATGCAAAGGAAATAATGCAATGTCTACAATTTTACCCTCCTCCTTGGCAACCACATGAGACTTGAACGATTCGCGTGTAAAAAAAATAATATTCACAACCCTTTCTTCACAATCTCTCTATTTAATCCAAACAAAAATATTTGTGGAATGAAAAAAACAAATTGTAACCTTACCTATGGTGTCGCAAACTAAATCAAATTTCTTATCTACTTGCTTGTAGCCCTCCTTCACGCCGTTTTCCCTTTTTTCTCTTCTCTTCCTTTGCGCTGCTTTTTTCTCTTGTCATCTCTTCCTTCTTGACGTGGGAAGTTTTAAATTTTTGTTCTTGATTCAGTTGTCGGCACTACAGTCGATGTAGCAAAGTGTGCCTAATTTAGTGCCGCCTTCCAGCCAAAAAAATGTAATCTATTTGGGATGCAAAAGGCAACACAAAGTGCACCTAATTTAGTGCCTAGCAGTGTAAAATGATGTATTTTGCTTGGAAGTTGATAAATAAATTGATCCTAAATTGACTTCATCTTCATATGTACCAAGGGAGCAATCATGGTTCCCTATTTTATCTATTCCTTATCCCATGTCAATTTTGTGGGTGCAAAACTAATAGAGGTTAGATTTGTGAACTCAGAAATGACCCCTATACAACTAGATGAGTCATCTAAAGTGTGAAATATATGTCAAATATATTTCTAAAGTGAGGTTTTGTGTTGGATAGAATATTTGTTGAAATGATATAATTGGTGTACTAAACATTATTTACTATGTTGTGTATTATAGGGGCAAGACAAGGCCATGGCAACAGATTGTGTCATGTCAAACAAAGACACAATGACTGAAGCGGGACATCAAGTACTCAATTTTTGACTTAACTTAGGAAAAAATGATCTGATGGCATTTTGTGATACGTCCATCTTTTTTCACGGTATTATTGAAATTTATAATGTATTATCCAATCTTGACATAAATTAATGCATGTTGTTGATTATTTTAGATGGAGATTGGAGCAAATGTAGAGCTTGAGCGTTCAACTAGAAAAAGAGGATGTGGACGTGGACCTAAAAATGTTAAATCATGTAGAAAATAGTGGGTGTTCGAGGATATGACAGATCATGCAGAAACAACAAATGATTGCACTGAACAAGAGGTTGGTCAAGACTATAGTACATGGGATGAATACTTTGAGAAAATATATGACTAAAGTGAGGTTTTGTGTTGGATAGCATATTCGTTGAAATGATATAATTGGTGTAGTAAACATTATTTACTATGTTGTGTATTATAGGGGTGAGACAAGGCCATGGCAATAGATCGTGTCATATCAAATGAGGATAGAATGGATGAAGTAGGACATCAGGTACTCAAATTTTGACTTAACTTAGAAAAAAATGATCTGATGGCATTTTGTGATACGTCCATCTTTTTTCACAGTATTATTGAAATTTATAATGTATTATCTAATCTTGACATAAATTAATGCATGTTGTTGATTATTTTAGATGGAGATTGGAGCAAATGCAGAGCCTGAGCGTTCAACTACCAAAAGAAGAAGATATGTACGTGGACGTGGACCTAAAACTGTTAAATCACATAGATGACAATGGGTGGAAGAGGTTATGACAATGGATCTTCCAGACACAACGATTGCACTGAACAAGAGGTTGGTCAGGACTATAGTACATGGGATGAATACTTTGAGAAAATTGTTGTTTGTGGATGTTTTGTATGTTGTGGAAAGAAACAATTCAAACTAGCAATTGTACAAATACATTACATAAATGATGAGCTTCCAGTCGGTAGTATGCCTCCTATAATCGATTCAAATCCAATAGGAATTGTGGTAAGGAATTTTCTAATTTGATATAAATAACATGTATACTTCGTTTAAACATTGTTTTATATTATTTAAATAACTAATTTTTTTCTCAATGGATATTGCAGGATAAAGTTCTTGGTTTAAAGTTTCCTGGATCACCGACTTCTAGACTAGAGGGAAATTATCATTTATCAGATGATACATCTAACAAAAATATGTCCCAATATACCAGCTCGGAAGATGAGGAATTGATGAAAACAAGTCACAGAACAAGAACCAGTTTAAAGATGCATAATTTGC
>VDFB02049217.1:82052749-82464057 GCA_007258455.2 Sequoia sempervirens | reverse complement strand
ATGCTTATATAGAGGAGTGTGTGTATATATATATATATTATTATTATTATTATGTGAATGTTAACTTGTTCGTATATTGAATGTATACATACTTGTTAGACATGGTGTATATATATATTAGTATAAATATACATATACATATATATATATATATATGTGATACATGTATATATGTATATGTACATTTATAAATATATATTTAAAAATAAATGAGATGCTTTGTAGGCCGATTTATATCTATGAGCATAAGTCAATTTGCATATGATATATTGCAAAATATTTAAAGGCGAACAATGCATATGTTAACATTGTATATAAGCTGAACTATGTGGAAGTATTTCACAACAATAAAAGGTTGATATATACCATAATGTCAATACTATTGATAGGTGTCATTGTCTTTATGAGTTGTGAATCATTAAAACTTAGAAGGCATGTATCTTAAAAAGAAATAAAGTGATAGGATGCTACGCCAACTTCATAAAGTGCATGATAACAGGGAAAGTAACAGTGATGCATGGAATTGGTCAAAATATCATTTATGAGCCAAGCGACTCTTTACTCCTCTATTATCTGCAAAGCTTAGACTTAGTCAACTTTGAGCATGTGTTGCAGATTGATAGTAGAATATTTCAATGAGTTAAGTCATGCCGAAACAATAGGGAGAATGGCTGCATACTTGGCGCCAAAATATGAAGTTCTATTTGTTATAGTAGTCCATCCTTGTTGCAATTCGATTGTCATCATTTTGACATGAGAACAATTGAATAAGTCTCTTGTTATTGTCAAAGAGATGGGACGACATGTAGCTTTTCTTGTGTTGAGTTAGTGTTTAGCTTGCTGCCACCTTTTAGCCAAGTGAAGTGAGTCAAATTGTATGGATTATGTTGTCATTTTGCATGCCTTTTTTGTAGGCTGTAATATCTCCTTTTTGCTATATAAATAGAGAGGCTAGCTCTCTTATTTGGAACACATTTTAGTCTCCACTATTTTGCTTTATTCAGCAAGTTTATACTGTTGTATTTTGTGAGAGCCTTGAGCATTGTGAGGATCTATTTTTTGAGAGCCTTGAGGATCTATTTTGTGAGAGTTTATTTGTAAGAGCATATTATCAACTTGTGAGAAGGAGTCTTGCTTAGTGAGGATTAGTGGAAGCTTGAGAGTTGTTGTTGGAGGCTATGCAACCAATCAAATCAAGGGGTTAGATGTATCACAGGCATGGGGATCTAGTCTTCTCTTATTTGTCTTTATTTTTTAAAGAATGAGATTTGAATGCTTTAATTGTTACTGCTTGAGAATACTTGCATTAGAAAGTTATAGCATTTGCTTTAGAAAGGAAAAATTAGTTGTTTTATGCTTTTCTACGAACGCGCTTGTATTTACTCCATAATAGGAGTGTTTGTTATCAGTGGTATTATATAATTAGAATGATGAAATATGATTAAGGGAAGTGTCTTAATTCTCCTATATTTCCTATACGGGGATTAGATATTAATGTTCTATACATAGATAGTTTAGACTACGTGTCTAATGTGAGTTGCATCAACGTCATGAAGTATCTTGACGTTGTAGCTTAAAATGCTAGGAAACCTTAGGTTGGGATATGTACTAGACTACTCGTTGAAACCTATAGGTTGGGAATAACCTATTGGGTTGAGTTGTACAATTGGTCTTGATTGGAACATATAGGGTTAGATCAACCTATATAATTAGACTAATCATTGGTTGATAACTTTACCCTAAGATTAGGGCATATTTGGGTTGAGACTCACCTATGTGATCAAGTAAATCACTTGAGCTTATGAGATACTATATGTATGGAGACATAGGTGGGATTACCTAATGAGTTAAAGTTGCTACTTGGGTAGTTTCTTTATACTCTTATTATGAAGTCATAACATGGACAAGATTCTACTCTTGACTAATCCTTTTTACTAAGGAGATTACACTCTCAAATGGAATCATCTATAGATACGATGATTCTTCGATTGAGGCCATTCATGGGAGAGAATACTCTCTTGATGAGAACCACATAATAACGTGATGTATTGCTAAATGGAGTCAGTTATTTATGAGTATTTAATCTGTGAATGGATAAAGCTTATGTAGCTATACTCTAGATCATAAAATTATACTTGGGACTAGATTGTATTTTAATGTAAATAGCTTGTTTATGCAAAGATAAGCTCATATGTTATGCCTGGGATAGGAATATCCATTGAAGGGGTAACTTGTGCTTAGGCTTAATTGGTAGAGATACTATAGAATTTTGGGAAAAAAGGGGAGTAGGTTATTTTTGGGGTTAAAGATTACCCATTGAAGGAAATTACCTAAGCATAGTATATGAATGGTCATAAACCAAACCGAGCTATGGTAGTGTGTCTGAATGGGATGAATGCCACTCAAAGTACTGGGTGAGAATACTTTGGCCAAAGTAGTGTAGGTAGCCATTGTTTACACTGTCAATTCACTGTGTTCCTTATATGCATTCTAGTTCAAGATTTTCATACTCGTAGGGAAGATGAACATATGATTAGGTTTTGGTTTGTAGGACACAACACTGAGCTTAGATAGTCTATTATTATGTGTTTTACCAACAAATATCTTCTTCAAAGGGTAGGGCCATCTTGTCATGCGTGACAGATGTGCGAGGGACCACATTTGAGTCCGCAGTTGGCAGAAAAGTGCTTGTGTGATGCTCCTCCTCATCAGTTGCCAATCGAGGTTTGTAGATGTTTGTGCTAGCATTGGGAACAGCTGGAGTGTATGCACCAAAGGGTGAGGACATCCAAAATGTATGTGCCATTGCAGTGGCATCAAAACCAATTTTTATATCCATTGCCAGATGAAGCTCGGAGCTAGGTATGTATCATGTACCCATTTATATGGAGGATGTAATTATGAATGATTTACTTGAGTTCATTCATTATGTCATCTATGTTTTGGAAATATTTGTGAAATAAAAATGGAATGCAATGGAAGTTTGGAAATAGTTTTATTTCAATTGTGCATGTAAATTACATTATGGAAAGAAATAATGTTATTGCTATGTTATGACATCATGGTCTACTCACTTGAGGTGAAAACATTGGAAATTTTATTGAGTAGAACACCGATGTTGTTACACTCTCATATATTTTAAAGAACAAAAAGTTCTCTCCAACCTTCTAAATTTCTATTCCTTCTACAATTTTTTGAACTAATTTTTTTTTTGAAGCCAATCCCAAGCTATTTATAATTTGTTACTTCTTCTACAATACTTCCTTTAAAAGAAAAGTCAAGCTGATTTTTTATTTCTATTGAAGAATACCATGATCTTAGTCTTAATACTATTAACTTGCTTGCTCATTTTTGCAAAAGTGCTCGAGGGCATATAATTGTTCTTTTAATCCTTGAGAAAATCTACCAATCAAAATAAGATTATCAATGTAAAAGAGAGTCTTTACAACATACTTTTCCAAAAGAATATGTCACTTTATAAATTCAACCATTCTTCAAGTTTGTTAATGTAAAGCCAAAAAGAGTAGGGGATAATGGGCATCCTTGCTTAACTCCTAAAACTTTATGAAATTTCTTTTTGACTTCTAATTTTTATCTTAACATCTCCATGGAGCCTATGGACAACAACTCTAAATTACACAAAGATACCAAGATCCTTCATTACCATAACTTATTCTTGGGAACCATGTTGAAAGTATTTTTGAAGTCAACAAAATAGTAATAAGCTTCTTCTTTTGCATTCCACTTTTTCAATGATGCTTTAGAGTAATTCCATGATCTATTATTGAGTGCTTTAGTATGAACCTTTCTTTCCTTTTTGCTCTTGTTTTTTTTTCTTCTACCCACTTGTTAGTTTCATGCTCAAACCATGTTTCCAAAAAAATTTGGGATCATACGATTGATCATGATGGTCTTATAAGTGGAAGAATAATTAACATCACTACTCATTTGTTTTTTCATATGGTTCTCTAAAGGTATTTGTCAAGATATTGATATTTTAAATAAGGGAGAGGTTGTCACTATGTTGTGTACTTAAATTATGGTTCTATGGAGGGGGTTCTTAAAATTTCTTTGCAAAAGTTGCACAAAAAATAAGTTTTTTTTATAATAAAGTGGTCCTTTCACAACAACACAACAGGAAATTAGCGCCGACTTTTGCATCAGATTTTAGTGTATTTTACTCCATCATTTGGAGTCATCTAATGGTGCAAAAGTTGACAAAAATCAGTTTCTTCATTTCATCGCTGGTTTTTGTGCCAGATTTTGTGTTGTCTTTAGTGCCCACTTTTGCATCGGAAATAGTGCCATAAATTTGGTGCCAGCAATAGCGTCTCCTTTAGTGCTACAAATAGCACCAGAAATTGATGTCAAAAATAGCGCCTAAATTGGCGCCCAATTTGGCGTCCAATTTTTCTTCCATGTCTGCTCCCATTTTTGCTTCGAGTTTTGCTCTCAATTTTGTTCCCAATTTTGCTCCTAGTTTTGCTTCCAGTTTTGCTTCCAACTTTGCTTCCTGTTTTGCTTCCAATTTTGCTTCTGATGTTGCTTCCAGTTTTGCTTCCAAGTTTTCTTCCAATATTGCTTCCAGTTGTGCTTCTGATTTTGCTTCCATGTTTGCTTCCAGTTGTGCTTCCAGTTTTGCTTCTGATTTTGCTTCCAATTTTGCTTCCAATTTTTCTTCCAAGTTTGCTTCCATGTTTGCTTCCACTTTTGCTTCCACTTTTGCTTCCACTTTTGCTTCCAGTTTGGCTTCCAGTTTTGCTTCCAATTTTGCTTATGGTTTTGCTTCCAATTTTGCTTCAAATTTTGTTTCCAGTTTTGCTTCCAATTTTGCTTCTAGATTTGCTTCCAGTTTTGCTTCCGGTTTTGCTTCCAGTTTTGCTTCCGATTTTGCTTCCAAGTTTGCTTCTAATTTTGCTTCCAAATCTTCTTTTGATTTTGCTTCCACTTTTGCTTCAAAGTTTGCTTCCAGTTTTGCTTCCTGTTTTCCTTCCAGATTTGCTTCCAGTTTTGCTTTTGGTTTTGCTTACAGGTTTGCTTCCGATTTTGCTTCCAGTTTTGCTTCCAGTTTTGCTTCCAGGTTTGCTTCTAGTTTTGCTTCCAATTTTTCTTCCAAGATTGCTTTTGGTTTGCTTCTAGTTTGGCTTCCAGGTTTGCTTCCGGTTTTGCTTCTAGGTTTGCTTCCAATTTTGCTTTTGGTTTGCTTCTAGTTTGGCTTCCATTATTGCTTCCTTTTTTTCTTCTAAAAATGCTTCTTGTTTTGCTTCCTTTTATTAATTTAATATATTTTATTTCAATTTAATTAGTTAAATATATGATGCCTCTTAAATAACTCATATGATTATAGAGTAAGTAATTTAATTATTTAACTCATATGATTAAATAACAAGATCACTATTACAACATGATCATCATCTATAATTAAAACAAGTGAGTCAAATATCTATAATTTAATTGAATTTGACATCCATCTTGAGTAGTAAATTAAAATCATCATATGTAATAAATATCCATCCAAAAATCATCGACCACTTTTAATATATATAAATTGGCAAGTCAATACTAATAAGATCATCATCATATATAACTAAAACAAGTGAAAGTAAAATATGCCAGTAGATCAATAACATGTCAAAATGATACATGTCCAACAGTCGACATAAGTCAAAATGATACATGTAAAAATGATATAAGTAAAAATGATAAATTATATAACTCAAATTGATACAAGTCAAGATGATACATGTCCAAATGATATAAGTGAAAGTGATAAATGTCAATATGATACAACTCAATAATATGGTACTATAGGTCGTGAAAATGATACATATGATAGTAACCATGAAAAGAGGCATCATAACAATATATCAGTAATGATCCATGATGTAGCCTATATGATCATGAATGTCACTGGTACTACCAACAACTGCCTCATCATCATCATAATGATATATCAGCAATGATCCATGATGCAGTCTATATGATCATGAATGTCATTGGGTACTACCAACAACTGCCTCATCATCATCATCACCATCGTCGTCATCGTCATCATCGTCATCAGCCTCGGTGCCTTCCATATCTACATCATCATCATCCTCTGCCATGTGATTTGTATCGGCAAAACCAATATTTTCTAGATCTATATCATGATGAGGATCATCTTGATCTTCTGGAAGACCCGTGTTTTGTAAAAAAAAACATTTAAAATGAAAAGTTATTATTTATTTCATGCAATAATTTATTTTTTTGTTATATATCTAATATTGAAACATATGAGATGAAACCATAATCATACTACATCATATCAAAGTGCACATACCATAATAAAATTTCAAAAAAGTTACAACTAATATGTGATTCTAATGATGTAAAACATGCAACAATTCTAATAAACGTTAGTAAAGATCATAAAAAAAATTGTTATACAATTTAACTATCAACCGTAAATTCTATTACATAACCTTAAGTGTTAACCCTTTGCAAAAGAATGAGGAGACTGCAAGAAGATTGGCTGCAGGGGGCATTGGTACAGGAGATGGACATGGCTCTTCCAAGCCATCCACTGAGATGGTTTCATACAAAAATGTGGAAGATATCCCCATTTCTAGAGAGCTCATGATTCAAGTTGATATGAAAAATTATGTTGTTCTAGTACCCATATATGGCATCATGGTTACATTTCATGTAGCCACCATCAAGAGTGTTACAAGCCAACAAGATGGAGGGAATTCTTATATAAGGATAATTTTCAATGTTCCAGGTACCAGCGTTAATGCCAACTACATGCCAACATTGAAATTCCCTAGCAGTATTTATGTTAAGGAAATTTCTTTTAGATCCAAGGATTCAAAGCACATTAACCATGTGGTACAAATGATTAAATACCACAAACGATTTGTAGCAATGAAAGAGTTTGAAAAGGTAGAGAGAGCTACACTGGTGACTCAAGAGAAACTTCAACTTTCAAAACAAAGGCAATTAGGTTGGCAGACTTGTGAATCAGGCCAACATTTGGTGGAAGAGGAAGATAGATGACTAGAACTTTGGAGGCCCACCATAATGGATTTTGGTATTCAACCATGAGAGTAGAAGAGAGAGCTGATATCATGTATCAAAACATTAAGCATGCATTCTTCCAGCCAGCGGAGAAGGAGATGATTACTTTGCTTCATTTTCATTTACATAACCATATCATGGTGTGGGAACCAAGAAGACCAAGGATGTCTAGTTTTATGTGGAGGTAATGGATGTGGTCCAAAATTTAGGAGGGGCAAGAAGGTCAATGTATGATCGATGAAATTGAGGAAGAATAGCAAGAGAGGGACAGAAAATAAAATCAATACAGAGTTTCAAGGATTTGTCAAGCGAGTAAGAGAGCTATGGGAGCAGCCTCATCTAAAAGATTTTGAACTAGAGTTTGATATACCATTTAGAGAGCTTGGTTTTCATGGAGTTCCTTTCAAAGCCCCTGCTTTTATTGTTCCTGTGGTAAATTGTTTGGTAGAGTTGGTGGAATTACCTTTCTTAGTAATCACTATTAGTGAGATTGAGATTGTTAACCTTGAGAGAGTAGGACTTGGGAAAAAGGCATTTGATATGGCTATTGTTTTTAAAGACTTCAAGCAAGATGTACTTTGCATTGACGCCATTCCTCAATATTCGCTTGATGGCATCAAGGAATGGCTGAACTCCATGGATATAAAGTATTATGAAAACAGAATGAACTTGAACTGGCGACCAATTTTGAAGACTATTACTGATGATCCAGACAAATTTATTGAAGATGGTGGTTGGGAATTTTTGAATATGGAAGCTAGTGATTTTCATTTTGATAATTCAAAAGAGTCAAATTAAGGATATGAACCCTTTGATGTAGAAGAGGAATCAGAATCAGATGAGGAAGGTTCAAAATATGAATCTCTTGTGGAGTTAGATGAGGACGAAGAAGAAGAAGAAGAAGATTCTGAAGGGGAGGAAGGTAAAACATGGGATGAATTAGAAGTTGAAGCTAGAAATGTAGATAAGGAAAAAGGAGACGAGTCTGACAGTGAAGAGGAAAGGCGACAACGAAAGGTAAAAGCTATAGGGAAGTCTTGGGCACCTGATATTAGAGATTCAAGAGGAATGCCTGCCAAGAGGCACAAAGTCAAATGAATTGAGTTCATCTACATCCTTCTACTATTTATTCATGCACATAAATGGTTCAACTATTTATGCAAATAATGTATATATGTTAACTTGATCAGTGTTGTTACTTCGGTAGTTTGATTTCTATGACAACCAGCCATTAGGCCATTTTGTGCGGGAGCATGTTTGTGTTTTTAGTTAGATTTTTTGGATAGCTCTACTTGGTGTTAAGGACATTCTATTTATCTTTTGAATGTTAAGAAGTCTAGTATTATATGCTTCTCTATGTTGATTAGATCAAGTTGTAGGTTTTTTACAGTTGATTTCTTTATTTATGGATTTTTTTAACTTGGAAGACAAGAATTTACTACCTTTTTTTAAATTAGATGGAAAAATTAAGTGGTTGGTTAGCTACGCCAAGTGATGTAGACTAGAAGGATGTGTTAGATCTATAGGATGCTTACCAAGATGCATCAAAACATTCTTACATGTTAAAAGAATTTCAGCATCGTGAGGAAGGATGACAAAGATGCATGTGGATCACTTAGTAGAATGGCAACATGAATTCAAGGAAGCACTCCTTGAGATACCATGTTTGAGAGAAAATAAGATAAATCAAATCAACATGGGACTAAGTTACTCAAATGATACAACTCATAACTTAAATGAGGACACTTAAGAGATATTAAAAGACAATGGTCATTAATTAAAATATGCGATGAAAATAAGGCATGAATGTCACCCACTACCCTTTAAGGCAAACAATATTTTTTTCCTCAACATGAAATAATGGGACAATTGAGTGGGATCTAGGGCCAACAGAGAAGCACTTTAGAACTCATCCTACACATCAATAAACAACTCAACACAAGAAATGAAAATTGACATATTAACACAACAATATCCAACTAAGTTATTGAAAGTCAACTATTGATACCTCGTTCTCCATCTAGATTAAAAAATCAGCCCACTTTTTACTTTGTAACTTTTCCTTTTCAAATTGCTTTGGATGCCGGCCATATTTCTTCCCATGTCAAAACATGGCACATGGACTAGTTAAACTAATTAATATGCAATCATTTACTTTTTCCTAGGGAATTAAAAAATATATCATTTAACATATTAAATATACTTACAAATTTACAAATCAAGGCTTGTAAACCTTTCTAGCCACTGTGATGTGTGGCACGAAGTTTTTGAAGCCTAGCCTTGGAGGCCTTGTCCTGAAACATATACTAATTCAATTTAACTATGCACAAATAAAATTTAAAAATCATTTAATAAATTTGATATAATCTTATGAGAAAATTCAAATACCTGTGTACTCTCCTCACCAAACTTCCTTCGTGCTTCAGAATTCTCATATGCTTTTACAAGCTCTTTCCATACTTTGACACTTACATCAATTGGCCTTTTTTTGAGCCTAAGCTCAGGAGGGATTTTTTTTATCTTCTTTGTTTGGTTGCACCGAAATCTCTTGCAATTTTGAGACATTCATAGCTTTACCTTCTTCATAGACCAACCTGTGCCAAATTTAGTCTCCATGTCATTAATAACTGCTTTTTGCAGGTTTATGGGTATCTTTGAGAAAGGAAAATTTAGACGGCCTTTGAATCGTTGAAGGAATGATTCCTTCAACCTATTCATAAACCCTTTTCCAGCTTCTGTCATTCAAACTTCCCTTGAAACCACATCGTATTCTATCTTGGTATTGTAGGTACCAATGCAAGAATGAAAACTTGGCGTGGTGGAAGAAGTTTGTGTCCCAGGAGTGGGTGGGACAGTGGAAGCCTTTGCTCCATGTTCTACACTCCTAAAGTTTACTGTTACTGATTTCCTCCTGGGTCTTTTGCTCGATCTAGGATTGCTTGGGGAATCAATTGATTCCCTTTGACACGGTTGATTTGGTTGCAATGTTTGAGGGGCTTCACTAGATCGATTTTCTATGTATCTGGCAAGCATTGTCCAACGCACATCATCCAAATTGTTCACTGCCTCTACCCCCAATATGGAAGCCAATGCCTCTTTATCTTTGTCAATCACATGTCCCTATATATATATAAAATAATTTTCTTCTTTTAAATTTAAAAAGTAAAAAGTAAAAAGTAAAAATGAAAGAAACAAGGGAAACATTTACAAATCTATAAATTGACAATGAATTACCTCATTGTGGCTAGAGTCTGCTCCTTTGTTCTCTTCCCTCTGTCGCTTGATATTTTGAGGCAACTTAGGGCAAATTATTTTTGTCCAGTCTGTGGAGGCAAACGAAGCACACACTATCAGGTATGAAAGTTTTCGTCTAGTTTTTGGTATAAAAGTTTTACCTTGAATGACTCTCTTTCTAGATTTAAACGCCTATGAATCAATTGCTTGCACACCTGTATAGAATATAAATATATTTGAAAGGATATAAATATATGTAAAATGAAACAAATGTATTGTAAAAAAATCAACGCTTGCGCACCTGTATAGAATGGTAATCTTTGGGGGATAAAAAGGGCGCAGAGTGTGGTTTTATTGAGAGTTAACACAAATAGGTCCCATGCTCGAGTCGCGTCTGCTGATTAGAAATAAAATGAATGTGTGAGCACAATCAATTCAAAACCATGAGTTCATTATTCTATAAAAGAATAAGTGAAAATTAGTAATAGTTAATTTAAGCCCAAAGGTCTCACAAATTTGAGGAAATGATCTATTATTTAGCTGTCATCTCAAAATCCCTCCTCGTATTGTCTCGACCAACCTCTGTTCCCACAGGACCTGGTTGCAATGGGGCAGATGCAGTTTAACAACTTGTCGTGAAAGTACTCAACTACTTTTTTATGGAAGGAAGGTCTGAGAAATCAAACCAGAAACTGAAAGCTTGGGATGGGAATGATAAGCGAATTGGGGCATTAGGGTTTCAAAATTGTATTCACTGCTCTCGGATGCAAAGGAAATAATGCAATGTCTACAATTTTACCCTCCTCCTTGGCAACCACATGAGACTTGAACGATTCGCGTGTAAAAAAAATAATATTCACAACCCTTTCTTCACAATCTCTCTATTTAATCCAAACAAAAATATTTGTGGAATGAAAAAAACAAATTGTAACCTTACCTATGGTGTCGCAAACTAAATCAAATTTCTTATCTACTTGCTTGTAGCCCTCCTTCACGCCGTTTTCCCTTTTTTCTCTTCTCTTCCTTTGCGCTGCTTTTTTCTCTTGTCATCTCTTCCTTCTTGACGTGGGAAGTTTTAAATTTTTGTTCTTGATTCAGTTGTCGGCACTACAGTCGATGTAGCAAAGTGTGCCTAATTTAGTGCCGCCTTCCAGCCAAAAAAATGTAATCTATTTGGGATGCAAAAGGCAACACAAAGTGCACCTAATTTAGTGCCTAGCAGTGTAAAATGATGTATTTTGCTTGGAAGTTGATAAATAAATTGATCCTAAATTGACTTCATCTTCATATGTACCAAGGGAGCAATCATGGTTCCCTATTTTATCTATTCCTTATCCCATGTCAATTTTGTGGGTGCAAAACTAATAGAGGTTAGATTTGTGAACTCAGAAATGACCCCTATACAACTAGATGAGTCATCTAAAGTGTGAAATATATGTCAAATATATTTCTAAAGTGAGGTTTTGTGTTGGATAGAATATTTGTTGAAATGATATAATTGGTGTACTAAACATTATTTACTATGTTGTGTATTATAGGGGCAAGACAAGGCCATGGCAACAGATTGTGTCATGTCAAACAAAGACACAATGACTGAAGCGGGACATCAAGTACTCAATTTTTGACTTAACTTAGGAAAAAATGATCTGATGGCATTTTGTGATACGTCCATCTTTTTTCACGGTATTATTGAAATTTATAATGTATTATCCAATCTTGACATAAATTAATGCATGTTGTTGATTATTTTAGATGGAGATTGGAGCAAATGTAGAGCTTGAGCGTTCAACTAGAAAAAGAGGATGTGGACGTGGACCTAAAAATGTTAAATCATGTAGAAAATAGTGGGTGTTCGAGGATATGACAGATCATGCAGAAACAACAAATGATTGCACTGAACAAGAGGTTGGTCAAGACTATAGTACATGGGATGAATACTTTGAGAAAATATATGACTAAAGTGAGGTTTTGTGTTGGATAGCATATTCGTTGAAATGATATAATTGGTGTAGTAAACATTATTTACTATGTTGTGTATTATAGGGGTGAGACAAGGCCATGGCAATAGATCGTGTCATATCAAATGAGGATAGAATGGATGAAGTAGGACATCAGGTACTCAAATTTTGACTTAACTTAGAAAAAAATGATCTGATGGCATTTTGTGATACGTCCATCTTTTTTCACAGTATTATTGAAATTTATAATGTATTATCTAATCTTGACATAAATTAATGCATGTTGTTGATTATTTTAGATGGAGATTGGAGCAAATGCAGAGCCTGAGCGTTCAACTACCAAAAGAAGAAGATATGTACGTGGACGTGGACCTAAAACTGTTAAATCACATAGATGACAATGGGTGGAAGAGGTTATGACAATGGATCTTCCAGACACAACGATTGCACTGAACAAGAGGTTGGTCAGGACTATAGTACATGGGATGAATACTTTGAGAAAATTGTTGTTTGTGGATGTTTTGTATGTTGTGGAAAGAAACAATTCAAACTAGCAATTGTACAAATACATTACATAAATGATGAGCTTCCAGTCGGTAGTATGCCTCCTATAATCGATTCAAATCCAATAGGAATTGTGGTAAGGAATTTTCTAATTTGATATAAATAACATGTATACTTCGTTTAAACATTGTTTTATATTATTTAAATAACTAATTTTTTTCTCAATGGATATTGCAGGATAAAGTTCTTGGTTTAAAGTTTCCTGGATCACCGACTTCTAGACTAGAGGGAAATTATCATTTATCAGATGATACATCTAACAAAAATATGTCCCAATATACCAGCTCGGAAGATGAGGAATTGATGAAAACAAGTCACAGAACAAGAACCAGTTTAAAGATGCATAATTTGCTTAAAGATAGGGGGAAGGTGGAGTACATACCCTATGAGAATGAATGCGATGGAGATGATGACTTTCCCCTGAGTTTGAGATCAATTTACAAAGAGACATTTGATCATCAACTATATTGTGCTTAGCCTAGTGATCAACAACTACCTAGAGTGTATGAGGTGTTTCAATTTTGGGGATACAGCTACATGATACGACCCTCCAATATTCATGCAGTGAATCTAGGCCTCTTTATTGTCCAAAATGTACATGTGGGATCTAAACATAGAAACAATTCAGAACAAACCACTAGGAGATTAATGCCATATTATGATCCATCATATTACAGTGGTGAATGGAGAAGGCTAGCAGAATATAAGCCTAGCATGTCAACATATGGTCTAAATTTGAATATGTATACACATCATCTCCAATTGGAAAGTGGAAAAGAAATTAATAGAGGTCATCTTATGTATATAGATGGGCATGCATACACACACAAAAATATTGTAGGATTTATAAATAGTAGTAAGGGAAGGGACCCTAATGTAAGACCGAATTGTCAATTTGTTGAGGTTATAAATGATAAAGATGGAGATATGGAAAGAGAGGTTGATAGATTCATAATGGTTGAGGCTATTAAGGACCTTACCATTTTGGATGATTTATTGATTGATTACCCCTTCTTAAAATGCACTCCTACGCGAAAGAAAAGGGAAGAACAAAGTCTCCCTAAGGATGTTCTTAAGGGAAAAAAACCAAAGAATAATAAATGAGTGTGGACTAATGTTTTATAAAATATGTTGTTAAAATTGTGTTTTATTTAAATTATTGTATAAAAAAGGTAGTCTATAAAATAATGTTCCATTATTCAATTGATGTATATATGTTCATACAATTTTTTATTTTTATTTTTTAAGCCATATTTGATTATATTTCTTTGAAATTGATACATTTATGATTTATCCAATTGTTGGAAAACATTAAATAATGCTTGTGTTTGTTGATAGGTAGAAGATGTTGATGAAACACATAGTAATACCCATGATCTAAATGGGTTATTAAGATTTGGACGGGATGATCCAAACCATCCTTTAAACAATACCAGGGCGAAAAGAGCAAGTTTGAAGAGATTTCTACCACCTGAGAAATTTGACGAGCTGATGAGATATGCATACACTGATGAGATGCCACCTAGCCTTAATGATGATGATCATGATAGGGAAAATGTAGTGCATTAAGAAGGATTGAATGAAATGCTTACAGGTTTCTTTGGGGATGGAAACAATGATGCCAATAATGATCATATGGCTAACAGTAACGATGATAGAATGGGTAATTACCACCAACGTAATGTTGATGATAACAACCTAAAAGACTCCATCAAGCAAGCAGCGAAGACACCCATGTTCAAATCGGGTGCAAGTAGAACCTCACAACTGGCATGCACATTAATATTATTAGAAACAAAGTCACTATTTGGTTGGTCAGACAAAGGATTCACTACCCTACTGAAGTGAGTTGAAATCTATTTCTTACTTTGCATTGTCAATTGGTGTACACAATTCGTAAACATTCATTGACTTCGTTTATATTTCTTTAAGGGGATTTTAAAACCATATATTGTATATAAATAGTCCTAGTATAGATTGACATATCAAACATGTTCATCATAAGTCAAACAATCAATTGATTTAATCTTTGGCAATCTTACAAGGCACTAAAAACTAAAATATTCCCTAAAGAGAATATGTTTCCATCAACATGCAGAGAGACGCGTCTGTTTTTGGTTGAGTTGGGGATTGAATATAAGCAAATTCATTCATGTAAAAATGATTGCATTTTATATAGAGATGAATATAAAAATAAGGTAGAATGCCCCGTATGCAAAGAGAACAGATATCGTACAAATGTACAAGGTCCTACAGTTCCAAAGAAGGTTTTACGTCACATGCCAATTATACCTAGACTTCAACAAATGTTTCGTTGCAAGTCACTTGCACAATTGATGGATTGGCATGCAAAGAACAAGAGTAAAGATGGATTCATGCGAATTTCGACTGACTCCAAAGCAATGAAACACATAGAGGAAAAATGACCAAGAAAATTCAAAGATGAACCCTGTAGTATCAGGTTTGGTCTTGCAATTGGAGTGTGCCCATTCTCTTTCCTAAGCTAAAATTATAGTGTTTGGCCAGTCGGATTGATAGTATACAATATTCGCCCATGGATGAGTGTTAGAAAGGAGAACCTTATGCTAACTCTCATTGTTCCAGGAAAAAATCAAGTTAAAAACATGGACATGTTTATCTTGCGCCTTTTATTGATGAGATGCAACTGTTATGGAAATGCATAAGAATGTATGACATATCACGTCCTTCATCAAATAGGTCCTTCATGTTGTATGGTGTGCTATGTTGGACTATTCATGATTTCCCAGGACTTGGTGTTTGTTCTGGTAAGATAAAATATTTACATATTTACACTCATAATTTATTTTCATCCCAACTTTCATACTTAGTTTTATACTATTTTTTTGATGTTATTAACATTACTTGTTGAATTTCAGGGCTTCAAACAAATGGGATATTTGCATGTACAAGATGTGCAAAACAATTTCAAGGGCGGTATTCTAAAGATCTACATAAATTTATTTACGCAAACAAGGTTTTTCTACCACTAGATCATAGGTTTAGAAATCGCTAGAAGAATCAATTTGATGGAAAAGTTGAAAATAGAGGCCCTCCCATGATTATGGGTCCAGGTGATTGTCTTAAGAAGTATGAAGATGTTGAATTGAAAGCTTGGGAGGATTTTTTTGATCGAGGTGATTCAATTGAAGAACCAGAACAAGTTGTAGTTCATATGCCAGAAGGAATGAAAAGGAAATCCATATTTTATGAGCTCCCTTACTGGAAGGATCTATTAATATCTCACCTATTAGATCCTATGCACATCTTCAAAAATGTCCCAAATTCTATATTTTGACATATATCAGGAAAAGAGGACACCTTGTCTTCGAGGAGAGATATTGCTCTTTCGCGTACCAAATTTGATAGAAAACATTTGTGGCCAAGTAGGGAAAATGAAACGTATGCAGAAGCTCCATGGATTTTGAAAAAAAAGAGCTAGACCAACTAAAAAATGCCATTCATTCAATAAGGACACCTAATGGCTATGGGTCATCATTGGCTAAAGCTTTTACAGTTGATGGACATATCACAGGATTTAAAACACATGATTTTCATAATTTAATGAAGGTATTATATATCATCATTTAACATTTACTGGTAAAATTGATAAAGTACTAAATATATTTTGATATTTTGTTGTGTGAGAAAAAATTACTAATGGCCTTTTCATAAATGTGTTTGATAGCATATCATGCCATTGGAAATTAGGGGGGATTCTTGTCTTACAGTTGACTTAAGGAATGCCATAAGTCGATTGTCAACATTTACAAGGTATGTGGTTATATGAAATGTTCATGTGTGAGAGACATAGAGATATTATATTGCATTTTAATTTATGACTAAAGGTTCATACTAATTTAGTATTCTTATATTAGGTGGGCGACCTCAAAGGAGATCCACAAATCTGAAGTGCCAAAGTGGAAGAAGGAAATTGTAGAAATTGTATGTGTATTTGAGAAGGAGCTCCCTACAAGTTTCATGGACCTACAAGTCCATTTACTTATACACCTAGTCGATGACATTGAATTGGCGAATGTCGTATCAATGAGGTGGATGTTTTTCTTTGAGAGGTATATGAAAACTCTTAAAAGATATGTCCAACAAAAGGCACATCCAGAGGGTTGCATGGCTAAAGGGTATATATTAAATGAAGCATTTTTCTTCCTGTGTGAATTCCTTGGTAAGAATTTTGAAGATGAGCCACATGTATGGGACGAAGAATGAGCATCAGATATTATTGATGGAGAAATACCATAATCTAATGGTGTTGAAGTAGAAATTAGTAAGTAAATTCATGATTAGTGTGGTTATTTTTCTTGCAATCATTAATTTACTCTGTAATTTATTTTTCAAATTAACATGACATTTGGAGTTTGAAATAAACATGTTGACATGTAATAGGTGTAGAGGAAAGTTCTATACTCAACAAGTTCATTCTATACCACATGGACTTTATGAACAAATGGATTGATCTGTATGATAAAAAGAGAGAAGAAGTGTTAGAAGCAAGGAGACAGTTTAAGACATCGAACCCAAAGAATACTCCACTTCCCACTGATTTGCTTGGGGAATGGGGCAAAGATTGCACACTAGAATGGGTTACTGAACAAATTCAAAATCAAATAGAAGATGCGGGTATAGATTCAGACATAATAGAAGATGAAATCAACATGTCTTGAGAATGTGAAAGAAAGGTACAGTTGGAATTTTACAAAATGTTGTTTCCTTATAGTTTTGACACTATTAAATATTTTAATATTAGTCATTATATTTGTTTTCACTGAAATAAATGGTCTTTCATAGATGAGGAAATATCCAACAATGTGGGCATATGATCGACATTATCGTGTAGAAAGTGTAGATGTAAAGAGACGATCCTTTGATTGTGGCATCATGGTTGACTTCAAGCAATCTAGTCGATCAAGCTCAAAAGATAAGAATATAATTGAAGGGAATCTACAATATGTTGGGAAAATACAAGAAATTATTAAGTTGGATTACCGCTCTTTTAAATGTTGTATTTTAAAGTGTAGATGGTATGAAGCATTTGAGAGGACACAAAGACATGATACCCATAGTGGATTGTTTTCTATAGATTCCTCATGCTTCCTACCGGAGGATAAGGAGCCTTATGTTCTACCAATTCATTGTGAGCAGGTATTTCTTTAACTCAAACAAGAAGCAGTAGTGATCATTAATCTATTAGTTCGTAGTTTATTGCGGGTGTATACATGTGTTTATTAATCAATAAAATTGTTATAACATACGTCTAATAAATGTATTTCTTTCATGTGCAAGTATTTTTCTATGAAGATATTTTGGACCCGAAATGGATGTTTTTCATACATTATGATCCAAGATTAAGGCATGTATTTGATGAAACATTAGTGGATACTGAGCAAAACAATGATGGCGAACAAAATGAGAGAGAGGGATTAGAGAACATTGAAGAAATTGACATCCATGTTGATGTTGAAGATGGTTATGTTTAGGCACAAGAAGACAACAATCTAGAGTTAGATGATGTTATGGAAGACAACAATATGGATGGTATAGAAAATGATGATCTAAATACATCTGCTAACAATATAGATGGTGTACAATCAAATTTCAATGATCATGAAGATGATGCAGGTCAAGATGAGGATGATGATAATATTAAATACTTGATAGAACATATGAACATTGACAATGATACATTGGATGACATTGTAGCAGACAATAATGTTAATGACCAAGACTTCTAAATTTTTAGAATTATTTGTAATCCATGTTTAAAAAAGGATGATTCTTATGGACCAAACTTTGAAATGCTTAAGTAATATTATTTGTGTCGATACAAATTACCTATTGCAATATCCTTAAATTGTTTAATCTTTGGTATGAATTGTTGGTAGAAAAAAATATGATTACTTGGATGCTTCTTCCATTCATTTTGTATCAACATATGTTCATGAAGACACAAAAGTTAATAAAATATTAATGCATGTAACTCAAATTATTTAAATAAGCAACTTTGTTAACTTTATTATTTTTAAATAGTTTCCATTTTTATGTTGAACATAATTTTGAACATGTAACTGAAAACATCCACATTAAATGTTTTACTGTATCAGCATATTCATTCACATAAGCATAGTATTGAGGCTCAATAACTAATATTCATTGAAATATAAGAAGAAATAAGTATGAAAAACATAAGAAAAAATATATAATGATAACACAGTCATGGAGAATCTCTGATAATAAGATGTTCTATTTCATTCATAAGCTCAAAATAATCACACAGTAACAACAAATATGCCCTAATAAATCTTATGAATTCAAATAACTTGAAGAAACCACTTTGGAGGCAACACAATAATAGATAAGCATGAAATTTAACACAACAATTGAACACCAAAATAGATTACCAATTATGAGAAATCTTCTCCATTATGTTGTTTCAAATATATATACATTTATAGCAGAAGTCTTTGATATGATATGGATGGGTGGAATGTGCAATCTATCTTCTTACTAATGCCTATTATAACAGAAATGAAAATAGAATATGATATGATGATACTCTCAAAATTGGCCTTGGTTTCCTATTTATATAGGAAGCAACAAGCTTCAGGACTTTTACAAAAAGAGATGACCCTTCAAAACTACTTATTTTACTAATAACTAATTAATTTGCATAATTGAATAAATAACAAGGCTTAAGACACTTTAGATGTATGTTTCCTTTAATCAATGTAGAAATCCCATGATCATCGATTTGGAAAAGCTTTCCTCTCCATGATAGACATCCGTATGCCCTTGCCTTAGTGACCTAATCATTTGAAGCCAAATACTTCTCTTCCCATTGATACACCGTAAAATTTGATGGCCACTCATATTCCTAGATCTTTGGTATGTTTGCAAGATGTGTTTTCCATCGACTATCCAGTAGTGCCTTTGTATCATTGAAAAATTTCAGATATCCAACATCAAGAGCAATCAATCCATCCATGATCAAATTGAGCCTGTGAAGACCAGTGTCACTATCCCCCTGAACATAGGTTAAACACTTATGAATAACCTGACCAAATTCCTTCTTCCATTCATCCAAGTCTTTTACTTGACCATCATCTTTCACAATTTCTAGTGTATACCATTATTTTAAGGTATGGAAGGAATCCATTCGTGCCACAATCCTCTTATCCTCCCATTGTATATACTTAAATTCATCAACAATCATTTTTATTGTTTGCTCAGTCAGTTTTAATGTGTTAGGAGAATCAAGACTCCTCTGTAGAACTCTGCAGAACTTAGATAGAGTGTGGTGAATAGGCTGCCACCTTTGAAACAAGGGGTCCAATACAAGCATATGTGCTTTTATTTGATCAATTGCTCACTGAAGTGATTTATAATTGTCATGCACACTATCCAGTTTACCAATAACCAACTTTATTTTGTACTCAAAAATCTTTTCCATAACTTTAGAAACTTTCCTTTTTACTTCATCCTAAGCCTCCTTCATTTCATCCACTTCCTTTTCAGGAGCCTTTGCTTGCTCGGACATAATGCTCTGTATAATATTTAATGGAGCACTAGGAGGCTTATATAACACTATCTCCTTGCTTTGTGAAGTTCCTGCTCCTTTTAACTATTCTTTCAATTTGAAATTCTCCATAAATAGTTTATTAACTTGATCATTTAAGAAATTTTGTTCCCTTTCATACTCCTTTAATCTATCCTCCAATCCCTTAACAGTAGCACAAGTGAACATGGCTGAGTGCATGGTAATTGTGGTTGCCTCTAAAGGGGTGGTGTCCTGTATTGTTCATACCATTGCCACCCCTTTCATAACTTGTATTACATCCAACAATTTAGGCTTCTATGTGTTTTTCTGCTTGATCCAAATGGCCAGGGTTTCAATTTTGGGGTTATACCCATTTCCACTTACTCCTTCATCAGATTTAAACTCTGCAACTAACATTGGATCTTCTTGAGCTTGTACTTGATTGAACAATTTTTTTTCTTTAATTCCAACTCAGGAAAAATGAGCATGTTGCTCTTCAAAACCATCTCTCTAGCCTTCTAAGGGCTAATGTCAATGTGGTCAACCCTCAATTCATTGAAGGTCCATGCCACCATTTGATTCTTTTTTGGTTCTTCAATTCCCACTTCATCTAACTCAATTTTATCTTCAATTTCTTTTATCTTCATCTTTTTTCCAGAAATCCCTAAACTCTGGAGTCTTGATGAAATCACCATCCTCTATAAACCTCCTGGCAACAATTTCTCTCTCATCTTCATGTATCTCTGTACTTATTTTTTCTTCATCATCCATCCTTTCCTCATGCCTATGGGTGCTAGTCTCATTTATGGGTTGATCAACCTTATTATCACCCTTTAATGATTGCAATACAGTGGCCACATCTTCAGTATCTCCCACCCCTTTACTCTCCTCATAAGGTACCAATGGCTCAAATCTCTGTGTCTTTTGTCTCTTGGGAGGCAATTTCACCATGGCAGACTCTGATGCTATGTCTGGAGTGTGCTTTGTAGTTATCTTACCACCATGTTCCTGAAGATACACTTCTTTTTTAGCATATAAATCCTCAAATTTATCAATTATCCAATTGATCCTCCTGATGGGGTCTTTTTCTTCTACAAAATAGCCAGGGAAACTTTTATCATTTTGCTTCTTCCTTCCTTCAAGCTTCATTATAACCTACCATTTCTTTCATTTGAGGGATGCCTCTGGAAATGTAAGGCAGTTTCTTATCACATCTTCCTCATAATCTACTTGGTGTGCCACTGTCATTTTGGTAAGAAGATTATGCCTTATGTTATTCATGTGATTTTTAGGGACAAAGGCTCTTGCTTTTCCAAAACCCAATGCACATCTTGTCTTCAAGTAATATTGCAACTCCTCCAGTGTATATGATCCTACTGTCCAGTCTCCACATTTGGTTAAGTTTGGCATAAATGTTCCCTTCTTTTGTTTGTGCATTACATCCTTTTCCATCCACATCATTTGCCACATAAATTCAAGAAATGATAATCTGAGGGGCATGAACTTTGGCAGTATGTGTGGAGCAGTAGGGCAGCCATAGATTCTTATTATTGTAACTTCTAGGAAAAATAACCAATCACCAAAATTATGTGTGTGACCCTGTTCCTGTCTCAGGGCCAAAGGTCTTAGCAATTGTTGTATTTTGTTTGGAAATCTTGGCATTGAATAACCAAGAACTTGAAGGATTCTATGCACAAAGTCTTCCATAGAATATAGCAAAGCTTGAATTCTTGCACTAACTATCCCAAATATAGCACCACTTCTAGATAGGTGTGGTGTTCCTTTGCTCATCCACTATAGCCAAGTCCATTCATTTAGTCCAATGGTCCCGATTCTGGTATAGTATCAAATGGCATAGTAAGGAATAATGTCTGAATGTAATTGGTGCTCTATCCTCTATGACTTGTGAGAATTCATCATCCAATGCCCTATGAAGCAAAGTCATACTCAATATTAGTCTTAGGGTTTTGAATTCTCATGGCCATCGTCATTAGGCTTATTGGAATTTTATCTTGAGCATCCACCCCTAGTACTTGGCACAAAGCTAGATATGTATTCACAAAATAATATTAAAAATATGTCACATTGAATGGTTTAATATTGGAAGTAGAAATGGGAATTGTTCTGCTACTAATGCCTCTTTTCATATATAGGGGTAGCTCATCACTTCTATAAGTTCTTCTTAACCTCTTATAATATTCCTCGCTCCTTCGTAGGTTTATTTTGGTCAAAGCCTGCTTGGTTAAGCTAAAACACTCAATGATAGTAGCTCTGGTTACCTCTACCAATATTGAGCCATTTGGAAACCTTACTGTCTTAGTTGCAGAGAGATAATGCTTGGCTAGTAATCTGATAAACCCCACATCAATAAACACATTTGGGACAATCAATTTTTCTAAATCCAACATCCAAGGGTTTGACACTAGAATCTTCTCATTTCTCTTACTATAAAAATACCAAAATAAGTCCCACCCGAATTTGGGAATGAGAGCATCCCTACAACCTTGTGCAGTGTCTACGAGAAATTTCTTATTTACCTCCTTGGTTTATCCTAAAAGTATATCTAATATAGAATGGTGGAGTGGTCTCTTCTTTACCTTAGGTTCTTCTTCCTTAATTTTGGCCTTACTTTCTTTTACTTCTGATTGTTTTCTTTTAGGAGGCATATTTCAATTTTTCCTACTATGACTTCAAATAACAAAGCTCTACCAAATACTACACCAATCAAGCTTCTTCAGAGGGTTATTCGTGCACTTACCTGAGTGCTCGTCTTTCACAGAGCTCCTTTTCTTGGCGTCCTCAACTCTGTCCACAACAATGCATTTCAATTGAGCATAGTCTTAGGAAAATTCACTTGCTTTTGAGGGCACGGTATTTAGTTGTATCAGTATTAATGCCAATTCTTCACCAGATAATTTCCCAATAAGCTCAAATCCTTGAAATTAATTTTGAAGCATGTGTGAGGGAATTTATTGTTGTAAATTGTAATGATGCCATGATTATCGTACTACCATCGTCTCTTATTATACCCGTTGTGGTATGGCAGTGTTTTTCCCTTCCATTCTGATGTTTACTGCACTATTGCCTTGCTCAAGACTTCTTGTTGCGGGGTTACAATGTACACCACTCTATTGCATATGTTGCTCACCCTCCTGGTGATATAGTAGTGTATGCTTTATCTTCTTGTTTTTTATCGCCTTACCACACTCCTTTGAATCACCTTATGCGGTAATGTGGTGTCCACTTATCTTCCATGCTTACCGCTCTACCACCTTGCTCAAGACTTCTTGCTGCGGGGTTGCGGTGTACACCGCTCTACCGCATATGTTGCTCACCCTCCCAACAGTATAGCAATTTATGCTTTATCTTCTTGTTGTTTACCACCTTACCGCAGTCCTTTTAATCGCCTTATGCGGGATGGCTTAAACGTAAGTCAATTGAAAAATATTGTGGCCCAACTATAGGGAGCATTTAAACGATTAACCATACGTGATGATCGACTAACTTATAACTCGGGGCCGGTACAAAGAACGATTTTAATGGCTCAACTCATGACTTAAACGACTGATAACCGGATGCAGTAGGTCAACACGAAATTATTGTAGGGACTTCACTTCATTGTAATTACTATGGAAATTTTATCTCCTAAGGCTCCAATGATGTCGTCCTGCATACCTGGCTTCATATGCTAGGTCGTCGTTAAAATTTGAGCTCAAACTGCCCTTCATTAATGCTCGTACTTATAAAAAATCCCTTATTTTATTTTATTTAATTCATTTGTAATTTGTAAAAAATAATTTCAAATAATCTCATATATATTATTTTCAAATAAAATTATAATGTAAAATAAATAATGTACATTATAATTCCCAATTACAGGAAAAATAATTCTCATAATTAAACAGTTTAAAAATAAAAATAAAAATTCAACTAATATATTGAGAATGGGAATTATAATGTACATTCTTTTTGCATATACATATTGTTTTTGTTTAGTATTTATTTATTTTTAATTGAAACAATGCAAATAATACAAAAAAGAGGCAACAAAGGTTTCCAAAAGAGAGAAAAAGATTACAACCAGGCTAACAACCAACAATACAGTCACTTACAACCACCAAAAACAACAGGAGATTGTATTAATCAAAATTCAAAAAATTACAGATTGTCTGCCAATGCAGGAATATTCATGAAACCCTAATTTTGAGCCTCACTATAGGCCAGGACCCTAAACCCTTAAACCCTATATATACTTTGGACCCTAGACCCTAATCCTTGAACCATATACCCTCTAGTACCCTCACCCCTAGTTAAACCCTTAAACCCAATTACTAAACTCTCTACCTTAATCCCTCAACCCTCGACCCTTAATCCCTCAACCCTTAATTAACCCTTAACCCTCTACCCTCAACCCTAGTCAAACCCTAATCCCTCAACCCCTATACCCTCTACCCTATACAATATTGGACCCTCAACCTTAATCCCTCAACGTATGTACCATATACGTACCCTCAACCCCTATAGTTGCACCCTCTACCCTATACATGATTAGACCCTCAACTCTAATCCCTCAACCATATACCGGCCTCAACCCTCTACCCTCAAGCCTCAAGCCTCAACCCTTACTTCCTCAACTCTCAATCCTCAACCCTTAAACCCTAAACCCTAGTAAACCCTTATACCCTCTACCCTCTACATTGGAACCTCAACCCTAATTGACCTTCAACCATATACCCTCAAACGTCCTAGCTATACACTAAACCCTCTACCCTCAACCCTTAACGTACCTCAACCCTAAACCCTTAAACCCTAAACCGGTCTTAAACCTTCTACCCTCTACCCTCAACCCTAATCCCTCAACCGACCTATTCCCTCAACCCAATACCCTAAACCCTAAACCGTTAAACGCTTTATGTCTCTCTACCCTCAACCGGCGAATACGTACCCTCTTATACCCTTGACCCTTATCCCTCAACCCTTAAACCCAAGTAAATTACTCTCTAGCCTAATCCCTCAACCCTTACACCCTATACCCTCTACCCTTTACCCTCAACCCTCAAATACCCTTAATTAACCCTAATTAACCCTAATCCCTCAACCCCTATACCCTCTACCCTATACACTAGACGCTCAACCCTAATCCTTGAACCATATACGTCCCTCAACCCTCTACCCTATACATTAAACCAACCTTAACCCTCAATTATCCACCCTATGATCTACCCTATACCTTAAACCCTCAATCCTCAACCCTTAAACCCTCTACCCTCTACCCTCTGATCTACCCTATACATTAAACCCTCAACCCCTCAATTCTCAACCCTCAACCCTTAATCCCTTAACCCTCAAACCTTAAACTCTAAACCCTAGTAAACCCATATACCCTCTACCCTCAACTCTCAACCCTTAATACCTCAACCCTTAATCCATCCCTCCCTCTCTACCCTAATCCCTCAACCCTATACCCTCAACCCTAATCCCTCAACCCTATACACTCAACCCAATACCCTAAAATCATCCCTCTACCCCAATACCCCCGAGCTTAGCCCTAATCCCTTCCCTTAAACCCTTAAACCCAAAAAACTCTCTACCCTTTCCCCTTAATCCCTCAACCCTTAAACCCTCAAGTTCCCTCTACCTCTACCCTCAACCCTCAAGTACCCTTAAAACCTAATCCCTCATTAACCCCTATACCCTCTACCCTATACATTGGACCCTCAACCTTAATCCTTGAACCATATACGTCCCTCAACCCTCTACCCTCAACCTTAAATCCTCAACCCTCTACCCTATACATTAAACTGCCCTTAACTCTCAATTCTCTACCCTCTGATCTACCCTATACCTTAAACCCCCAAGCCTCAACCCTTAAACCCTCTACCCTCTACCCTTTGATGTACCTTATACATTAAACCCTCAACCATCAATTCTCAACCCTCAACCCTTAATCCCTCAACCTCAACCCTTAATCCCTCAACCCTTAAACCCTCAAGTACCCTCTACCCTTTACCCTCAACCCTCAAGTACCCTTAAACCCTAATCCCTCATTAACCCCTATACCCTCTACCCTATACATTGGACCCTCAACCCTAATCCTTGAACCATATATGTCCCTCTACCCTCTACCCTCAACCTTAAACCCTCAATCCTCTACCATATACATTAAACTACCCTTAAACCTCAATTCTCAACCCTCAACCCTTAATCCCTCCCTCCCTCTCTACCCTAATCCCTCAACCCTATACCCTCAACCCAATACCCTAAACCCTAGACTGTTAAACTCTCTACGTCACTCTACCCTCAACATCCCAATACCCTCTACCTTAGTCGACCCTAGTAATCCATCAACCCTAATCCCTCAACCATTAAACCCTTAAACCCTTAAACCCAAGTAAACTCTCTGCCCTAATCCCTCAACCCTCAACCCTTAATCCTGTTAGAACTGAAAAATCTCACATTTTTCAATAGCCTCCACCCACCTATCCTCCACATTTCATAGAAATTCATCACATTTTAATTTTAAGATCAACACAAATTGTTGAAATTTGTGTGACAAGATCCATTTTGTAGCCCACATTGCCAAATTGACACACCCATAAATGAGTTTGAGACTCCATAATCTTTCCTCGTTCCTAAATAAAAATTAGCACTATCGGCCTAACAATGCCTCATCGGCGGAGCCCCCATCATAGCCTCATTGATGGCCCAATGAAAGCAATTCATAACCTAGTATCAGTGTAACAATATCCTATCGGGCTGACTCCTAAGGCGTTCTCCCCAATAGACCGATAGAGTCAACAAAAGTAAGCACATCATTGTAACTCATGAACAATGGTGGAACGAATGTTTGCTTTCCCATGATGGCCTGATATAATCACATATTATCAAGAATTAAAATATATTGTGGGAATTAAAGTGTATTGGGGTAATATATTCTGGCATCCCGCTGATAGACTAAAGGAAAGTTGTTCATTGGTGGAGAAGGTGGCTATCGGTGGAAGAAGGATTGCAGTCTTGCCAATACGGTGATGATGATTTACTAAATAAATAATGTACATTATAATTCCCAATTATGGGGAAAATAATTCTCATAATTGCCTCACTCTTGGAGCTATAGTTGCAGGATGAAAACGCTGGAAGGACAACTTGATAAACCAAGAAAGGATGCTTTGTTCATGTGGCGGCGAACAGGCTTGGAGCTTGTGGTATTTATTTAAATGAGTAGGTGGCATATGTGAAGCATCTTAAAATTCATTTTGGCTTGTGGTTTTATTTATGGTTAGGCTATTTGGTTTCATTTACAAGGTTTCTAAATTCGTCGACAGTCTCCAATAGTAGAGCGATCAATGGCTGGGTGATCAAAGGTTGTTATTCTGGTCTCGGTGGAGGGGTTGGTTTGGTTTGGTGTAGACATCCCAGTTTCTCTAATTGCAACAGAGTGTCAAGCAACCTTTAGGGAGGTAACAAACCAAAGACTGAAAAGAATTTTGATCAATAATGTTTCCCTCACTGTGGTTGCGACTAAAATGGTTCTGGGTAGGGGACATCTTGAGAGGAATGAGTACGGTCAAGATAATGCTCATATGTCTTCGCATTTTTTGGCCTCCTTGCTCAATAATCAAGTCCCAAAGGGGGTGGCAAAGGAGTTGATGGTTTGCTTGTTCAGGAAGGACCTGTTAGGGGGCCTGGAGGTGGCGCTAAAGTCAACATTAATTGGCATTAGAATTCCACGACCTTCAAACCTGGAGCGTCTTTGGTCAAAGATGGATGACAAAGCTGTGAAATTATATCCTTTTCTTTTGGATTTGAGTGGGATGGCTCTTGTGTGACACATGATGATCATGATCGTGGCTATGGAGTACCTCAAGAAGTTGCTCGGTTTAATGGAAGCTAGTGATGATGACGAGTGGGTAGAGGACTTTGATTCCTTCACAAAATTAAATGGTTTTCTGTAATCTGTGGTTGGGTGGGTTCCCATTTTGTCTGTTGAATGCATTAGTTGGGTGGTGGTAGTAAATGTCTAGAGTTTTTTGTGTTTGGTCAATGCTTTGTTGAAGTCAAAATTTTATCTCCTTTCTGTCTTGGTCGAATGTATGGGATGGTTTTTGGGCCTGGTTCGAAGTGAAAGAAATTCCTGCCTCACAGACACTTGTATGCTTTTTATTAAATCTAATATATAACTAGTATATATATCATGTGATGGTGGAATTTTTTAAAATAAATATTTCATGCTTTTTATTTTTATTTTTAAATAAATATATATTATTCTTTTGTTTTTTATAAAGATAAGACTATCGCTATGGATTTTTTTAAATAATTTTTGTGTTTCTTTTTTTTATAATAAATAAATATTGTATAATATATGTTGCTTTTTGTTTAAATATAGCCTTACGTATCAAAAAAATATATAAATAAAAATTATACTTACTAATTCTAAAGTTTAAAATGGAAAAGAAAATAAAAATAATACAAATCCTTATAATTAATTAAATACTAAACAAAAAAAATATGTGTATGCAAAAAGAATGTACATTATAATGCATTCTCATTATTTAAGCAGTTTTAATTTTAAAAAAAAACTAAACTAATATTATCTAAAAAAAATTATAATTACTAAATGTTTAGTTTAAAAAAAATAAAAAGAAGACAAATCCTTATAATTAAATACCAAAAAAAAGTACAATCCTTATAATTAAATACTTAAAAAAAGAAATATGTATATGCATAGAGTATTTTGTTAACCAAGTGGTTTGTAAATTACCAAGCAAGGAGTAAAACGATAGAATAGTCAATTTAGAAGGATAAAAAGTAATTTCGTCTAGTGCTTGGTAATTTAGGGATCGCAAAACAAATAATATTTACATGCCTATAAAAAAGTAGAATAAAAATACTTTAACCACACACGGTAGCAGATATTATGCTGCACGGGGCAGAAATAAATTATATGCAATCCATATAAGATATTATGCAATGTGAGGCAGACTTTTGCAAGTAAAGTATTATTATAATGTGATAAAATCAAGAAAAGGGTATCAATGGACCAAATAATTTCAAGGGTCGGTAGTCTGATATAAACCATCGATTGGCAGTTTTAGGTTTTTCTTCAAATAGGATACGCCTTCGGCATAAAATATATAGCACCATCTCGATAAATAGTACCAACTTTTTCAAAAAAATGGAGAAAAATACATTATTAAACCCTTAATTAACCCTCATTAACCCTCTACCCTCTACCCTCAACCCTCAACCCTCAACCCTCAACCCTAGTTAAACCCTAATCCCTCATAACCCCTATACCCTCTACCCTATAAATTGGACCCTCAACCCTAATCCCTCAACCATGTACGTACCCTCAACCCCTATACCCTCTACTGGCCTATACAATATTAGACCCTCAACACTAATCCCTCAACCATATATACCCTCAACTCTCTATCCTCAACCAACTTAAACCCTCAAGCGTCAACCCTTAAACCCTCTACCCTCTACCCTCTGATCTACCTTATACATTAAACTCAACCCTTAATTCTCAACCCTCAATCCTTAATCCCTTAACCCTTAAACCCTAAACCCTCTACCCTCTACATTGGAACCTCAACCCTAATCGGCCTTCAACCATATTATACCCTCAAACATCCTAGCTATACCCTAAACCCTCTACCCTCAACCCTAAACCCTTAAGTACACTAAACCGGCCTTAAACATTCTACCCTCTTATACCCTAAACCCTAAACCGACATTAAACCCTCTACGTCCCTCTACCCTTAACCCAATACCCTCTTACACCCTCGACCCTAATCCCTCAACCCTAGTAATCCCTCAACCCTTAAACCCTTAAACCCAAGTAAATTACTCTCTACCCTAATCCCTCAACCCTCAACCCTTAATCCCTCAACCCTTAAACCCTCTACCCTCTACCCTCTACCCTCTGGAAGTAACCTTAAACCCTAATCCCTCAACCCCTATACCCTCTACCCTATACATTAATGGACCCTCAATACATAACCCTAATATTCCTTGAACCATATTATACCCTCAACCCTCTACTCTCAACCTTAAACCCTCAACCCTCAACCCTTAAACCCTAAAGTACCCTTACACCCTCTACATCCCTCTACCCTCTACCCTATATATACATTGGACCGTAATTAACCCTAATCCTTGAACCATATTATAACCTCTACCCTTGACCCTAATCCCTCAACCCTAATCCCTCAACCCTAATCCCTCAACCCTAGTTAAACCTTTAAACCCAATTACTAAACTCTCTACCCTAATCCCTCAACCCTCAACCCTTAATCCCTCAACCCTTAATTAACCCTCAACCCTCAACCCTAGTTAAACCCTAATCCAGCCTCAACCCCTATACCCTCTATATACCCTATACATTGGACCCTCAACCCCTAATCCCTCAACCTACATATACGTCCCTCTAATCTACCCTATACATTAAACCCTCAGCCCTCAATTCTCAACCCTTAACCCTAGATAATCCCTCAACCCTCAACCCTCAACCCCTATACCCTCTATGTACCCTCTACATTGGAACCTCAACCCTAATTGATCTTCAACCATATTATACCCTCAAATGTCTTAGCTATACCCTAGACCCTCTATCGGCGTCAACCCTTAATGTCCCTCAACCCTAAACCCTTAAACCCTAAACCGGCCTTAAACCTTCTAACCTCTACCCTCAACTGTAATCCCTCAACCCTATACCCTCAACCCTCAATTAACCCTCAACCGGCCTTTACCCTCTACCCTCAACCCTAGTCAAACCCTAATCTCTCAACCCCTATACCATCTACCCTATACATTGGACCCTTAGACCTAATCCTTGAACCATATACCCTCAACCCTCAACCCTTAAACCCTAAACCCTTACACCCTCTATTGGCTCTACCCTCTACCCTAGTATACATTAAACCACCCTCAACCCTCAATTCTCAACCCTCAACCCTTAATACCTCAACCCTTAATCCATCCTCCCTCTCTACCCTAATCCCTCAACTCTATACCCTCAACCCAATACCCTAAACCCTAAATCGGTAAACCCTCTATGTCCCTCTACCCTCAACGTCCCAATACCCTCTACCCTTGTCGACCCTAGTAATCCCTCAACCCCTATACCCTCACCCTATACATTGGATCCTCAACCCTAATCCTTGAGCCATATACCCTCAACCCTCTACCCTCAACCTTAAACCGGCCTCAACTGTCAACCCTTAAACCCTAAACCCTTACACCCTCTACCCTATACATTAAACTACCCTTAACTCTCAATTCTCAACCCTCAACCCTTAATCTGCACAAATTACTGCGGTAAAGGTGAAATTTGCTTTGTTTATGATTATCTGGAGGAATAAATGGGTATATACAAAGGGAATGCTGGTGATAGTATGGATCTTGTCACACAAATTGTTGCATTTCATGTTAAATACAATGAAAAATAAAAAGCAGTAGATCTTTTGATGCAAGTGAAATGTAGGCAAGCAATTGAAGGCTAGTGAATATTGGGGAAGGATTTTTTGTTCTAACACCCTTAATCCCTGCTAGATCAGAACAATTAGGCAATAAATGAGGTGCTAAATTAGGCGCTAAAACAGGTAGTAAAGCAAGTGCTAAAATAGGCATTACATCAGGCACTAATATGGGCACTAACATAGACACTAATCTAGTTGCTAATTCAGGCGCGAATCTGGGCGTTATCATAGGCATCATTTTTTGGTGCTAATCTTGGCATTAATCTAGGCATTAATATGGGTGCAACTCTAGGTGTTACTATTAGTGCTGATTCCGGCGCTAATTATGATGCTAATTACGGTGCTAATTGGCACTTGAATTAGCGTCTGCTTGTTCTTGTTGGCACAAAAAACACAAAAAATAGTGCCATCCTAAAAAAATAGTGCCAACTTTTCCCAAAAAATGGAGAAAAATACATTAAAACTATTGGCCCCACGGTTTCCATTGCACCAAAAGATTGACCTGTTAATGCTCGATATAACCACTAGAGTTAATGGATCTACAGGAGGTGATTAGTCCATGTCACGAATCCCAAGGGGAGCGCTGACCAACTACCAACAAAAACAGTGGGTGGAAGCAAAAAAAGGAGAAAAAAAGGGAGCTAATCATAGGGATTTGTTGTAGAGTTTGAATTTTATAGGAGTAATTAATGGTAAAAATTTAGCTATATAGTTTTAGGAAACTAGTATTCCTATTATTTATATAAAAAATTTAATAATACATCCTAATATTATAAATATAAAAAGAAAAAAGTTCCTCAAAAAATCCACCTAAAATTCAATGGATAGCTTTTAATGACATTAAATGAAAAAAAATCTCTAAACTAGTGGGGGAAAATTTTCATTTTCCTCTATAGGCAGCCATTGAAAACCTATAAGAGCTAAAATGAAAGGACTTTAATTTTTTAAGATAGTGTTCCCATTTATCCAAAAAAAAAACCTCATATCATGAAATTTATCACTCAATAATTACAAATCATAAAGCTCCTTGTGTCAGCGCTCTTATGTTGTCATCTGATGGCTTTCTTTTGTGTACTTTGGTTGCATCACCTCCTTGAGATAAGAAAAGTCATGGGTTAGTAATTCATATTGTTATGTTACATTTATATAATCATAAGCATATACTTCTTCATTGTACTAGCTAGGCTCCCCTAGGCTTATAGTTTTCATCATAACCTTCTTTCTCTTGATACTCCTCGTTCTCTTCTAATAATGCTAGAACTACTACACATTGAGCATGTGGCATATAACATGACTCACACCATGGGAAATATTATTATATATTTATAATTACATATTTATATCACTATCTATCAATCGATATAGTGTTTATTTTCCATGGGGTTTATGATTAGGGTGTTTCTACCCTACCTTATTTCACCCTTGAATATATTTCTTAGTTTTATCTAGGTTTTATGGTATGTTTATGGCACAACCTAGAGCTAGGAGGTGGGAGACCCTTTTCATTTTAGCCACCCTATAGGATAAATATTTAAGAGTGCTCAATCAACTTGTCCATTTTATCATCCAAGAAAGGTGGCTTGCTCAATCAAGCATTTTTAGAGATATTTTCACTTCCGCCCTTTTAGTGTGCTTTCCTAAGGCCTTGAGGTTTCCTTCTATAGTAATCTCCAATGTATATGCCTCCCTCAAGAGCTATGGGTTTTTATCTATCAAATATTATCCTATCTTATAAATAAAGACAGCACAATACACGACCAAATATAGATTCATTTGGTCTTGAATTTTGAGGCACCTTCATCATTGTTATAATGAATCTATTATTGAACTCAATGGAAAATTGATTAAATCCCTTTTTTATATTAGTTAGCTCATGGATAGAAACTAAGGTATATCATATCCTCATATTACATTTTTAAAACTCTCTTGAATTCATTCCATGATGTCACACTTCAATTTGGAACTTTTATATCATTACATATCATTGAAAGGAAAGCCGAGTGTGGAAATGCTTCCCTAATGCAAATCAATCAAGGAATAGGTTGCAATTTTTTGTTTCAAATCTTTTCTTTTAAAGTTTCACTTAAGTTCATGCACATGCAATTAATTAATTTCATGTTTAAACCATAACACACAAAATTTACATGGGAAAACCCTTTCAGGAAAAAACCCACACAACAAAGCACAAATCAATTGTATTTCTAGTAAAAAATAATTACAATACAATACTCAAAGTCTATGCTCTTGCAAGTGTAGTTTCATTGTGATATAATTCTAGAGTGAATCTAATAGCATAACTACATACAGATTTACAATCACATTACATTGCATCAAATGCACTAATGCATAAATATATACTTCCCATACATGGGTGTAATACTTTGCCATGTGTCAATCTCCTAGTCTCTACATGCATACAAACTAAAAATCAACAACATGCATGAGTCCCGAGTGACCCGATTAGCAACCTATCAAACATGCACCAACATGTGCAACAACATGCAAGAACATGCAAGGCTTGCAACTGCAAAAATCAAGCAACCTCACATGCTAGGCATCCCATAGAGAAAATCATGTTTACTACCAAAATATAACTCACTCACAACTCCTAGTCACTCTAAGTGACAAATTAGTCTTCGTTAAGTAAGTTTCCCTCCAAAGCTTCAATCAATAAGTCAAATACATGATGCATGGCATAAGGGCACTCATATTAGAGATTTGCACAATTCTCCAAGCTCAAATGGGCACCCAAGTGACAAGTATCGCTTTCCCTTACTTTCGCTTTTTTGAACAGATAAACTAGCACACAAGTGGACCTCGCCAATACTTGCTTCCAAAACAAACTGCCACATGTCAACATGGTGCACATTTTTGATGTCTAAATAATTGTCGTTTCCCAATGGAGTTCCCATGTGACATGTCTCACAATTTTTCCTTCTGACACCTTGCATGTAGGATGCCAACTCCTCACTAGGTCCCACAAAGTGACTTAGCAATTTGGAAACATATATTATTATATTTAATAAATTAAATCACCAACTTAGGGGAAAATAATTAAATAATTAATCATGAGACTCACTAAGGTTGAGACACCTTAATACCGACAATCAAACTCTTCCAAATATTGAACAAAGGGTTTCATCATGAGATATCCATCTTTTATATCATAGTCATGTCAATTATATCAATAAAAATTATCAAATGATATTTTCCCCAAATATTACTTTATTTCACAAAAATCATAGAAATTTATTTATCATTTCATGAGGTACTATATTTGGATTTAATTGGTATAACAATGGTTCAATTGTCTATACCCATCAATTATTAGTAAATGCCTTTGAGGTTCATTCCTTCCTTGATGGAAATATCCCTTGCTAGTGGATGCCTTCTATTATTATGAAGGTGAGATTCCTAGTTTATTGGATTATGTTGGTTAATTTTTTTAGTAGCTTGTCGTTAAGCATGCGAGACTTGTTGGTGGACATATTAAGCTCTTAATTGTTCAACAAGTATAAGTGTTATTTAATATGTTGGATAAATATTATTGAGGTGTAGACACATAAAATCATCTCTTGATAATTATGTTGTCACCATTCCACTGCACATCATCACTCCTAGATTAATTAAATAAGTTATATTTAATTAATTAATTATCTCAATTTATTTTCTAATATCAATTATATAATTATAACTATTTAATTAATGTTTCTAGCCATTCTTTCAATATTAATCAAGTAAATTGGAACTATTTATTCAATTAATCAAATTCCATTTCTAAAGTCCAACCTAAAACAAATAAATCCAAATTTTATTTATTTAAGCACATCACGCATAGTCCCAAAAACTAAATAAATGAACTATATTTATTTAATTCCACATTTTTCCTCAAACCTCATGAGGAAACTAAAATCAATTATTTAATATAACTAGTCATTTGTACAAGTAAAACATGATTAATTAAAATAAATATTGTCCATTTTCTTAGAATTCACATGTCCAAAAGAAGACTTTTGCATGAATATGTCACATCCATCCCACTTCTAAAAAAATCCTCTCATTTAATTTCATCCATCCATTTCTTTGAGAAGATCTTGACCCTTCACATAAATTAAAAAAAGAACTTTGTCCTTTTTTATCTCATTCCTTCATCCCTTTCCAAGAAAATCTCATCCATCCAATCCCCTTGAATCATGAGCTCACATTGTGAATCAATCATAAGGTTCCACTTGGTTGTATACCGTGGATTCAAATTTATCATTCAATACCAACCCTTGATCTTTAAATCTAATCTTAGCCATTGATCATTCCATGGGGATAAATAAGGTGAACCTTAAGTTGTATCTCATGGAGAAAAAATATTGGAGGTCAAATTTAGTGACACAAGGAGAATGATGCTAGGATTTCTTAGAGCTAGGATGTTGTTTCCAGGGTTAATAAATTGAAATAAAACCTTGATTAATTGAATGGTAGTGTTGCTATGATGATCACAGAGCTAGAGAAATGGAAATAATACCACAACAAAAGGTTTTTTACTCTATAGGAGTTGTCAAGGATAAAAAATAATCTCAACAAGGTGATTCAAGTGCACCATCCAAAATAGTGCCATGGGGATTAAAATCCCCATTGAGAAAAGTTCAAAGAACTGGAAAATGTATTTAGAGTGAAATGTGTGGCTGGTAATAATTCCAAGGTAGATTCTAATATTAAGGTCCTACTAGTACTAACAAGAAATCATATGAGGAGGAGAAATATGCTCAATTTTATGTTTGATGTAAAAGTGTTTTGGGTGATGTTCTTGATGAGAGTAGATTCACATGAGACATGAAAATATTGCATGTCTTCAAATTGTCTAAGGTGCAAAATTTGACACCACAGGAGCTTTGTCTAAGGCTTTGTATCTCTTCGTAGATGAAGATATGCTCTTGCGATTCGAAGGGTAGCTCTACATAATTATAAGGTATGTATATTTCAAGTTTCTATGCATACTTTTTACCGTAGTGTGTTCCGAAGTTATTAGAGTATGCACTTGTTAAGTTCCAATGAATAAATGCTAAGGAAGAATTGAATGTCTCCGCACTTCACCACATCACATTGTTTTGCCTTGTGGTTTTAGATTTATGCTTTTGAAGGTTGTATGTTTGCTCAATCCAAGTTTTAGATGATTTGGTACACCACTGATGTTCCTGTAGATGACAATATGTTGTCTATGTTTCAACAACCTAGTAGGTTGGTTTTTTGGTGTTTAAATGATTTGCGTTAGCAAGTACTTAATCAAATTTGTGAACAAATGTTGTATAAAGCATGATGGAATATTTTTGGGCTCTTTGAATGCTCTATAAGCTGGTAAGTGATCCTCCCTTGTATAATAGTATGCCTGAAATCATTTTTTTTGGGTATATGAAGTGTTTGAACCAAAGCAAATAATCTAATATAATAAGAAGGGTGAAAAGAAGTGTTTTTACATGCTATATCATCCTCGTGGAGTGATCCACACAATTTTTTTTGGTCTCTCTTGTACCACCTTGGTTTGGAGTTGATGTTTGACAATTTACTTGCTTGTCAGGCTGACTTGACAAGATGTGTTGCTTACACCAAGTGTTTAGATGTGTGTGCTATTTTTGAAGATGTGTTTTATGGAGAATAGGTATTGAATATATTTTAGCTTGGACTACATGAAATTTATTTCTACTGCAAATGTTTTTTGAAGTCTACTTATTGTAATTATTGTATATCTTATATTACATGTTGTAGCCATCATGGAGAAACCTTTTTGAAGGTTGTGGAGGGTATAAATAAAAGGAAAAATATTTTGAGAAGGGGTGTGTGGGTGTTGTGAATGTTTTGAGCAAACAATGTGTGAATAAATTTTCACACAATATCTTTTAATAATGAAATGTGGCAAAGATTAGTTTTAAGAGATCAATAGTGAATGTAATGAGAATACGAAGATGAATGGGTTATTGTAAATGAGAAAATATGCTGAAGGCAGAGAGTCAAATTCAACAAAGCTTATTGAAGTAGATGTATGTGTGAATTTACCAAAGGCAGTGAGTTGGAGGTAACAAAAGTGTTGATATATTCCAATTGTAAGTTGAGGTTGTAAACCTTTGTTGTAAGTGTTGTATTGAGCAGGGCGTAGTGAACTTCCTTTGGTTAAAGACCATAAAATCCTATTGTAAAATCTATTTTATTTGTGAGGCTAGATTTGGATAGTAGATCCAGGTAGCTTTCTCATTGTGGTTTTTCCTTGCAGGGTTTTCCACATAAATCTGGTGTTATGGTTTGCATTTTTGTTCTTCTCCTTGTCATGATTTAATTAGTTGCTAATAAATGGAAATAATTGATTGAGTATTGATTCACCTCTTCCCCTTGGTACATATGTGTGTTCAACATATTAACACCAAGCATACATTTCTTATGGTTAAGGTGTACTTTATACTATCTCAAATGCTCAAAAATATTTTTTAAATCTCTAAGATGATATTTTATCTTATTGTATTTGTGTAAAATATCATCAACATGGTATCTTAAAATACTATGCATAAAATTATGAAAGATAGGGATCATCACCTTTTGATAATTAGCAATAACATTTTTCAAACCAAAAGATAGGACTATGTAGTAAAATATGCCCCATGGAGTATTGAATGTTGTTTTTTGTTGATCTTATAAATTAATAAGAATTTGATTTATCTAAAAAACCATTCATAATGGATAAATCTTGTATCTATTTTTGGAATCAAACTTCGTATAAATTTTAGGAAATATAAAATCATCTTTAAGTGACATCTTATTAATATCTCTAAAATTAGTGCAAATGTGAATTTGACCATATAGTTTAGTAGTTAAGACTATGTTGGAAATCTATGGAGAATAGTCAAAGTGTCTATTAAATCCCACTTTGAATGATTTCTAATTTTATATTTAAGCATCAAAGGTAATTTTGGATGCATTTTTTGGTTTTTATGTTTAATAGGGTTAACATCAATATTAACAAAAATATTGTTCATTTTATATTTAAGCATCAAAGGTAATTTTGGATGCATTTTTTGGTTTTTATGTTTAATAGGGTTAACATCAATATTAACAAAAATATTGTTCATCATGATATTGATTGAGATTCCTAGAATTTCCTCATAGGTTTATGAAAATATATTGAAATAATTATGAAGTGTTATAAAATAGTTATTTTATTCATATAATCATTTAAATACTCTCTAATTTTTAACTTTACCTTTGGTCTATTTATTCATTACAACACATAAAGTGCCACCAATGAAAAGAGTTTTATGGTCCTCAATGAATAGATTAGTAGGTAAATGATCAAGTATCTAAGGAGCATGATCAATGGAGGGAGATATTTACATAAAATAAGAATAAGAATATAGGGTGTATGGAAATCCTCTATTCTAATTGAACTTAGTGAAAGTCCTCATAAACCCTTAAAAACTTAATGGCTGACTTATTAGTGGAAAATTAATCATAACATGGATCAAAATAAACTAGTGAAATGTCAGGAAAAGTGTCCCTAAACCTCTTAACAATTAAACTTAAAACAAACCATAACTAATAAGCATTCATGTATTTACACATTAACTGTTTGATATATAGAAAGCAATTTACAAAAAAAATAGTAGCATCATAACATATAAACAACACTTAGAAAAGAATGAGAAGGGGGAAGAATCAACCACAAGAATACAACCTCCAAATCATTGTACAAATCAATTCATTTTCAAATGAAGATGTGTACATACATTCATAGAGCTTCTCCATTAAATATTTCAATGAGTTTGGAAATCCTACTTCTTTGAAATAAAATAGACATCACAACCCTACAAATAATACATTTCATACATCCTATATCTCATACCTCCAATACATAGACTTAAGGTGACCCAAAAAATAATAAAAACTAATATCATGGGCCCAAACAAGGTCCCAAAATACTATGGTATGAATTCTCAATTCCCTCACATATGAGGAGTGTCACATACTGATTCTTTCCTTGCATAGTATTGACATTATGTTATTTGAAAAACTTAATTAAACCCTTGGATCTTTGACATGTATTAATCTATGAGTGATGTTTATAGATGTTAGCTAGACGTATTTTGAATTCGATGCATATGTTAGATTATATGATGATGTAATGCACATGTTTCTCTTTGATTATATTTTATGGGCTAACGCTATTAATAAAAATTTAAGTGCAAATGAGTGTAGGTACATGTTGAAGATGAGAACATGATTGAGGTAGAGGTATTTAGCCGATTGATATCGATGAATAAGATGGAAATCTTGCACACACCATGTAGATTCATATGTTTCACATTTTGCATATAACTTGGCCAAGTATATTCTGTGAGTGTGATTTGTGTTTGTTTGAAATTAAAGAAAATTAGTTAAAATGCATTTTAATGAGGTTAGTAAATAAATAAAAAATGATTTAATTAAAAATACTAAATATCTTTTTGATCAAAATGTTTTCTCATATTGTGCATTATGATAAGTTTGTTTCAAAAAAAATGAATTAAATACTCGATGAAAATAAAGAGTTTTTATTTATTTTGGTTGATAAATTAACTTGTATATGTAATGATATAAATATAATAAAATATTATTATTCTATTATATGAATAATCATTAATATAAAAGTTAGTGGAAATAAATTTATGAACAGTTTAAAATTAAATAATACATGATATTTATTCAAATTAGATAAGTAAGTATTAAATTAAAAAAAAAATGTATTTAATTCTAAATTAAAGAAATAATAAATAAATTTAGGAAATATGAGATTTTGCATGAAATCATGCAAATTAGGAGTTAAGTGATTAGTTCTAAAATAGAGAACTGGAGTGAGCATAGATGCATGAAAATATCAAACTACAGAGGATTTGTTTAAAAAAAAAGATTGCATCAATGGGAAGGGGACAACTTTTGGTAGGAATAGAGGAGGTACGACAGGTTTGAAGAATTGATACAACTGATTTGCATTGGGAAGAGTCCCAGAGGTAACACCTATAGAGATATCAACATGCGAAGAATCTTCTCATCTTATCTAGGTTGGTTTTGTAAATTGAATTCGTCTTATTTTAATAAATTATGTTTGAATTATTGCTCAAGACCTATCCAATTAGCATACAAAATAATATTACAGAATGATAATTTCCTAGAAAACCTTGTGCAATATTATTTTGTTTGGATTAATCCTAACTTATGTGACAACCCTGTGATTGCAAATTTATTCTCTTAGAAAATGTTTCTCTCCACAATTCAATAACCTCACCTTATTCATGTCAGATATCAATGAAGAAATCTACACATACATTCATCACCATGCACATTTTTAAGAGTATGTTTAGGGAACATTCTTGCACTTTTATTTTTCTTTAAAAAATAAAGTTTTGAATCTCTTAAAAGACTACGCTTCTATGCCCACATTGTCACCTACCTGTATTTAAATCTCGTGACATGAGTAGAGTTGACCATGTGTGAACTTAGCTACAAATTTGACCTCAGATATAATCAAATTCTTGGGTTATTTCATCTGCTAAAAGTAATGTTAATCTTGCATTTGCTCGATATCCATGAGATCACATTTCTGAGGAAAAATAATTAAAAAGTTTTCCTACCTTGCTCGTGCCTCATTTCATTTGACTGTTGTATTTGCTTAAGAGTTTCTAAGTCCTTTTCAATAGATCCATCAATAGCTGTTACCGGTTTCTTTGTTTTACCTCAAGAAATAATGTATGGTTTTCTTTTTCTTTAAGTTCGAGCATCTATAGTTATCTTTGAGCTCTTACGTATGTGAGGATATGAATTTAATTTTGTTTTCAATTGCACCTAATTAGGGTTTACTATTGCAATTTTTCATATAGGGTCATCACTATTCTCACGAGCTCGTTTACAATTAATTTCATAACTAGGATAGTGCTTGATTTCCTAGTTATTAAGTGCAATGTTATCTTCATATGGTCAAACATATAAAATAGACTCCTCAAAGGAAATTTAAATTGAAAATAGAAAATAGATTTTGAATAGAAACTAGATGTAGTGTAGAAAAATGTATCCCTTTACATTTTCACATTTTGTTTGGGCCCTCCTAATTAAATTGGACTTAATTAGGCCTTAATAAGCCCTTTTATTCATTTACAAGCCTAATAAATTACATTTACTAAAGGGGAAACCTGGAAATAATTAATGCCAACACATAACACTTTACCTTGAGCAATGAGTGTTCTAGGAATAGGAATCTAGGACCCATTCACCCATAGGCGAATGGGTCCTCCCTAGGCCTTTGAACCTAAATTTAAAATATGTTTTTGGCGGTATTTTAAGGTTCCCGAATCCATATCTCAATGTCGGCTTGTAATATTTGAATTTTGGGAGATTAAGGATACATACCTATAAATACAAGGTTATTATATCATTCAAATACTAGAATTTTAAGAGAAGCAAGATAGAATGTTTATGATATTTCAAGTGCAAATTTACAAGAGCTAAAATTGATGGATTATCAGTGATTTATTATAGCAATCAAGATCCAACCATCATGTCAAAGTCTTCTTGCATCATGCATGTTTTTGGAACTAACATTGTCATGTAGGTTTCAAGATTAAGTCAAGCAATCAAAGCATCAATTCGAGCATCAAGATCCACATCCATTGAATCCATTTCATGCAAGTTTCAGATCTCGATTCAAATTTGTATTTAAGGGTTTGGTGAGTTGCAACATAACATTGTTCATTCATCATCCTTCTTTCATGTTTTATTCAATTCGAGGTTTAATTACCCAAACAAGGTATGACCAAGGAAAACCCCCATTCACCAAAAAAAAATAATTTTTCCCTCTTGTGTGTGGATTGTAGATTTAGGTTGAAGAAGGATTGAATGCCTCTTAAAGAGCAAGATTGGGAAAAGTCAAAGTTGTCAAAGTTGTCAAATCATAGAATCTCACCTACATATCTGATTTCCAACTTTTCGACACTAAAACCTAGACAAATTAGAAGCTACAAATCAGTATCAGAGGCTCCTGAAAGTTGATTGAAATCCCTGACAAAAGACCCATTCGCCCATGGGTGAATGAGTCTTATACAACCTTCAGAAAGTTCCTTTTGGTGACTGGTAAACATCATTTTTCCCTTCTCAGATCTGTAAAAAGTTTGTTTTTTCTTTGTCATATGCTTTATATTTTTGTTGTAATTTTGAATTGGCATAATTAGGTTGATTTTATATTTTTAGTTTTTCTCCCAAAAGTGTTGTTCAGCCTTGTACCCCCATCCTCAAGCATAAGGAAATCAGTAGATTCTCACAGTGAGTTGATTCACCTAAGGGTTATTAGTCAATTCCTTGTGGGGATCTCATTTCCTAATGCAAATAGGAAGATAGGGTCCATCATACCCCCTTATTACCATATCATCTTGGTGAACCCTTTTTTTCTTTGTTTTATTTTGGTAAACCTGACTTTTGAGCATCATATTTTTTTGATTTTGGAGTCCATTTCAACCCTAGATCTAGGATTTGCATTACTTTGCATTGCATTGCATTTATTTGCATATCATTTAGGGTTGTTTACTTGCATTAGTTTGCATCTCATTTAGGTTTTTAGGTTTGCATTTTTACATTCTTTAAAATTTGGAAAATTAAAAAACCTCAGTAATTTTGTATAGTGTTTACATAACATTGCATGATCACTCATTTACATCAAAAAATTGAATCAAAACTGCATATCAAACTATAACTACCTGTTTGCAACCAGAATCTGAAAACATAAATATCAACTTAGAAATATATAATTTGATTTTTCAAAACTCTGAAGCAAGACCCATTCACCCATGGGTGAATGAGTCCTTGATTAGGATTTTTTTCTACATTCCTGAGCATCAAAAACCTTATTTCTATATTCTATGTCCCTGCATTCAGTTTCCTACTTCAGTTTTTAGAATTTTTTTTTTTTGAAATCATTTGCATTAAGGATAATTGATCAAATTCAGTGCATTTTTTGAATTCAAAATTACACTTCAAAATGACATCATTTTCAGGTTTTTGCATAATATAATTAGAAAGTTATCTTGTTTAAAATCTGGAAATTGGTTTTTACATACTTGCATTGCACTTTATATTCTAGGGGTGTTTGATTTCATTTTACCTATTCTCCATTTTGGGTGCACCTTGGGTTTGTGAAACTTGTATGAGCTTCACAACCTAGTGTCCTATTGCCAATACTGTCATGAGACATAGTTAGAGACTCATTTCATCCTGCAATACATCATTTGTTGTGGTCTTGGGTTTTCTAACTCTTTCACTCATAATGTTGAAACTAGTCAACCCACTATGGACCATAACCTGATACTTCATTTCCTATGACCTCCTTACCAATGACCAATGTTACTAATGTTGAATCAATCATTGCTAATTTACCTCAAGAGAACCTAAGAAGAATGGATGAAGAGTTAGAGAAATTGCAAAACTTTGTGAGTTCTGAATATATTCTTGGTATTATTGTTCCTCTCATAGAGAATATAAGAAAATTGATTAAAAATGAACAAGGAATAGAAAATTTGCATAGCCTTGGTCACATCATGAAACATCACATGAAAAATAAAGAGAATGATCCTATACATACTACAGATAACTTCATTGAAGTTCAACCTCGTAAGGACCAAACCAAAATTCCCCTTGACATTGCTTTCTCATAACATGACATAATCAAACATGCACTCGATGGTCCTCTTTACATAGCTGGAAGAATCAATGACAAGCCTACTAATGGGATATTAATTGATCTCGTCTGTGTCGAGAATGTGATACCTGAAGAATTATTGTTTATGCATGAGCTTTATCAAGATACTTATGAAAAATCGAAAGCATGGATCAAAACGCATAATAGTTTTGCTTACCCTATGATAGGTTTGATAACTCTTCCTCTAAAAGTTGTACCAAAATAATTAAGTGTCTCATTCTCCATCATCCTGTCGTTGGACCAATTTCAAGTGAAGTTAGGCTACCCATGGCTTTGCTCCATGAAAGTCATCTTATCGGTAGTGAATAAATGCTTAAAGTTTCCATTTGGAAAAGAGATCTTTATTGTGCACCATAGTGGCTTTAATCATGTGTCTTCCCATGGGAATTTCTCATTAGATTTATTTTGGCCCAAACCTATGGAAACTATTAGGCCTCATGAAGAATTCTTTTTCAAATCTTATCAAAATTTTAAGGCAAAGCGCATAATAGAATCATCCCTTCCCAATATGCCTCAACCCACGATTAAGCCTCCTATCCTTGATGATATAATGATTGAACCAAAAGCCCTTTTGAGTAACCAAGACCAATCCATTACAAATCCTTCACCCATTTCCTATAAGAGACCATGAGATAACCAAATAAGACCCGTTATGCCTCCTAAAATCAAACAAGTTTATAAAGTTAAAGAGAAAGTGGTTGAACAACCTCCCATGGTTCCTTTTGTTCCTCCCTTGTGGGAAGAAAATAAACATATGGTTGATAAACCTGCTCCTACACAATCACAACTTCAAAACTGAACAAAAAGAAACCAAAGTGCTAGAGAGCGTAGTAGTAGACGTCGTGCTATTGTTTGTCTGATACAAGAAAACCATGAATCAACAACTAAAGATCAAGCAATAACTCAAGCAATGCATGATGACTCTCCACCTTCACCACAACAAGAAATTCATATATCTCAAAACAACAAGAAAAAGTACCTTCCATGGATATTATCATTAGACCTCATGTTGTGATTAACTTGGATGATGACAATAGGATTGTTAAAATTGGCGAGGAAGTGAATAATGAGTTAAATGTATTGTTTTCCTCTTCCATGAGCTTGAATGATAACAACCATGATGATCCTCCTACAAAGAGTGATTCACCACATGCTGAACTTGGTGATTGTCCTAGTTTGGCACTTGACATTGTCCCTTTGGCTAGTTTTCCACCTTTCGCATATGATGAACAAGATTGGGATGTAGATGACCTGCTATAGGTTGACTCGCATGTGCCTCACTATTATTTTTCTTTGTTTTCTTTTCATGTTATTTGTGTGTGATTGCATGTTTGTAACGTGATCCCCCATATTGGTTTGTTTGACATGTCGTTATTCCTCTATGTGTACCTACATTCTTCTATATATCATAAATTCTTTATCCTTTTCTTTTTTCTTATGTTTTCCTTTTGGGGATGATGCAAGGCATCGAGACATTTAGGTCTCTTTGATGTTGAACCAAAAGCTTCCCTTTGTTTATCTCTTTATGTGTCATTCTTCCTTTGTGCTCATTGTTCCATGAGTTATTTAGGGAATGATGATTGTTCTAAGCTCACCCCAAATCCATGGATCCCTTATGTGTGATTTTGGGATTTCATTTGGGGGTAACCACTTTTTCATGATGTAGCTTGATTTGGAAATATATGCTTGACATAGGGCTTTCCAAATAAGCTCTCATGTCTTCTTTCACATTTATCATTGGCTACTTTAAAGTAATTGCTCACAACATGGTGTTTAGTAATTTATTTAAAGTGGGGGCATACATTAGCATTATCTTTTTTTAAATTTTGACTATACCTTATGTTTCTTAGTGTGGTCTTCTTACTTCTTCTAATGTGTCTTCTTCTTGGTGGTTTCATTGGATTTGATGTCCTCCAAGATTGCAACCTTTCTTGGCATATGACATTCATCTTAGTGGTGATGTTATGCATTGCATTCCCTAAGTTGTGAATATTTTATCCTAGATTTGTCCTCTCTTGAAGAAATTAGGCACAATGTTCCCTAAGATGAGACCTTACATGAACTAAGCAAAACCCCTTTGAACATGTCTTATCCTATTTGCATTTTGTTCATAATTTTTTAGCATAATGCATCTTGCTAACCTTGTGAAGCTCGAAGTTACAACCCTTTTTCATGGCCACCAAGCATAACACACATTTCTTAGTGGAGCTATTTTTGTTCATAAGTGCTTAGCATAATGCAACTTGCTAGCCTTATGAAGCTCAAAGTTCATATTGTGTGGCACCTTATCAAAGTTATCGTAGGTATAGCTTTGGTATGGTTAGGATAATGAGAACCTCTAGACCTGGCATGAATTTCTTGTTGTACGATGAGAGCTTATAGACTTGGCATGACTTTCGCACTTAATCACTCTCTAGGGGCTCACCTAGTGTATATTGAACTACACTAGCTCGTGTGAGCGTATTTTTGTTTGCATAGTGGATAATGGGTTTCACTTGAGAATGTTTTTTGGAAAAAAAGTTAAGGCTTGATGCACATCGAGTTGGAAAAATAGTCGAGGCTTGACCCACACCTCTTTTTCTTTTTCTTTGTCTTTGACATTGTATGATTGAGTATCTTGTCATTGTTGCATATATATGTTTAACATAGGCACGTGTCTCCTTGTACCTTTCTTGGCTTTGTCATGAGATATTAGATCTTATGGGCTTGATCATACTCCTTGACCTTTGTCATCTTATCTTTACAATAGTTGTCCAACTAAACCTCTCTCGATTGGCTACTTTAGTGTGAGTTTTACACAAGGTCATACTCTCACTAAAGTGGGTGCTAAATGTAGTGTATAAAAAAGTATCCCTTTACATTTTCACACTTTTTTGGGCCCTCCTAATTAAATTGGACTTAATTAGGCCTTAATAAGCCCTTTTATTCATTTACAAGCCTAATAAATTACATTTATAGAAGGGGAAACTCAACAATAATTAATGCCAACACATAACACTTTACCTTGAGCAACGTGTGTTCCAAGAATAGGGACCTACGATCCATTCGCCCATGGGAGAATGGGTCCTCCCTAGGCCTTTGAACCTAAATTTAAAATATATTTTTTGACGGTATTTTAAGGTCCCCAAATCCATATATCAATGTCAGCTTGTAATATTTGAATTTTAGGATATTAAGGATACATACCTATAAATACAAGGTTATTTTATCATTCAAATCCTAGAATTTTAAGAGAAGCAAGCTATAACTTTTATGATATCTCAAGTGAAAGTTTACAAGAACTAAAGTTGATGGTCAAGAGCATTCAAGAGTAGAATTATCAATGATTTATTGCAGTGAACAAGATCTAATCATAATGTCAAATTCTTCTCGCATCATGCGTGTTTTTGGAGCTAACATTGTGATGTAGGTTTCAAGATCAAGTCAAGCATTCAAAGCATCAAGATCCACATCCATTGAAGCCATTTCATGCAAGTTTCAGATATCCATTCAAAGGTTTATTCAAGGGTTTGGTGAGTTGCAACATAGCATTATCCATTCATCATTCCTTCTTTCATTCTTTATTTCAATTCAAGGTTTAATTACCCAAACGAGGTTTGACCAAGGAAAACTCCCATTCACTAAAAACAAACATTTTTTCTCTTTTGTGTGTATTGCAGATTTAGGTTGAATAAGAATTGAAGACCTCTTAAAGAGAAAGATTGGAAAAGTTGTCAAAGTTGTCAAATCAGAGAATCTCACCTACAGATCTGATTTTTGACTTTCCGATATTAAAACCTAGAAAAACCAGAAGCTACAGATTAGTATCAGAGGCTCCCGAAAGTTGATTGAAATCCCTAAAAAAAGACCCATTCACCCATGGGCGAATGAGTCTCAGACAACATTCAAAAAAATGCCTTTTGGTGACTGGTACACATCATTCTACCCTTCTCAGAGGTGCATAAATTTTTTTGTTTCTGTCTGTCATATGCTTTATATTGTTGTCGTAAGTTTGAATTGGAATAATTAGGTCAATTTTATATTTTTATTTTTAGAGGTGCATAAAGTTTTTTGTTTCTGTCTGTCATATGCTTTATATTGTTGTCGTAAGTTTGAATTGGAATAATTAGGTCAATTTTATATTTTTATTTTTTCTCCCAAAAGTGTTGTTCAACCTTGTACCCCCATCCTCAAGCATAAGGAAATCAATAGATTTTCACATTGAGTTGATTCACCTAAGGTTTTTTAATCAATTCATTGTGGGGATCTCATTTCCTAATGAAATTAGGAAGATAGGGTCCATCATACAACCTTATTACCACATCATCTTGGTGAACCCTATTTTTCTTTGTTTCATTTTGGTGAACCTAACTTTTGAGCATCATAATTTTCTAATTTTGGAGTTGATTTCAACCCTAGATCTAGGATTTGAATTGCCTTGCATTGCATTTCATTTAGGGTTGTTTACTTGTACTAGTTTTCATCTCATTTAGGGTTTTAGGTTTGCATTTTTGCATTCTTTAAAATTTGAAAAATTCAAAAATCTCAGTAATTTTGCATAATGCATACATAACATTGCATGATCAGTCATCTACATCATAAAATTGAATCAAAATTGCATCTCAAATTAGGTCTTTTTTCTTGTCATTTAGCATCATTTTTGCACTTGCATTTAGATCTAATTTTCTAGACATCTAAAACTGTAACAACCTGTTTGCAACCAGAATCTAAAAATATAAATATCAACTTAGAAATTTGTAATTTGATTTTTCAAAACCCTAAAGCAAGACCCACTCACCCATTGGTGAATGAGTCCCTGATCAGGGATTTTTCTACATTTTTGAGCATCAAAAACCTTCTCTCTGTATTCTATGTTCCTACATTCAGTTTCATGTTTCAGTTTTCAGAATTTTTGTTTTATGAAGTCATTTACATTAAGGATAATTGATCAAATTCAATGCATTGTTTGCATTGTTTTTGCATAGTATAATCATAAATTTATCTTGTTTAAAATCTAGAAATTGGTTTTTACATACTTGCATTGCACTTTATATTCTAGGGTGTTTGATTGCATTTTACCTATTCTCCATTTTGGGTGCACCTTGGGCTTGTGAAACTTGCATGAGCTTCACAACATGGTATCCTATTTCCAATACTATCATGAGATGTAGTTCAAGACTCATGTCATCCCGCAATATATCATTCACCATGAATCTTGGGTTTTTTAACTCTTTCACTCATAATGTTGACACTAGTCAACCAACTATAGACCATAACCTTGATACTTCATTTCCTATGACCTCCTTACCAATGACCAATGTTAATAATGTTGAATCAATGTCCCTCAAGAGAACCTAAGAAGAATGGATGAAGAGCTAGAGAAATTACAAAACTTTGTGAGTTTTGAATACATTGTTGGTATTGTGATTCCTCTCATAGAGAACATAAGAAAACTGATTAAAAATGAACAAAGAATAGAAATTTTGTGTAGCCTTGGTCACATCATGAAATATTACATAGAAAATAAAGAGAATAATCCTATAAATACTACGGTCAACTTTATTAAGTTCAACCTCGTAAAGGCCAAACCAAAATGCCCCTTGACATTGCTTTCTCACAACATGACATAATCAAACATGCACATGATAGTCCTCTTTACATAGATGGAAGAATCAATGACAAGCCTACTAATGGTATATTAATTGATCTCGTCTATGTAGATAATGTGATAATTGAAGAATTCTTGTTTATGCATGAGCTTTATCAAGATACATATGAAAAATTGAAAGCATGGATCAAAATGCATAATGGTTTTGCTTGCCCTACGATAGGTTCGATAACTCTTCCTCTAAAAGTTGGACCGAAACAATTAAGTGTCTCATTCTCCATCATCCTTTCATTAGACCAATTTCATGTAAATTTAGGCTACCCATGGCTTTTCTCCATGAAATTTGTCCCATTATTAGTACATAAATGTTTAAAGTTTCCATTTGGAAAAGAGATATTTGTTGTGCACTCAGTGGCTTTAATCCTGTGTCTTCCTGTGGGAATTTCTCATTATATTTCTTTTGGCCCAAACCTATGTGTAGAGGCAAACTAATGTGTTATGGACTTGGTAAATTCTACACAATTCAGGGGTGTGCCAAGCTGAACCATCCACTTGGCATTGCAAGCCTACATTAAATCATCAACCAAGGTGCGTAAACTTATGATGGTACTACACTATTTGTGCCCTCACAGATTCATGTTTACCTAAATTACTCTATGCAAACCTATTCAAACTATTCTACTTTACTAAAAAATTATAGAATTGTAAAAAAAATGAAAGTAGTTACAGAACCTAATGGCTACGGGTACCTGCAACATAAGTTGTAGGTGACTGCTGAAGATGTACGAGTATAGAATTAATCTAAAACTGTTTAAAAAAACAAAATAACCAATCCTAATCTCCAGAGTACTATGTTCTATCAATTACACCTCTGTTCATGAACAACAACTACTTTAACTAACCATAAACTGTTCTACTTTGCAATGCATGTGTAAAGTAATGAAAACGTAATTAATGAAAATGCATAAATAGATGAAGTGAAGAATAGTACTTGAGTGGCCAGCTCAAAGGACTATCTCACTTAACTTAAAACCAAATCTAACTCAAATTCTTATGCATCCATGCAATACATAACTCCATTCATTGCATAACACTAGATATTTAGACATAATCCTTCTTGTAGATTTTATTCCATAATATCATTTTAACATGTTTTTGGATAAATGGAAAACTGGAAAAAACCACTAATTGATAATAACTTGTAACAATCAAATAATTGAACTGTGAACTCAGCCCCTAAATTTATACAAAACGAGAGAGTCTTATTCAAACCGCTAACTAACTAACTAACTGCAATCATAAATCTCACTCCTAGATACGAGGATGTGAAATTAAGACTGACTTATTCATCTAATTGAAAAGGAAAAAAGAGACCTATTCAAATAAGAACAACTTGCATGTGAAACATATAGGAAAATGTCTATAATTCTAGAACAAGTATCTTTCCAGCATTTATTCCTTCCATAATTACCATGCTTAGCTCCATGGATTCCTACACTTTAGGCGGCTTGAACTTCATTAATTCCTTGTTCTGCTACTCTGATACTCGCTACAAATACTCCTTTCTTGTTACCATGTTGAGCTGTAGAGAGATTAATCCATACAACATACATATGCAACTATCCACCGTAATTAAATCACAATATTCCATTCATATACATACATATATTCATATTTAAACCATGCAATACTACGAATATTTCACCATATTTCATTTCCACAAACTAGGTTCAAGGTTGCAAAGTTTGCATGAATGGATAAAATTTTATGGAAGTATTGTCTAAAAGGTATTATAGAAACATCTGTAAAGTGTCTTAAGTATATGAAAAGTAATAAAAGTATGCTAATAACCAGACACATCATCCCCCCAACTTGTCATTTTGCTTGTCCTCAAGCAAAAATACCAAACTAAATCACCTAGGGAAGAAGATTGTAAAACAAAGTGATTTGCCTAAGATCCATCACTATGCTGACTCCCTATCCCTGTTTGAGGTAGAAACAATTATAGCATGCAAGCCTATTCATCTTTTTTGATTATGCATTCTTGTTCTTACCAGTACTTTCTCTAGCCTAATGTGGAATTGGATGAAGTAGGATAGGACGGTGGTAAGTATGTGGAATCCACTCCACTCCTCTTATTCATGACATCTCAATATACTTGCATAACCTCTCAAACATGTTCATAAAATTATGGAGGGAGTGAGGCTCCTTCCTCTTTAATTCTGGAGTCATATTGTTCCATCTATTTTCCACATGTCTTAGGCAGTTCTGAAGAGTGGTCATTGCCAATTGTTGAATCCTTCTATAATCCCTGAGTCTTAAGTATATAATTATATTTCCTGCTCCCCTATGAGAAAGGAGTGTTAGCCATTGAGTAATGACTCTATCGGGATTTATTACTTCCTTTCTAAGTTGCAGTGCCATTGTTTTCTCTTGTTCTTCACATTTCTCCATTAATTCCCCATGGAGTTGTTCATTTCTGAAATAAGACGCAAGAGCTCTTACTTGCAAATCCCCAACATAAAGCAAGGGATTCCATTCAGTATCTTTTTCCATCACATAATTATGCAAATAATATTTGCATAACTAGTCTTGGTCCTCTAAACCGACTTCGTTGGAGAAACTAAGAAAACTGTGTCTTTTATTCAAAGCAAAGGGTTGGTTATTAATAAACTTATTGAATTGAAAACTGAGAAATTTTTCCTTTAAGAACAATGCATATAACCTAGATGGAGGTCTAGATTCATCAATTTGAATAGATCTATTGACCACTTCTGTCAATTTCACCTCCAATCTTCTCAATTCCAAATTCTTGGTTTCTAATGATGCATTCAAGATTTGTTTTTCTTTTCCATAGTTTTCCTTTTCCTGCCTGAATTTGGTAGTAATTTTCATCAATTCAAAGCCTAAAGACAAAGTAGTATGGTAGGCTGGTGTTTTTGTAACAGGGCATTGGAGATTTAATGCTACATTCTCCTCATTTTCCATCTTACCTTCGACCATCTGTGCTAGTAGGTCCAATTTATTTCCATGGCCATAGGTCTATTTTCTCTCTTCCAGCTCTTTGATTCTCATTTCCTTTTCTTTGTCTTTTTGTTCATATTCTTTCACCTGTTCTTCCAATTCCTTTATCCTGTCAAGAGCTTCTTGAAGCTCCTTCCTTATGTTTCTATCATCTAGCAATTCCTTTTCTCCTTCAAAATTCAAACCATTACCGTCATCTCATGTAATATCAAAAACTTCTCTAAGAGAGCCACTGGGAATTGCTTTCCTGTTCTTCTTGGCAATAAAAACATCCTCTGAGTTAGAATCAGAGGAGGAAAATACATACCTTCTTTTTCTAATAGGCACATTAACATTTTCAACATAAGCATTGCCAGGGTCAACTCTTTCCTTGTCTGTGTCCGTGTCTACCATCAATGGATCATGATGTTGTCATTCCTCGACCTGTTCCTTCATGTCTCTCTTCTCAATTTTGTCCCTTCAGCCTTCCTAAGTGTTAGGGAGTAGTGGTTTCCTATGTAACTTTACTCTCCTTTCCTCTTTTACTCCCCTTTTTCCTTCCTACATCCTCTTCCTTTACAACATTCTCTTGCTTGTCAACTTGTTTTCTCTTCTTTTTCCCTTTTGAGGATGTTGACGCAGTACTTCTCCTAGCTCTAGGGCTTTTAGAGGATGAGGGTTCCTCTATTACCGCAGCTGACATATCATGTTTCCTGATCCCACTTTGGTTGTGGGTGGGCAAAGCAGATGGTGTAACACGAGAATCTTCTCTCTCAGGTACATCTTGCTTAGGGTCAACTTTTGGTTTAGGCTTAGGTAGAGGTTCATCTACAACTTTGGGTGCCTTAAGCAACTTAGTAATTTCTTTGCAATTTTTAAAATCATCCCAATTAACCTATGGATGTTAAATTCTCAAACTTCTCTTAACCAATAGGGTTATCAAGCAATGATGAGACAATGTAGTGTCTGTTTGTTTCCTCTGATATTCAAAGGCCATTCTTTTCAACATTTTATATAGAAAATTGGGTACATTAACTAATTTGTCATGTCGTAAATGGTTCAATAACTTGAAATGCATAGTATATATAAGATTGTGGTGGCCATCACAAGTAAGGTATTTGATAATATAAATAGCACATTTTCCCCAAAAGAATGGAAGGAAAAGCCTCTTAGTACTTTGTGACAATGAATCTAGATTTTCACCCAATTCACAGAATTCTTCCCTTGCTGCTACCGCATTTGCATGAGATGGGTATTCAAAGCCTGTACGAGGCAATCCTGTGACTTGAGTAAATTTCATTTCTAAGCCATCCACCACCAATCCCTTTACTATTACTTCATCATACTTCAACGTGGCTGCAAAATCTCTCGCCATTTCATTATCGTACTCTGTCAGCTTCAAGAAATAGTCCAGCCATCCTACTCTAGTGAATAGAGGTAGAACCATTGTATCTCTAATATCTCTTTATGAGCAGATGGTTCCCTCCATATTACATCACCTCCCATTATCCTGATGCTTCTGTAACCTCAAAAAGTTTAAATTCTGCAAAATTCAACTCCACCACCTTAAAAACCCTCAAATTCAGCTGCTTCTCTGAATGCCTTCTCTGTACCTAATACTTGCAATCCTTTGTCTTCTAGTTCAATCAAGCATCCAAATTTCTATACCTTAGCTCATCTTAGGGCAAGAATCACATTTATCAGAAACATAAAGAAGTTTTTCTAGTCTTAACAAGATGGCATAAAATGCAGTCTGACAAACTTGGGTGGCAAAAATAAAAAATTATGATAACAATTATACCCCTCCCCCCAACTTTAATTTAAGTGACTGCACTTCATGCATAACTAGGTTTGGGAGTGTTGGAAATATGTGTCTCAAGCATTACAGGCTGAAACCTCCATGAGTGCCAAGTCGGTGTGACGGGTTCCATGTCTGGCCGACTAGCAGTTTGCTTTATTCATTTATGAACAGGTCACTGTGACCCTATCATTGTCTTGCCGAAAGGTTGCACTGTGGAGTCTATCGCTGTAGCATGATGTATTCGGTATGACCTAATAGTGCTCGGGAGACCTTTGGCCGAAAGGCCATTCAATCATATATCGGCGAGAGTCTTGGAGACTGTGGTCCTCGGTGAAGCTAAAGGTTTTCGCTAAGATGTCTCAGCGAAGTGTTAGTCTCTTGCCGATAGCGTTTACGTTGAGGTCCTCGGGGTAACCCATATTGACTCAGTAAGAAGTCACCGTGAAAGCAAATGTTATGCCGATAGTGTTTGTTTTGTATTCATTGGGGAGACTTGGCCAAAGGAAATGTCATCGGTAAGATGTCCTACCGATGTGGATATGTCTCAGCGACAAAGACTCAAGTGATGATTTCAGTGTAACTCTTAGCGACAGACAAAAGGATTTCGAGATAAGTCATAGAGATCGATAAGAAGTCTTAGCGAGAGCTACATGTCTTGCCGACACTGTTTTATGTTGAACACTTTAGTGAAATGTATGGAGATCGGTATGAACTCTCGGCGATAGATGTGAGTCTTGCCGACTGTCTCTTCAAGCTCGATATGACTTAAGTCTGCGGTATACCTTTGGTGACTCGCTATGATCTCTTGGTGAAAGCGGTAAGTCTGGGCGACTGCTTGGTGGCTCGGTGTAACTTATGGAGCTCGATAGAACATCCTGGCGACTATGATGACTCTTGGCGACATCGGTATGAAGTATTTGTGGCATCAGCGAGACACTGTTAGTGTCTCACCGAGATGCCAGAGCATTACGATTTCTGTTGACCGTCTGACTGTCATATGTGGAATCTCGTGGACGAATAGAGGAGCCGAAAGTGAACCGTTAGCAGTTGGTTCGGTGTGACAGTTTTGTGGGAAATCTCAATAGTCAGGGAACACCATGGATATAGTTGGAAGTTGCAGATGCTTGGGGGTTGGATAGTAGTTCGATCAACAATGAAGTGTGAAGAATTCAAACTGTATCAGTGAAGGAATTAAAATCTATAAAGGCTGTAACTTGGATGTCTCTGTTCGAAGAAGGTTCATGATGAATGCTACTGTATAATGACACCAGAAAGATAAGTCTGGAATTGTATGTAATTTTGATTACTGTAATACAAAGTGATTTCTTTTGGTGTGGTGGGTTTTTCTCCCGTAAGGGTTTTCCCACGTATATCTGGTGTTTCATGTGTGCTTGTCTAAATACTCTGTTTCTGTAATCTGTCTCATAATGCATCTTAACTTGACTGTAATTGAAAATTTAAAAGTACTTCTGCACTCTTTCTTGAGGTATTGACGTTAGGAGAATTGTTTTCCACATCTAGTTTTCCTTACAGGGAGTTAGGATAATGATGAAAAATAATGGTGATATAGTTCGCATGCATAAGTCAAACAATGAATATTAATGAATACAAAAAGAAAGCTATTTTTAATCATGTGAAGTTAGCTATCATACGTGCATAATGGAAAGTAATGCTCAGCACAATTATGAATTGAAAAAGGCACATATCGTGGTGTACAAGTGATGTGGTGTGGATTATTGCATAGGAGTTGATGAAAAGTGGTAGTTGTACTGGCGACATGCGTTTTACTTGGGAAGTAAATGATGCATGTGGGCAGTAATAGATTTCACGAGAAAACCAATTTGAATCCGCCAAGTGAATGTAGCATGTAGTCAACAAATGTTGCTACGGGTACTCTAAGCACATGGCTCGACTAAAAGGTGCTCATCAGGTCCCATCTGAAATAGGTCTCGATAAAACTAAAGAGCAGGTCCCTCTAGAGTCTGAAAAATATTCATTATGGATATTGTGTTATGTGTGCATGTGATTTAAAGCATGAAAAATTAGGCCTAGGTAATCTCAGAGGTGGAGTTGTATAACTCAACCTCTATATTACCAGACGTACTGGGTAATTCGCTTCCTGTCTGAACATCATCTTGTGTCCCAGATCTTGTATTAGCAAAACTGTGTGCACCATAATCATCCATTAAAGATATGATGAAATCATCGTGTTCAAGTGGTTTCTTGTATAGCTTGAGTCTATGCCCATTAACCAAGAGTGAAAATTTGACCTCATCAATAGTATGTAGTTGCACTACACCATTAGGAAATACTTGTTGTATTTCATAGGGTCCTAGCCATAGTGACTGTAATTTCCCTGGAAAATCTTTGTACCTTGAATCATATAGTAGTGCCCAGTCCCCTACAGTAAATTCTTTAGTCTTAATATATTGATCATGCCATTTAATCTATTATTTTTGAGCAACCTATGTGTGGTGCAATGCCCACAATCTGATTTCATCAAGAGCATTTAAATGTTGCAATCTTTCTTTCTGAGATTCTGTTAAGTCCATCCCTAAATCAACTGTTGTGCATAGGGTTTTGTATTCAAACTCTATAGGAAATACTACTATTTTCCATAAACCAACTCATAAGGGGTAAACCCTGTAGTTGTCTTCCATGTAGTTTTGTATGCCAAAACAACTTCTGGTAGTCTGGATACCCAATCTCTTCTATGAAGTTGCTATGTTTTTGTTAATATGTTCTTTATCTCCCTATTTGTAACTTCTACTTGACCATTTTCCTGAGGATGATATGGGGTAGATTTCTTGTGCCTGATCTGATACTCATACACCAATTGGGCTATGAGGTCTGATGTGAATTTTGGTCCTTGATTAGCCACTATCTCCCTAGGAATACCATACCTAGTGAATATTTCCTCATATAATTTTTTTGCAACATTGCCATCTCTGAAAAACTACAATGCTTTTACCTCTACCCATTTGGTTAAGTAGTCAGTACATACCAGTATATATTCTTTGTTATTTGAAGTGGGAGATATAGGGCCAATAAAATCTAGCCCCCATTTGTCAAAAGGAGCTAGTTGTAGTTGGGGCTGCAAAGGAATTTCATCACTTCTTGTAGGTCTCCCCATTCGCTAGCATCTATCACAGCTTCTAGTATACTTAACAAAATATTTGTGAAGGTTTGGCCAGTAATATCTTGTTGTTAAGATTTTAAAAGTTGTCCTCTTGGCTGCAAAATGTCCACCACAGGGTTCATCATGGCAGGCTTTCAATATATCAAACACTTCATCCTCCCAAATAAATCTTCTCATAATGTTATTTGGGCTAGTGTAGAATAAAAATCCAAAAATCCAAGAACAAGGGAAGCATTTGTGAAATAATTGTATTTTCTCCCTAGGAGAGAAGTAAGCTGGAATCTGCCCTATTACCAAGTAGTTATCTATATCAACATGCCATGGATTTTGTATACTTAGACCAAATAAATGCTCATCAGGGAAAGAATCGTCAACCACTCCTTCAGATATTGTTGGAAATCTAGATAGAAAGTCAACAACCGCATTAGCCTTTCCTAGTTTATCAAGTATGGTTATGCAAAATTCTTGTAATAACAACAACCACCTCACAAGTCTTCCACCTACTACTAGATTATTCATCAAGTATCTAATTGTGTTATGGTCTGTGTGTATGAATACTTGATAGCCAGTAATGTAGTGTCTGAACTTGTTAATGGAATAAACAATAGCAAGCATTTATTTCTCAGTCACACTGTAGTTTAATTCCGCTCCTTGTAGATTTTTGCTGATATAATATATGGCATACTCCTTATTCCCCTCTTTCTATCCTAGGATTGCTCCAATGGAAAAGTCTGATGCATCAGTGTTAATGTGAAGTGGAAATGTCCAATTTGGACCTCTTAAAATTGGTGCATTGGTCAAAGCTACTCTTAACTTCTCAAAGGAATGCTGACAATTTGGAGCCCACTCAAACTCAGTGTCCTTTGTCAACAAAGTAAACAAAGGGGCAACTATCTTGCTGTAATCTTGAATGAATCTTCTGTAATAACCTGCATGTCCAAGAAAACTTCTCATCCTTTTGTTTCTGGGGGACAGGTAGTGTAGATATAATTTCAATCTTCTTGGGGTCAACTTGTATCCCTGCACTAGAAATAAAATTTCCTAAGACAATTCCTTTTGACATCATCATAAAAAATTTCTCATTGCTCAATGATAAATTGTTTTCAGTGCATCTTTTCAAAAGTGTTTCTAAATTTTGCAAAGCTTCATCAAATGTTTTTCCATATGTGGTGAAATCATCCATGTAAATATTCATCTTATTATGTGCAAAATTAGAAAAATACTAAGTACTACTCTTTGAAATGTGGCTAGAGCATTGCACAAACCAAAAGGTAAAACAAAATATGCATAAGTACCCTAGGGACAGGTAAATGTGGTTTTATCTTGATCTTCAGGTGCAATCTTAATTTGGTTATAACCACTGAAACCATCAAGAAATGAGAAATATTTCCTCCTTGCTAAAGAATCAAGAACTTGGTCAATAAATGGCAATGGGAAGTGATCCTTCCTTATGGAAGTATTTAGTTCCCTGTAGTCAACATAGACTCTCCATTTACCACCCTTTTTGGGAACTATGACCAATGGTGAAACCCATTCACTATCTAATATTGGGTATATGAATCCTGCATTCAAAAGCTTCTACAGTTCATCTTTCACAATCTCTCTAAGAGCTAGATTCATATGTCTCTGTGGATTTCTTATGGGTTTGTAGCCATCATTGATGTAAATTTTATGCATACATAAGGCAGGATCAATTCCTTTCATGTCACTATAATCCCATGTAAAGGCTGTTGCATGTGTCTGCAACACAACGCACATGGATATTTGTTGTTCATCGGTTAATGCATTATTAAGATTCAACATCTTTCTAGGCTTGATCTCTAATTGCATAGACATTTCTTGTACAAAGGAAAAATTAAGGATAGGTATTATTGGCAAGCATTATTGAGGTAACAAAGTATGAATTATTTGGGATATCTCTTGTGAGGAATTGGTAGGTATTATGCTTTCCAAGGGATCTTGCAAGCGAGATAGACAACCTTTTTGTTGTGGGTGCCTTCCACAGTCATTGTGTATGATATGAGCTATCAACCTATCCTCATCTTAAATATCCTGTAGGGGGCTACATTCAATGGTCATTAAGTTTTGCAATGAGTAGCTATCCTCATCATCTAGGTGTGGCCAAATGGTCTACTCAAGATATTGATGTGGCTGAGCTGGTGGATAAAGTACTAGGTTCTTGGTTACTGTTCCATTGGATATGATCATATTTCCTGACCTGCAACCTATGAATGCATCAGTCGTGGCTAACCAAGGTTGACCTAGAATTAGTGGATAACCGACAAGATTAACTTTGGGCTGAAGTACTCTAAAATCAACAGGGTAGTCTCAAGAATCTAATGCAATGACCAAGTTCTTAATAACTCCTTTAGGCTTAATTATAGACCTATCAACTAATTGTAAAACTATCTGAGTAGGCCTAAGGTTGGCTAACTATAGTAGCTACATGGTCTCCTTGGTCAATACATTGATTGCAACACCTAGGTCTACCAAAGTATTCTTAATAAGAGTCCCATTGATTTTTAACATCCACTAATAGACTACCAAGATCTGTATATTTGGGAACAGTTATAGTTCCCAACATTATATCAACAAGGTTACCCAAAACATGAACTTTCTATGGGTCCTTTCTTTTCCTTCATGGATTTTTAAGGTAGAGATCCGTAACAGTCTTATTATAGATTGGAATATCTTTGATAGCTTGGATTAAGGGAATTTTAATGCTGACATCTTTTAACTGGCTTAGAAGGATAGTTTTAGCCTATGTTTGTTGCTACTGGATAGCCAAACATTAAGGGAATGGAGGCTTTAGATGTGATGTAGTCTAGAGCCCTTGATTGGACTCGAATTCCAGAGGTGGATTATCTGAGGCTTCCTTTATGGGTTCTTCATCATCTAATTTTGTAACTTTGGGAGATGAAGGTCCTACAAGCTGCTTCCTTGATCTGAGATGAATATCACTCAACTCTACCCCATAAGTGGGGTATTGGACAACTTTTTTATTATAAGCATGTTGAAAAAACTTAGTGTTAGGTGCAGGTTGGGCAAGTATTTGTGATGGTCTAGGTGGTTGAGACTGAGGATTTGATGGAGGCATTAAAGCTTGCTACTAAGGTGGAGGAGGAGGTAGCATAGGCTGCTGGTAACTCATATTTTTCTGCCATTACTGGCCTTTCAGCCATTGAGGTTGCCATTGATTATGCTGGTTTGGCCATTGTGGATTATAGTTGAAACCTTGAAAGTTTTTTTATGGCCATGGGTTTGGTTGCTAGTTCCAATTTGGTTGGGCTTGTGGCCATTGTTGAGGATTCTTCCACTGGTTTTGATTTGATTGCCAGGGTTGAGAGTTATAGGCAGAAAAGTTTTGATTGCTCAAAGGGAAAGATGGATTAAAACTAAGGGGGTCCGGTGGCATACCTTGTCTTTGTTGCCATGGCCTCCTTTGTGCTATGTAGAATATTTTTCCATCATCTCCTTCAATTGATTGGAAATATGGTTTCTCAATCTTTTCTTATTGGATATTAGCCACTCATTTGCACCTACAATTGGCTTCCCTTTGCCTACAGTTAGGGAAATACTCAGTGAGCATAGCTTCTTCTTCCTCCTGCTTCTTCTTGATGTGGAGGGTGTCCAATTGTGTTGCTAGATGACTGATTATATCCTCCTTCATATTGGACAATAAATTATTGATTTGTACTTTGGAAATCCCATTAGAGGACTTACTTGTGATGGATGACCTCTCCCCTCTTTGCTTTCTGGAGAGGGCCCTAGAATAATTCCTATAGACCTTACAAATGTCTTCAAATGGTCCTGTAGAAATGTCTCCTCCCCCAATAAGGTTGAGGGAATCCATACATTCTTCTTTAATCCCACTTAAAAATACCAATTTAAGGGATTCCTTTGATAGTTTATGCTGTGGGTTTTTCTTCAAAGCAAACTGAAATCTTTCTATATAATCTTCTAATGGATCATCCTCTTTTTGAGACATTGAGAAAATATAAACTCTCCTTTGTAATAGTCCTTGTATTTTTCTAAGAACTTTGTTTTCATGGTGTCCCAATCTGGAACATCCCTGCCAAGCCCCATAAACCATTTGAGGGAAACATCTTTAAGAGTGGCTGGGAAGAGCTCGAGTTGGTGGGCATTGGTAGTATAATTATAACTTCTGCACAAAACATCAAACTCAAAGAGAAAGGTATATGGGTCCTCAGTTACCAAGCCATAAAATCTGGTAATGCTAATGGTGGAATATTTTTCAGCACAATAGCTCTAGCTTGGTCAGTAATGGGGAACTCAAAGGTACCATGCTCTGGGGGATCATCATCTGCCATTATTCAGAAGGTCCCTTCAGTAGTTGTCAAAGATGAGGATGATGATGAAGATGGAAAGGAAGTGCCCACCCTTTCAACAATCTTCACAGTATACTCAACAAAACCACCAGTATCTTCTCTTTCTTGAGTGTTTGAAGGGAGGAATCTTCCTTGGTTATCTCTCTGCCTCCGCATACAGTAGGTTTGACTTTGTATGGAAGTGGCCCTGCACAATGTTAGTATAACTCCAGGTGTTTTTGAAGATGAAATCTATCGGTCCTAATGCAGAAAGAAAAATTAACTATGAAAAACTTGTAAAATAGGCCTATGAAGATAGCACCATCCCCGACAACGGTGCCAAAGATGTAGAGGCAAACTAATGTGTTATGGACTTGGTAAATTCTACAAAATTTAGGGGTGTGCCAAGCTGAATAGTCCACTTGACATTGCAAGCCTACATTAAATCATCAACCAAGGTGCATAAACTTATGATGGTACTACACTATTTGTGCCCTCACAGACTCATGTTTACCTAAATTATTCTATGAAAACCTATTCAAACTATTCTACTTTACTGAAAACTTACAAAATTGTAAAAACAATGAAAGTAGTTACACAACCTAATGGCTACGGGTACCTGCAACATAAGTTGTAGGTGACTGCTGAAGATGTACGAGTGCATAATTAATCTAAAACTATTTAAAACAACATAATAACCAATCCTAAGCTTTGGAGTACTATGTTATACCAATTACACCTTTGTTCATGAACAAAAACTACTTTAACTAACCATAAACTATTCTACTTTGCAATGCATGTGTAAAGTAATGAAAACAAAATTAATGAAAATCCATAAATAGATGAAGTGAAGAACAATACCTGAGTGGCTAGCTCAAAGGACTGTCTCACTTAACTTAAAACCAAATCTAACTTAGATTCTTACGCATCCATGTAATACATAACTCCATTCATTGCATAACACCAAATATTTAGACAAAATCCTTCTTGCAGATTTTATTCCATAATATCATTTTAACATGTTTTTGGATAACTAGAAAATTGGAAAAAATCACTAACTGATAATAACTTGTAACAATCAACTAATTGAACTATGAACTCATCCCTTGAATTTATACAAAAGAGAATCTTATTCAAACCGCTAACTAACTAACTAACTGCAATCATAAATCTCACTCCTAGATACGAGGATGTGAAATTAAGACTGACTTATTCATCTAACTAAAAAGGAAAAAAGAGACCTATTCAAATAAGAATAGCTTGCATGTGAAACATATAGGCAAACATCCAAAATTCTAGAACAAGTATCTTTCCAACATTTATTCCTTCCATAATGACCACACTTAGCTCCACGACTTCCTGCACTTTAGGTGGCTTGAATTTCATTAATTCCTTGTTCTATTGCTCTTGTACTTGCTATAAATACTCGTTTCTTGTTACCACGTGTTGAGCTGTAGAGAGATTAATCCATGCAACATACATATGAAACTACTATCCACCATAATTAAGTCACAACATTCCATTCATATACATACATATTCATATTTAAACCATGCAATACTACGAATATTTCACCATATTTCATTTCCACAAACTAGGTTCAAGGTTGCAAAGTATGCATGAAAGGATAACATTTTATGGAAGTATTGTCTAAAAGGTACTGTAGAAACATGTGTAAAGTGTATTAAAAGTATATGAAAAGTAATGAAAAGATACTAATAACCAAACCCATCACTATGGAACCTATTAGGCCTCGTGAAGACTTCTTTTTCAAATCTTATCAAAAGTTTAAGGCAAAGCGCATAACAAAAATCCCTTCGCAATATGCCTCAACCCACAATTGAGCCTCCTATCCTTGATGAGACAATGATTGAACAAAAATCCCTTCCGAGTAACCAAGACCAATCTATGACAAATCATTCACCCATTTTCTATAAGAGACCATGAGATAACCAAATAATTCTTGTTGTGCCTCCTAAAATTAAACAAGTTTATAAAGCTAAAGAGAAAGTGTTTGAACAACCTTCCATGGTTCCTTCCATTCCTCCCTTGTGGGAAGCAAACAAACCTATGGTTGATAAACCCGCTCCTGCACAATCACAACTTGAAAACCAAACAAAAGGAAACTGAATTGCTAGAGAAAATAGGTGTAGACATTGTGCTATTGCTTGTCTGATACAAGCAAAACATGAATCAACAACTAAAGATCAAACAATAACTCAAGCAATGCATGATGACTCTAGTGTAAGGGGGAAGTCGAGAAGATGCAATAATCAAATTGAATGAATGGAAACTAATTTAAATAAACAAAAAGATGATTCATGCCCATTACTCACGAAATGAAACTACAAAATTAAGGAATTCAAGAACGTAATTGAAAGAAAACAATAACAATGAACTCAAAACAATGTAGCTTTACCATCTCATATCGAAGTGTGTTCATGAAGGTTTTGGGTTGTTTGTATCAATGTGAAACCTTCATTGTGCGTAGTAAAAGCTTCAAGAACATGCAATGTCGTTGATCGAAGATATGTGTAAAGCTTCAAAAGGCTGTATTGTGATTTTTGCATTACTTCGACGTGCAAATGATGTTGATTCTCTTATTATTTTTGAGAAGAAAGATGGTTGTTATATAGAAATTGTGTTTCAAAATGAACGCTCGAGATTGCATAGTAGAATATCCTAATCAACTGTTGAAAACCGTTGAGAGGATTTAGGTGGGCATAATCTGTGCATTTTGATTATGTAATTGGTGTGATTGAAGAAATCAATTTGAGTGTTCAGTGGGATTGAGGAAATAGATTGAATAATCTGTGGAATTGAAGAATAGATTGATTTGTTAGGAAATAGATGGATCAGTCAGCCAATCAGAGTGAGCAATCGGGGAATCATAATTTGCTCAATCATGAAATTGGGTGAGGATAATTAATTAATTAATTAATTAATTAATCTTTTTGAGTTGAACATGCAATCAAGTTTGAATTTTACAAACAAATTTGTATTTGTTTGATTTGACCTTTTTGATGATGTTTTGAAAAATTTATTTAATAATTGAAATTTAGGGGAAAGTTATTTAATTAAACTATTATGTTTTAATAATTTAATTGACTTAGGGGAATAAAGGGAATTAGCGACATAATTAAATAATTGATGTTATTTAATTAATCAAGAGGAATAAAGTTAGATTAAGACTTTATTAATTAAATGTAATTTATTTAATTGGTCAAAAATGGTGAAAAAGTGAATTAATTAAATAATGTATTATTATTCAATTAATAGAGGACATTAGGGTTTTTGATGTATTTGATTCGAAATGCAATGATATTAGGTGATAATGATTCCGATGATGAGAAAATTTCATTTAGGATGTGTGATATGTGTTAGGTCAATTTTACATGTCTACAACTCTTCACCTTTTCCGCAACAAGAAAGTCCTATATCTTGAACACAACAAGAACAAGTACCTTCCATGGATATTATCATTAGACCTTTTGTTGTGATTAACGTGGATGATGACAATGAGATTTTTAAAATTGATGAGGAAGTGCATAATGAGTTAAATGTATTGTTTTCCTCTTTCATGAGCTTAAATGATAACAACCGTGATGATCCTCCTACAAAGAATGATTCACCACGTGTTGAACTTGGTGATTGTCCTAGTTTGGAACTTGACATTGTCCCTTTGGCTAGTTGTTCGCCTTCTGCATATGATGAACAATATTGGGATGCAGATGACCTGCTATAGGTTGACTTGCATGTGCCTCACTATTATTTTTCTTTGTTTTATTTTCATGTTCTTTGTGTGTGATTGCATGTGCATAATGTGATCCATTATATTGTTCTGTTTGACATGTCTTTATTCCTCTATTTGTACCTACATTCTTCTATATGTTGTAAATTCTTTATCCTTTTATTTTGTCTTGTGTTTTCCTTTTGGGGATGACACAAGGTATCAAGACATTTAGGTTTCTTCCATGTTGACTCAAAAGCTTCCCTTTGTTTATCTCTCTATGTGTCATTCTTCCTTTGTGCTCTTTGTTCCATGAGTTATTTGGGGAATGACGATGGTTCCAAGCTCTATAAAATCATTGTAGCAAAGACATATGCTAACCCCAAATCTATGGATCCCTTATGTGTGATTTTGGGATTTCATTTGGGGCAAACCCTTTTTCATGAATGTGTACCTTGGAATTTTACCCTACTCTAATGTGCAAAATAACTAAAAATGCAAATGATAATATACCAAGAACACTTCAATGATTAGCCTAAAGAGTGATAAAACAAGAAGGAAGATAAATGAAGTAAATGCAAATAGTTATACCTCCCTTGCTGTTGAAAACTTCTTGGTTGGCCCTTGATTTGGATGACTTTGTGTGCTCCTTAGATGGCTTCTTGAGTGACTAAATGCAAGATCAACTTATGCAAAATGATTGAAATAGATGACTAAATGATAGCAAATGCAAATTGGCAGCATAAGGTTGCTCAAAAATGAAAGTGTTGAAAATGCCCTTGAGGAGGGGGTATTTATAGGAGAACTTGAATTCTCTAAAGAATTCAACGGTTGAGATTCACCCAACAAGGTCAAGATGAAGGGCTAAGGTGAGTTGAGAACTCACAAGCCCTCACATCTTGACATGTGGATGGTGAAGTGGCTAGGAGGAGATGAGGTGGCAAAAAAGGTACATGAGGTGGAGGAAGGACAAGTACTTTCCAAGTACCTTGGGGAGTGAGAAGATTTCCTCAAAAAGGAGTTTCTTGTCCCCAAGTGAGAGTGAAAGGGACATTTGAGGAATTTTGGAATTCCTCAAAAATCTCCATGGGAAAAGGAGAGGTGGTTGGGGAAATAAGTGTGAATTAAAAATTCACATTCTTAAGAGAGTCTAAAGGATAAAAGATGGGCTCCAAAAAGGTGGGACTTGGTCACATGTGGAGATTGTGACAAGTCCAAGGTTCTAGAAGCCTTGGAAAGATAGAATGTGAATTAAAAATTCACATATAAAAGAGGGGAATCTAGGATAAATAAATGTGAATTAAAAATTCACATGGGAAAGAGGGTCAATGCTAAAAAGAGATAAATGCAAAGGTTGACTAAAAAGGTGGTGCTAAATATGGCTAATGACCTTGGTTAAGGTTGTGCAAATATTGGATTAGAATAATTAATGGAAGGTTAGAGGCAAGTGGCAAATGTAGGAGGATGTGACATTAATCTTTGATTAAGAGGATGCACATCATAATCACGAATTAATTAAATTAATTCAGATTAGAGCAAGATCATGGAGGATGTGACAAGGAGAGAGAAAATGAAAGAATTTAAAATTGATTTTAAATCAAAAAGGGGCAAAAATGACTAAATTAAATAAATTGGTGTATTTATTTAATTTAGAGAGGAAGGAGGTGAAAGATAAAGCATTTAGTTATTAAATTAAATGCTTTACAGATATGAGACAAAAGATGTAATATTAAATTAATATTTAATATGATAGACGAAAAGGGAGTAAATTTAATCATATGGGAGTGATTAAATTTAGATGTCTACAATGACGTAGCATCATTTGGAAACATATGCTTGACATAGGGCTTTCTAAATAAGATCTCATGTCTTGTTTAGCATTTATCATTGGCTAATTTAAAGTAATTGCTCACAACATGGTGTTTAGCAATTTATTTAAAGTTGGGGCATACATTGGCATTATCATTTTGAAAATTTTGACTATATCTTATGTTTCTTAGTGTAGTCTTCTTACTTCTAGTGATGTGTCATCTTCTTGGAGGTGTCATTGGGTTTGATTTCCTTCAAGATTGCGACCTTTCTTGGAATGTGGCATTCCTCTTACATTGCATTCCCCAAGTTGTGAATCTTTTATCCTAGCCTTGTCCTCTCTTAGAGACATTAGGCACAATGTTTCCTAAGATGAGACCTTACATGAACTAAGCAAAACCCCTTTGAACATGTCTTATCATATTTGCATTTTGTTCATAAGTGTAGCATAATGCAACTTGCTAACCTTGTGAAGCTCGAAGTTACAACCCTTTTTCATTGCCACCAAGCATAACACACCTTGCTTAGTGGAGTTGTTTTTGTTCATAAGTGCTTAGCATAACGCAACTTGCTAGCCTTATGAAACTCAAAGTTCATATTGTGTGGTTCCTTGTCAAAGTTATCAAAGGAATAGCTCTGGTATGGTTAGTACAATTAGAGCCTATAGACCTGGCATGAATTTCTCACTTAGTCACTTTCTAGGGGCTCACTTAGTGTATATTGCATTGCACTAGCCCATGTTAGCACATTTTTGTTTGCATAGTGGACACTGGGTTTCACTTGCAAATGTTTTTTTGAAAAAAAATAAGGCTTGATCCACATCGAGTTGGACAAATAGTCGAGGCTTGATCCACCCCTCTCTTTCTTTTTCTTTTAGTCTTTGACATTATATGATTAAGTATCTTATCATTTCTGCATATATATGTTTAGCATAGGCATGTGTCACCTTGTTCCTTTATTGGATTTTCCATGAGATCTTAGATCTTGGGGGCTTGATCATCCTCCTTGAACTTTGTTATCTTATATTTCCAACATTTTTACCATTAGACCTCTCTTGATTGTCTCCTTTAGTGTGAGTTTGATGCCAAGTCATCCTCTCACAAAAGTGGGGGCTAAATGTAGTGTAGAAAAATGTATCCCTTTACATTTTCACACTTTGTTTGGGCCCTCCTAATTAAATTGGACTTAATTAGGCCTTAATAAGCCCTTTTATTCATTTACAAGCCTAATAGATTACATTTACCAAAGGGGAAACCTGACAATAATTAATGCTAACACATAACACTTTACCTTGAGCAATGTGTGTTCTAGGAATAGGACTTGGGACCCATTCACCCATGGGAAAATGGGTCCTCCCTAGGCCTTAGAACCTAAACTTAAAATATTTTTTGGAGGTATTTTAAGGTCCCCAAATCCATATCTCAATGCCGGCTTGTAATATTTGAATTTTGGGAGATTAAGGATACATACCTATAAATACAAGGTTATTTTATTATTCAAATCCTAGAATTTTAATAAAAAAAAAGCTAGAAATTTTATGAGATTTCAATTGCAAGTTTACAAGAGCTAAAGTTGATAGTCAAGAGCATCCAAGAGTAGAATTATCAATGATTTATTTCAGCAATCAAGATCCAATCATCATTTCAAAGTCTTCTTGCATCATGCATGTTTTTGGAGCTAACATTGTGATGTAAGTTTGAAGATCAAGTAAAGTATTCAAAGCATCAATTCAAGCATCAAGATCCACATCCATTGAAGCCATTGAAGCCATTTCATGCAAGTTGTATATCTCCATTCAAAGGTTTATTCAAGGGTTTAGTGAGTTGCAACATAGCATTATTCATTCATCATTCCTTCTTTCATGCTTTATTCAATTCAAGGTTTAATAACCCAAATGGGGTTTGACCAAGGAAAACCCCCATTCACCAAAAAAAAAACAATTTTTCCCTCTTGTGTGTGTATTGTAGATTTAAGTTGAAGAAGGATTGAAGACCTTTGAAAGAGAAAGATTGGAATTTTTTTCAAAGTTGCAAAAGTTGTCAAAGTTTTCAAATCATGGAATCTCACCTACAGATATGATTTTTGACTTTTTGACACTTAAACTTAGAAAAACTAGAAGCTATAGATTAGTATCAGAGGCTCCTAAAAGTTGATTGAAATCCCTGGAAAATACCCATTCACCCATGGGAAAATGAGTCTCAAACAACCTTTAGAAAGTGCCTTTTGGTGACTGGTAAACATCATTCTACCCTTCTCAGATCTACATAAAGTTTGTTGTTTATGTCTGTCATATGCTTTATATTGTTGTTGCAAGTTTGAATTGGCATAATTAGGTGGATTTTCTATTTTTATTTTTTCTCCCAAAAGTGTTTTTCAACCTTCTACCCTCGTCCTCAAGCATAAGGAAATCAGTATATTCTCACATTGAGTTGATTCACCTAAGGGTTGTTAGTCAATTCCTTGTGGGGATCTCATTTCCTAAAGTAGGAAAATAGGATCCATCATACCCTCTTATTACCACATTATCTTGGTGAACCCTATTTTTCTTTATTTCACTAAATAAACAAATCCATTAAGTGTGATGTTATGAGATAATGAGATTATTGCCTTCAACATTCCATATTTATCTTTTCCATAAATTTATTCTCTCTTCCTTTTATTTATGGAGATTTTAATATGTGTGTGTGTGTGTGTTTATCCTTAATTATTCATATTTTAACCCTTGTTTTTTTTTCAAAATCTAAACATTTAAATTTCACATTTTCAGTCTCTTCCACAAATTATTGTTAATCAATTTATCTTATATTTTGTGAGTTGTTGGTATTTAACACTATTTAATATGGACTTGATTGGATATAAAGAAGCATCGATTTATTTAATTCATGAAAGTTATACGTGTTTAAATTTTTAAGTTTCAAACTACAATTATTTTTAAATTATTAGACATGCATGTATGATTAGTGATAAATTAGGGAAGGTGTTTTCATGAGTGTTTGTGGAAAGTTACCTTCCAGGATGGGTGTCAAATATGGGTAATATGGAGAGTAGATATTGCTTTTTCTAGATTTACTTTTATTTGATGTATATAGCTTTATGCTTGGCCAAGCTACTTAGACCATTGAGATAGATGGATTTATTATGTATTTTCTCTTTTCCATATCCTAGTATCAATCATAGCATATTATAGTATGATAGAAATGCTTGTAGATATACTAGGCATGCACAAAATTCCATTCTATTCATCAATTTCTTTTTGCTAAGCATTTGGTGTAGGTTCAATGGTTCTTCATGTCAGGAAGAACTCTTTGGGGAAGCATAAGCTTCATGGTTGGGTAGAAAAAGCACTAGGATAATGTTCTTGTCCTTTGAGTTATGGGATGATTATTGGATTGGACTATTGAAGATTTCAGTGTTTGTCTTATCCTTCTTCCTTGGGCTTCCAATTATTCAGCAAGATGATGGTATCATTATTTCTCAAGCTAAATATGTCAAGGATATGTTGAAGAAGTTTTGCATGGAAGATTCCAAACTAGTGGGTACTCCTATGGTGACTTTTTGTCACTTGAGCAAATCCGACGAGTCTCTGAAAGTTGATCAGACTCTTTATAGGTCTATGATTGGAGGTTTACTGTACTTAACTACTTTTAGACCTAATATTATGCATGCAATATGTTTGGTTGCCAGATTTAAAGCTAATCCTAAGCAATATCATGAGAAAGAATTGAAAATAATGTTCATATACTTGAAAGGAACTCCAGATTATGGCCTATGGTATAAAAAAGGATGATGAATTTTCTTTGAGTGCCTATACTGATGCTGACTGGGCTAGTTGTGTGGGTGACCAAAGAAGTACAAGTGGAAGTTCTTTCTTTTTGGGAGATAGATTGGTCTCTTGGTTTAGTAAAAGTGAACACTCAGTATCTTTATCCAAAATAGAAGTTGCATACATTGTTGTAGCATCCTGCTGCACCCAAGTGCTTTGGATGAAGCAAACTTTAAAGAATGTGAAGGTGATTTTTGATGAACCTATTCCTATATTGTGTGACAATAAAAGTGCAATTAATATTTCCAAGAATCCAGTAATGCATTCAAGGACTAAACACATCTCTATTTGATATCATATTCTAAGAGAGAAGGTTACAAAGCATGAAGTCAGAATGGAGTATGTGCTTACCAAGAACCAAATTGTAGATATCTTCACAAAGGCACTTTCAAAGGATACTTTTGAGTATCTCTAGTAGAAACTAGGGTTTATTACCCCTCCTTGTTCTAACTAGATGTATAGATGGTGCATCTTTCTAGGGGGAGAAATTAATGCCTTATGTTTTTATCCTAGATTGATGTATGCTACCACTCAGGGGGAGCTGGTAGTAAGGGGGAGTTTGATACAGATGTGCAGAGATTGTGCATGTATGAAGAATTTTTTTGGTCAAAGGGGGGGGTTTGTGTTGTTATTTCCATTGAAGATATTTTCTCCTTTATCCCAAAGTCTAAGAATGTGTTGTTTCCTTCTGCATGCAAGTGTGTGTTTCCCTTTGTCCTTGATGTCAAATGGGGAGAGTGAGTAGGTGTGTTTCCATCAATGCCAAAAGGGGAGATTTTTGGAAATTGTTGTCATTGATGTCAACACTTGAGGAGCTTTGTGTTAGATTGTTGGCAGTTTATGTCAACACTGATTGTTACTTGTCTTTGATGTCAACGCTTGATGAAGATTGTTATATGTTTGGTAGTGGTTGATGATCTTGTTGTTAGTAGTTTATAACAACACTTGGTGAATTTTTTGTGGTTGACATTGTTGTCAACACTTGAGAAGTAAGGGAGATTGTAGGAATTTGATGTCCCTGATGTCAAGTACTTGGTGAGAGATTGTTGTAGTGTTTGCTGCTTAGTATTGGTTGTCATTGTTGATAACATTTAGGTTGGGTTAATATTGATGTATGGAGATGATTATTGAAGTTCATGATTGGATGTCATGCCTTGATGAAGTTCATGGTTGGATGTCATGCCTTATCTGATGTTTGTTGAAGTTCATGATTGGATGTCATGCCTTATTTGATGTTTGCTAAGGTTCATGGTTGGATGTCATATCTTATCTAAGAAGTATTAAGTATGATTTTTATCAATAGAGTTAGTTTCATAATGATATATTAAGATGAGGATTAGAAGCATTAGAAGTGTTGGTGATAGTGGAGAGATGTTGCTTAAGGTCTACAGTATGTTGTATGCTCTCTCTTGATATTCCTGATGTAGCATGTGTTGTTGAAAGAAATTTATAGCCTTCACAAGTTGGTTAAGTATTCCTGGTTCAAGAAGTTTCTTGAAGTATACTTGGGAGAATGCTCTACATTCCTCCACTATTAAAGGTATGGTCTTATAGTATGGGATTCAAAGTCAATGTTTTGAGTTGGATTTTTGGGTTATTTTATGGATATCTGGTCAACATGGCTTGCTCTTTTGATTATGTCATGTGCTTTGGGGTTTATGCCAACATTTTAAGATGTGTTAAGTTAGATTTGGGTCTTGACCTATCTTGGTTAAAACCACTTTAACTAAATTCAATTGGAAGAACATTTTTGGGCCGACTAGTTATGTGCTTCACGTTTCATCTACATGTTTCCTTTGATGCCAACTTAGATTGATGTGTGCTAGTGTGTGAATTGTATTGGATCACATTGGAAGATGTATTAAGTTTGTTGTTGGTCCTCTCTATCTTTGGGATAGGACCACATTATGCTTTGGTGGCTGACTTATTGAATTCATTATTTATCTTCTTCTTGGCTGACCTAATTGAAGTTTTGAAGTGTTGCGGTGGATATATTTATGCAAGATCATTTTGGATTCAAAAAGGTGAAGGAGTGTACAAGTGTGTGAACAAGAAAGTGTGGATTGTATTTGAAGATCTCACAGAAGAAGTGAAAATGTGTGAAAAATAGAATCAGATGTGTTATAATGCCTCAATCAACATAGTGTTATGTTGAAAAACATCATAATCTTTCTCTAAATATTTGTATCCTTCTCTGAGATAGTCAATATCATTAGGTCCTTGTATTTGATCCTAAAGTTGTGTTAGCTTTAGTTTCACAAGTACTTTGTATCTTTCTCTAAGGTATTCCACCTTAGTTTGTAAGTCCTTTTTGACAATGAACCTTTATATTGTGAGTTAACTCTCACCATATTTTTTCCCTCATTGGGTTTTCCACATAAACTTGGTGTCATCTTGTGGATGTGTGTTCTTGTATCTCTTATAATTGTTGTTGATTTGATTAGTGTTATAATGAATAGCATTTTTTTTCACAATCTATAGTGATAGTGCTGATATTTTTGGATTGTAACTGTGTGTTCATTTTTTAATCAATATTTCAAATCACACTCCATGATCCATGATTAGGATGATAAGCAGTTTGAAAGAGAAATGAAAGATGCAGTAGTAGACTTAGATATAAATAAGATATGAGAATAGGTGCAATTAGAAATAAGGTAAATATTATGGAATAATATAAAAAAAGATTCCTATAAAATAAGGAACTTGCACTAAAAAGAAATGATTAAAATTATAAAATAAAAAGAAAAAGTTTATTAAATATAACCAAATAAATGAAAATTTATAAAATTAGATTCCTATAAATTAAGGACAATTAAAGGAATAAAAATAATATGGATAAAAACCAAAGGCATTAATAAAAAGGAAACTAAAACAATTAAAACCAATCAAAAAATTATAAAGGATAGCAATAAACATATAGGGCACGAGAAGAAACATGATTAAATGAGAAAAAGGTAAGGAAACCAAGAAATAATTGACTAATAAAATAGAGAAATTAAAAGAAGATAAAGCTTTCTAAAAACTAACTACAAATAATAAAATGAAATAGATTAATTAAAAGCTTAACTAAAAATAAGAAAATCGAAAAAAATTAAAACAAATTAAATAACAATAAAAGAGTAAAAGGATAATAATAAACAAGATAGAATAAATATAAAGAGATTAAATGAGATAAGGAGAATGAAACAACCAAAACAAAAATTAAAAATATAGGAAATAGACAAATTAATTGTTATAGTAATATAAAAAAATAAAATAAGAAACAATAATATTGAGAAATAGACTATAGGGAACATGACTAAAGTATAAAGACAAATAATAAGTAACGAATAAAAAAGAGAAAGAAAGTATTACAAGGAAAAGATAAGTAGGGAAAGATAAGAAGGGAGACCAGAGCGGGGACACCATGAGTGAGGACCAAAAAGAGAGGAAGAAGGGAGGTCAAGGATGAGAAGGAGGGATATCTTTGTGGCTATTTAGGAGGGGTTTCCAAGAGAAACTTAAATTCCAACCCCCATCTCAATTGAGGTTATGGAGGTGATTGTTGATTTCAATGGCCTCTTTAAGCTTTCTCTTGAAATAGTTGTCTTCTTTGAAAAGTATTGTAGTATTTTCTAAGGCAATGTGATGCTTAGTCTTGGACAAGTGCTCAACTAGAGCCGATTTAAAGACACGTTCATGTCTTATGTCTGATTTAGAATTGTTATATATTTCATTGCTGAAGTTGCTAAGGGTTTAAACTTCTATATCTTTCTGCTAATCTGTTTAAGGGTTTGTGTTGTCACATGAAATTGCACCCTAATGAGCATGAATCTCAACATTCCAATGACACAATGGAAATAACCTCAAGTTGTGGGACCTTTGTGCATATGAGGTCGAATCTCTGGAGAAGTCCAGCTTCCTTTTTCAATCCCAATGCAATGTGCTAGTCCAACCCAACACATGAAATCGTACCACTAACAACTCACAAGGAAAAGGGGAGAAGGAGAACATGAAAGGGAACATGGAGGTGATACAACAAGATGGAAAGGTTGTTTCATCCTGACTAATATTGCATAGTACATCATTGAAGAGGGGCAAGGGGACTTTCACAACTCTCTGTTTGGTCGAATTTTAGAGGCATACAAGAAGGTTAGGTTTTGACAAGGTGCTATAAGGAAAGAGGTTTCACAACCAACAACTGTAAACAATTTAACACAACACACATGCATGAAAAATACAAACAAACACTTAGATATCCATGGTAATAAACTTACTTAAACAAAAAAGAGTTGAGAAGAGGAAAAATTGATCGATTTCATTGATGTAGAGGCAAAAAGCCAATCTTTATAATGGCAGAGTGTAAAATATAGTCTACAAAAGAAAAACCCCAGAGGAGCCAGAGGAAGAACCAACCCTTGAAATGAATACATTTCTTGCCTTTATAGATTAGGCATAACTTAGAAGAACAAACCAAACCCTAACCCTAACTATGGTTAGCAATGAAGTCTATGCATGAAAGATCTGAGCCATCTCATCAAAATCACGACTAGGGCATGGATCAATCGGGAAAGTCAACAATCAATAATCAATGAGCATGGGTGCCCATACAATCCGCCTGCAGAAGATAAGAGATGCAATAAATGTTGTCCTTGAAGCCTAGGAATCAAATTTGGGTGCTCGAAAGTGGTTGCACATTAATGTCGTCGCCCAAAAACATGCCAAATCCACAGGAAGGTTTGGGCGTCGAGTCTAAAAGGAGGCCTTTACAAGTCTATGAATAAAATGGTCTAGAGCACCAAAAATTGCATACCATTGGGGGTTAGGTGTCGAGCTTACTACTTACCACACGCTTAGAAGAAAGGAGAAGCAAGGAACTACAAAGAAGAAAGGAAACTTTGGGGGTAAGAGGGAAAGCTTACCTCTGAAAATTGGAGGTAAGGGAGAAGCATTACCCTTGAAGCTCAAAGCATTTGACACTTAGTAGAATTCAGAGAAAATCATCAGAGAGATAACTGAATATTGGTGGAACCAAAGGAATGGTCCCTTTGACATTCTGAAGAAGCTCATGACTGAAAGCCAAAAAATCCAACTTTTCAAGAATCAGAGGGAAGACTTACCTCTTACCTCTAAAGGTAAGAGGTAAGATGCAAGAGCGAAGGCCGATAGAAAAAAAGTGCAAGGGAAGAGGAAAGAGGGAAGGCCAACCCCCGAAGTATGACAAACCAAGACTTAGACAAGTCTTGAAACTTAATCAAGGTTCGGTGGTCAGAGGAAAGGCCTGAGGCTTACCATTAGAGGTCAGTAGGGTAAAGAGAAAGGTCGAAGGGTGAAGGTTGAAAGACTTAGAAGAAAGGTGGGAAAGAGAAGGAGCAATGGAAAAGGCATGAAGGAAGCGGGTAAGAGATAGCCCGAAAACCTAAAATTTTGGGACTTAGCAAAATTTAGGAAACTTCAAGGAGAAAACATGCAAGATGGCCCATTGGGGATCTCTCAGATCGGTTATCAATGATGGGACATCAAAGGGGGCCATGAAATTTCAACATTAATGGAAACGTCTACGGGATGATTTCTTGCTAATCATGGGATCTAGAGGCCTTATTGGTCCATTGAGAATGAATTCATGAGGGTAAAACTTCAACAAATGGGTCTCAAAGAAAAAAAAAACATGTGCAGTTGTACTTGGAGAAAAGAATGGAAACTAAGAGCATACATTCCTTTAAGGAGAATGTAGGGTGTGAAAACACACTTCATGGAAAGTAAGATATTTACAACATATACACAAACTAATAGAAAGTAAAGAATGGAAACTTGCCTCTATCAAAGATGAACCTTTTTAAGGAGCTGATCTCCCTCAAACCATAGTTGTAGACCTCACCCAACTGCAACCACTGAAAACTATTGCCAACATGCATGTAACTGCACAAAACACTTGAAAGGGGAAGGATCACTTCACTGTAAATTTTGCCATTGCAAGGGAGCCAATATGTGATGCAAGTGTTAGATTCATCTAACACTAGTGTCTCAGCTCAACATATAGCAGCGGGGGTGAAACACTTTGAAGACAATTCAAGATCCAAGAACAAACCTTTTGTAGAGGGAAGATAACTCACTTCACAAAAGGATAAGCCAATGTCACCATCGCTGACCTCCTCAAAGCATGAAATGAAACAAAAAGAGAATGTTTACAACTCACATGGTGATGTACAAAATGCCAAATCTGATTTTTGATTTGCACAAGAAAGACCTTCCTCATGCACCTCAAAAGAGAAATTTTGAAACTTGGGCATACAAACAAATTGAGAAATGGGAGCATCACTCTCCAAAAAAATATGTGGTTGCTCAATAACTACAAAATCATTTGCATTGATGCACAGTTCATCAACACAAAACTCAAATTTTTTAGACACTTTAAGTGAAGAACTAAATTCTTTAAATTGCCTCTTAGTTTTAATCCTTTCTTGGCAACTAGCTACAACAAAATTAGACTCGTGGCATGTAATGGTTGCCACGTCCTTTGTTGCTTCTCCATTATTATGCTGTTTCCCATAAATATTCTCTTTTGGGGGTGAAATATTGACATCCAAGATTGAGCAAAAAGCTTCTAAATCATCCCAAAAGAGATCCTCCACCTCATAATTGTAGACCTCAATAGATCATGGATCTTCATCCACTATAATAGGGGCTAAAAACGTTTGTTGTTGTTGCTCCAAAAACATGGAGTTATCTTCAACCATCAAGCCCAAACCAAGCTGTTCGAAGGCTTCAACTGATGTAGGTATAGCAGATCTATCCCACTCATCTTCAAAAAAACAAGGAAGGGCATCAAATGAGAGGATTGATTCCTCTATTGCATCAATTTTTTCTACCTTTTTAATGCCTTGTTTTTGCAACTCTGTCTCATCTTCAATTTTTTCTTGCGGTAGAGCAAGACACTCAATATTTTGAGCACATGAAGGATCCACAACAACAACCTCCTCAACGATATGTTCTCATGAGGAATGGAGGTTCGCAAAACTTAGGATCTCCAAAATAGAGGATTTACTTGATGACACAAGAGGTTGAATAGGGGTTTCAAGAGACTAATTAAGATTCTTGAAAGTAAAAACTTTGTGCTTGCAAACCTCTTGCATGATAGATTGCTTTGGAACAAAAGGAGGGCTAAGAATTTTTTTAAGAGGCTTGTTAGGGTTCTTGAAACTTACAAACTTATGCTTTCTTACTTCCTCCTTAGTGGGTTGTTCTGAAATTGGTGGAGGTGCTTGTTTGAAACTAGGCACACAAGGGGCTACCTTAGTCTTAGGTGCTTGTGCTAGAGCAAGGGAAATTTTGATTTTTTCTTGCCTAGCAACAACATCTCTTGTTGTACACTCTTTGTTTCCTTCTTTGCGCCACCAACTGTTGCTCATACCTCCACTAAGCTTCAATATTTTGTTGTTGTGGAAATTGAGCTTGATGGATAAGCTCATCCTACTATGGGAAATAACCTTGTTTCCCTTGATAGGATAGATTAGCCCACTCCTCCTGCTGTAGGTCAAATTATTGCTGCTCCTTAAGCTCAATAAGTTGTCTAAAGAGACCCTTCACCATGAACATGCGTTCACTCTCATTTTGGGGTTGAAAGGAAGAACAAGGAGCCTCTTGGGGTTGCTGATAGGAATGTGTAGGCATCTAAGAAGCTTGAGTAGGGTGGGGTGGGTGGTATACATTTTGAGAAGGTTAAGAATCCACAACAACAGGGCTCTTTGGAATGAAATGGGAGGTATAACCAACTTGATATGGCTGATTGGGAGGTACAAAGCTAGCATTATCATGATATGGTGGGGTGTACATGTGATTTCCATTAAAATATGACATTTTAATGCATAGGAAACACCTCAAAAATTATAAAATAAGAGCAAAGGACTTCCCAACCAAAGATTTTGGGTATATACCAAAAGAGTCACCCAAATTGAGTTGCAAAGTTGTTAGGTGCTTGAAGAATGCCTCCAAAGGTTGAAACATTGAAGAAGACACTGCTTCCTCAAAGGCATGAAATGAATCTGGGTTGCTTGAACCAACTGATTTTGAATGGATCACCATGGTGTTTTAAGATATGCTTCAAAAGGTAAGATGCATTGAAGAAAACACCAAATTCTTCAATGGAGAGAAGTAGTCCCATCGGGCGTGCCAACAAATTTTGTCACATGAAATTGCACCCTGTTGAGCATGAAGCTCAACATTTCAATGACACAATGGAAATGACCTCAAGGTGTGGGACCTTTGCATGTATGAGGTCAAATCTCTAGAGAAGGCCAACTTCCTTTTTCAATCCTAGTGCAATGTGCTGGTCCAACCCAACACATGAAATCCTACCACTTACAACTCACAAGGAAAAGGGGAGAAGGAGAACATGAAAGGGAAGATGGAGGTGATACACCAAGATGGAAAGGTTGTTTCTTCCTGATCGATATTGCATAGTACATCATTGAAGATGGGAAAGGGTACTTTCACAACTCTCTATTTGGTTGACTTTCAGAGGCATACAAGAAGGTTAGGGTTTGAAAAGGTGTTGGAAGGAAAGAGGTTTCACAACCAGTAACTGCAAACAATTTAACACAACATACATGCATGAAAATTACAAACAAACACTCAGATATGCAAGGTAATAAACTTACTCAAACACAAAAGAGTTGAGAAGAGGAAAAATTGATCGATTTTATTGATGTAGAGGCAAAAAGCCAATCTTTACAATGGTAGAGTGTAAAATAGAGTTTGCAAAAGAGAAACCTCAGAGGAGCTAGAGGAAGAGCCAACAACCCTTGAAATGAATATATTTCTTGCCTTTATAGATCAGGAATAACTTAGAAGAAAAAACTGAGCCCTAACCCTAACTAGGGTTAGCAACGAAGTGTGTGTGTGAAAGATCTAAGCCATCCTGTGAAAATCATGACTAGGGCATGGATCAGTTAGGAAAGTCAACAATCAACAATCAATGAGTGTGGGCACCCTTACAATCCACCTATAGAAGATAAGCGATGCAATAAATGTTGTCCTTGAAGTCTAGGAATCAAATCTGGGTGCTCAAAATTAGTTGCACATTAATTTCATCACCTAGAAACATGCCAATTCTGTAGGAAGGTCAGGGCGTCAGGCCCGAAAGGAGGCCTTTACAAGCCTATGAATAAAATGGTCTAGAGCACTGAAAATTGCATATCGTCAGGGGTTGGGCGTTGAGCTTACCTCTTACCGCATGCTTAGAAGAAAGGAGTAGCAAGGGACCATGAAGAATAAAGGAAACATCAGGGGTGTTAGGGTTCAGGAAAATCGTAGCAATAAACATTAACAATTATATGCAGATTAAATAATCTAGAAATAACAATGAAGAATAACACAAAAGAGATCAACACAAAATTTTAACATGGTTCACCCAATATGGGCTACATCCATAGAAACTCAGCCACCCAATGATTTTATTATCCAATGCAAAACATATTACAATCTTGTGAATTGCACACACTGCAACTTACATACCAATCACTTATAACAATAATTTAGGAAGCTTCTGGAATAAGGATTTTACAAAGTCACTTTTTTCATTTCATTTGACGTGTTAGTGGGAAAACCTTGACGTGTTAATGAAAAAAATAATTGGAGGTTGCACCCCTGAACCCCTGCTATTGGGGGTTACTGCCCCTGAACCCCCGCTATCGAGGCCTAGCTTGGCCCCGAACCCCGACGAGGATACACGTGTATAGTATTTGCATGATTAGTCACCACATACCAATAGGGGGTAAGAGGGAAAGCTTACCTTAGAAAATTGGAGGTAAGAGAGAAGCATTACCCCTAAAGCTCAAAGCATTCGACACTTAGTTGAATTCAGATAAAACCATCAGAGAGACAACTAAATATCGGTGGAACCAAAGGAATGGTCCCTTCGACATTCTAAAGAATCTCATGATCGAAAGACATAAAAGCCAACTTTTTGGGAATTGGAGGGAAGGCTTACCTCTTACCTCCAAAGGTAAGATGTAAGATGCAAGAGTGAAGGCCGAAGGTCGATAGAAGAAAAGTGCAAGGGAAGAGGAAAGAGGGAAGGTCAACCCTTGAAGTTTGACAAACCAAGACTTAGACAAGTCTTGAAACTTAATTGAGCTTCGATGGTCGAAGGTAAGGCATGAGGCTTACATTTAGAGGTCGGTAAAGGGTAAAGGGAAAGGCCGAAGGCCAAAAGACTTAGAGGAAATATGGGAAAGGAGAAGGAGCGATGGAGAAGGCATGAAGGGAGTGGGTAAGAGATAGCCTGAAAACTCAAAATTTTGGGACTTAGCAAAATTTAGGAAACTTCAAGGAGAAAACATGCAAGATGGACCATGGGGGATCTCTCAAATCGGTTATCAATGATGGGACATTAAAGGGGGGCATGAAATATAAATAGTTTGAAGTTTGTATTGTGATAGAGAATTCAGGTTTTAAAGAAGAGTTTAAGTTTTTGAGTATACTTATTCACTCCCCTCATAGTTTTTGGGTGTGTTCAATAGTAGGTACTTTAGAGGATCAATCTTCACTATGAGCTTTATTTGTAGATTCAACATGTAGTGTTGAAGTTTTTGTGTGGGAAAATTAACAACAAGACATGCACACTCAATAGGAGTGTAGTTGAGTTCATACCCCACAAGTTTATGACTAATATAGTATATCACTCTCTCTTTTTTATCTTCATCATTCTATGCTAAGAGAGCTCCTAATACCGATGACATAGTTGATACATATAGGGAGCTATTTTTGGTCAATAGGTGGCATCAAGACTGGTGGTGATAATAGATAATCCTTCAACTATTGGAAGGCTTGTTGACAATGATCAATCCATTTGAATGGCATGTCCTTGTGAAGCAAGTATTAGAAACGATGACAATTGTCTGATAGACGCACAATAAATATATGAATTGACTACAATTTTCCTTGTAGACTTCTCAGTTGTGTCAGGTTGGATGGTGGTGGCATATCAATGATGCCTTTCACCTTTGCATGCAAGACCAACCTCTATGCCCTATGAGAATTGATGTATCCAAGGAGATTCTTGAAATTTACTCCAAAGAAACTTTTTCAGATTTAATCTAACTTTGTATTGTTCCAACCTGGTGAAGATATTATCAAGTATAGCTAGATGACTATCTCTTGTGAGAGATTTTACTAATAAATAATTGACAGAGTCCTCCATAAGGGTGTGCATCATATCATGGAAGATTGTAATCATCACCCTTTGATAGGTCCCTCCTACATTGTTCAAGACAAAGGGCATTACATTCCAACAATAGGTACCACAAGGATAAGTAAAAATTATTTTGTGTTGATCCTTAGGTGCAATTTTGATATTATTATAACCAGAGAAGTCATCCATGAGTGACAACATATCATATTGAGTAGTAAGATCTACTATCATGTCAATGTTAGGTAGGGGGAAATCATCTTTAGGACAAGATTTGTTCAAGTCCCTCAAGTCTTTGTAGATTCTAATTCCACCTATTGGTTTTATGACTAACACAAGATTTGAGATCCATTTTATGTGGTCAATTGGTTTGATGAAACCAACATCTAACAATTTCTTCAGTTTAGCCTTGACCAATAAGGCAATCTTGGGTGCATCTTCCTTGGCTTTTGCTTGAAAGGCTTCACATTTGGTAGAAGAGGAAAATGATGTAGGAATAGCTCAAGGTCTAATCCATACATATTATGATAAGAACATGTGAAGTTGATTTATTGCTCAGAGAAGAAACTGGTGAAACTTGATCTTTCCTATTATGTCAGAGAGGCTGCTGGTGTAGGGGCACCATTGGTTCAGGTGCACCCTTGGTGTCATGTAGTAAATTTTTGGTTTTTGGTCTTGTAAGTGTTGATTTCATGTAATAAGTTCTTCTTATGCCATTTTGATTCAGTTTGAATCATTATTGAGTCTCTAGGTGCAAGGTTATGCAATTATGCAAATGTTGTCAAAGTTGCACAAAAGTTGTCAAGCAACTTTTGCAACTTTTTGAAAAAACATGTAAAAAGGTGGTTTGTTAAGATAATAACCAAAATATGGTTAGATACAGTTAGAAATCAGTGGAAAAACCTTCAATAAGCTTTGTATCCTCAACTCAAGAGATGGAAAGAAGATTTGGGAAGAGAAGTTACTTCTTTGCACGTGGAAATCTGAGTTTTCTTTGCATTTTCCTGATTCTGTCATGCTGTATGGGTTATTGATGCACTGTATGGTTTAAAATTTGCTTGCAACATGTGAAGAGAACTCCTAAATTTATTATGGTTTATGTGTGAACAAATTTCATTGAGTTTGTAGGAAGGTATCATTGTATTAGTGAAACTTGTTTGAAACACTACCCAAGGTTCTAGTGAACGATGAAAATGCAATTTCTTGCATTTCCTCCATGAACTTGTTGAGAAACTTTGTAAATAATTATGTCCTAATTCCTTCAACCTCCTTGCAAGATTTGAGACTTGGGTTGGCACATGTGGAGGAGAATAAGATGACAGTTTGCTACTTTTGGGACTTGTTTGTAGTCAAAACCCTATTGGCTTAGAGAATTTTGTTGGAGACTAGAGCACTATAGGGTGGTTAGTGAGTAAAGAATGGATTGTTGAGACCCTGTGAGAGGTTTTGATGATTTTTGAACAAGATTAGATGTATGTTGAAGCCAAAACCTAAGTGATGCCAAGCCTAGGTAACCTATTAGTCCTAACAAGAAGGAGGGAAATTTTTTTTTGACCCATTTTGTACAAAGTAATCTTACCCCATTTCTAGATATGTGTTGTAATGGCCAAAATGGTATCTCAAACTGGTCTTACATTTTGAATTTCAGGTCTACTCCACAAATTATGGTCAAAAAGGAATTTTTGGAAGGCTACAAGGATTGAGGGTAGTTTGTGAAGGATGGCCCAATAAATTGAAGACCAAAGGTCCTTGTGAGTGATTGTATGATTGAGTTTGATCATTTTATACCCCTGCTTTGCATCAGCTACAAAGTGTATAACCTTAAGGATTCTCTGGTGTACCGATATTAATACCCTCTTATTTTTCTACGAGCATTGGGGATGTCTCCTTAATTAAGGGGAGTAGATCTACCCTTCCATATTTGTGTGCCTCAGAAAGGTTTTCACCCTTAGATACGTCCTTTATTTTTTATTTTTTTGTGTCTAGATGTGTCTTTTGATTGTCACCTAGAGACTTTTTCTTTTTTTCTTTTTCTCTTTTGCAACTGGAAGGCAGGTAGACTCCCAAAAGTGAGTGGAGTTATGGAGCTACAACTCCAAATGATTCAAACAAATCCACTACTGTGTTATAGACTTAATATGCAATTTCTCAATCTCTAATTTTCTTCCATACAAGCATACTCTCTATCTTTTTTGCTACTAACTCAACAACTCATACCTCTGCACTACTCTTCTCTTCTCTGCAATCTACACTTTAGAACATCCTTTGTTCTAACTCTCTCTTTCTATGTTCAACAATCTGTCTGCACTACTTCACACTTGATGTATCCCCTAGATGATTTTTTGAGTTATAGCCTAGGTCTTCTTTTCACATAATATGTATACTAAGCTAACTTCACATACTTTCCTTCATCAAAAACTTTCTTCAACACCACAAGTCCAACACCACCGATGTGATTCAATGCATTTACTATTTTTAGCGCATCACAATCTTAGGGTTTTCTTTGCATTTAATGCTCATATTTGCATGAATTGACCTGTATCAGACCTCTTCTAGATTTTGTGATTGTATTAATGGCATCGTCCATTTATTCATCATCTAACTTTACACACATACCTCTGCTAGGGTTTTCACATCTTTTCTTCATGCACAAAACTCCTTGTTGAATGAACAAGAAAACTGAGAGGGGGTGTGAATCAATTGTATCAAATTAAAAAATAAAAAACTGTCAATAGTAATCAAATCCATAAGCATTCATTAAATCCTTATTCTGTTATAGTGATAAATCATGAAATGTAGACAACAAAAATTGAAACAACACCATACACAAGAGAACACCCGATTTACATGGAAAATGCAATAAGGGAAAAACCACAATGAGGATTAGCTCACAATATAAGTAATTGAAAAATTGGTACAAGGTCTCACTGTAAGAATAGGACACACTGTCCAATAGGGCTCATAGCTAAAGCTCACTGCTAGAATATGAAAAGAAGATAGAAGAGAAATGTTACACAAAGAACACGTTCTCAATGCAACAAGGAATCCACCATAATTACCCCAACACTTTTGTAGCCTTGTTTGAAAGATTGTGGATGCCTTCAGTTCACTACCTTCAGAAGTCCAACAATTTGAAGTTCACATTTCTCTGCTCAAATTCACACCATATTCATCCCTTATATCTCTCACATGTCTATCTTTTGATCTTCCAACAATACCACTCTTATTTATATCATCCTCAACCTTGAAAAACCTTCTCTAAGGTTAGCAACACATCCTTTACATTTACAATTTCAAATTAAGTTGGAACCCAAACATTCTCACAGTGTATAGGAATGAAGGAGACCTACATAAATCCTTAGTTAGGACCCAAATTTTCCCTAACACACCTCAACATGCTTCCACAAACTTTGAAGCTGCTTTGCATGTAGTGTAAACACCAGGTCAACTAACACCTGTGTAAAACACCATAAAACTATTAAGTACATGCTTCCCACTTGATCAAGATGACACACAGACCACACAAATATCTTTTACATGACCTGGAACAATCCATGAACCACCTAAGATCCAACAGAGATTTTTTCCAAACCTACATCATAGAAATACTTCAACCCAAAACATCCAGTCAACCTTATACATACACTAACACATGAAACACACACTGTACTATACCAAATAATGAGAAATATTGAATTTGGAAAGATAAAATCAACATAAGAAACTTCCCAGATCTACAAAACCTAAAAAAAACTGTGAAGAAATGCAGAGTAAATACATTTCTCCCAAACTATTGAAAATCCCGAACAACATATCATATCCGCACAGGTATAGCATCAACACAAAAGAAATGTAGAGCACATCTTTGAGCACATTTTGAACATTTGCACAACACTATTTTCTCTATTTATCAAATTTTCTCAAAAGCACTTGGAAACCAAGCACCAGAGACACTATCTCAGCACATTACAACATAAAGATAGCTCCTTTTACTCACAACACTTCCTTAATATCTCAACTATACATGCATAAACTGCAACAAACTGTTTCCCTCTTTTTCACAATTTTCTCAATATCCTCGACATATTCATCATGCAATAACCTTTGACATCAATGAAAACACCTTCATAATTGCAACAATCTCCCCCTTTTTCATTAATGGCAACACATGATGTGAAAAACCATCAAAGACACAACTTTGGACATATTTATTTTTCTCTTTACACACTCTCTTCCTTTATTCTCTTTCACTTTCTCTCCCCTGTTAGTCCGAATTTGTGCCTTTCAAAAATAATTCTAAAAATGACTCACAAATGCCTAGAAATAAAGACACAAATAAACTAACAGTTGAGTCAGACGAAAGGATTTACACATCGATTCTCTCCTTATTTTAGAAGGCGCAACTACCTTTGTATGATTTGCAATGAATTAAAATGTGGGTATGCTTTTTACCAGAAAGTAGAAAAGGTGACTAACACCTATCCATAACCATGAAATAGATGTGAAAGGCTGAACCCATGATTACATAAATTCAAGTAAATGACACAAAGTTCATCATTCCTACACCAACGAATTATATCCAGGGAAAAAGAATACCAACACACTCTTTCAGGAGCAATTTAATCCAAATACAAAGTTTTAGAAATAAATACACATACAGTTCATTATAATAGAATGACATCAGAGAAGGATTCACAAGGAAACACAGTTCATTGCTCATTTAAAGAAAACATGAAAGAATTCAAGGATTCAAAAATATCTTCTTCATTTCTCCATGCTACAAATGAGTTCACAGACTCTATGTTCTGTACAATAAACTGTATGAAAGACAACCTAATTGCTCCCCCAATTCCCCTAACCAAAAGTCCCCTTATTTTCTCAAAAGTTCCCCCTTTTATAGAGTCTCCCAAGCCAGAAATGTATCGTAACTGTTCATAACGATCTTTAAGGTAATCGTCTTTAAGAAAGTGACATTAAACGAAAACAATTACACTATATCAAAATTGGATTATTTCCACTAATTACAAAAAGATGCCATGCAAATGAGAAAATGAAACTGCCGCAGGTGGTCGAGTGTTCTCCATATCCAGTCGTATCTCTGTTAAGAGATTGTGCAGTTTGGTGCATTCTTCTTCCTCCTCTAGGATGAAAATTACTCAGTGATATTAGGCATAGCTAGTCTTTTCCTTCCAAGCAAGTGTGCGCAATTGGGAAATGATATCAATTTTCTGTTCTTCAGGCCAATTCAAGTCTGGTTGCAGAACGGGCATAGGCTCATCATCCCACGTTTCATTGGTTGCAGGGAGCCCCATTTTGAATTGCTTGGTCGATAAGGAAACCAGATTCTACAGTACTGTCACCTTACTCTGTAAATGGCTTATTTAATTGCGCCGGTAGGTAATGATGGCCTTTAATCTGTCAATACAATGTCGCCACCTTAGCAAGCTTCCATTACACTTGCCATTTAAGAGGTCTCATTAATGCACCATTGGCTGAGGAGCATGCCTTGAGATTAAATCTGCATTTCGTAACTCTAAAAAAGATAGCTACACGATATGCCGTACAAATAATTAAATGGGCTGGCGGCATTCAAAAACCAAGGAGTTTGCTTGAAAAGATGTGGGATCACGAAAAAATCGAACCACAAAACTGCATGTTGTGGGTTTTAAGATTTCAAGAACTTCTGACACATTAATCGCTTAGGCGAGGATGGGTGAAAGGAGGATCGGGTATTCGGGTACTTCTGTAACTTTCGAACCTCGCGACTAAGTTATGAAACCATGAGTCTATGCGACAAAGGTTATGAAACTTGCAAGTGCCACGGCCATAAATGAATGAAAGGCATGAAAAGAAGACTGTTTAGTTTAAAGGAGGAAAATTGCATGTTTTGAAATTTAGAGGGTAACATCCCCCTATGTAGATAGATTTTTTCACATGATTCTTTCTCCCCCTTTGAAATCAATGGCAAAGGATAAAGTGTTTTACATTGTTCTCCTCCTTTGACACTGAACCGAGATACTTGTAATTGCACATCATTTTCCTTTTTCCTACTTTGAATACTCCCCCTTAGGAGTACACTTCAATAAAATCAGCAACTCTGCAAAATGACAATATATATTCCTTATTGAAACAATGACACTACCTACTCCCCCTAAGAGGTAGCCACCAACATCAGTCTAGAAAAGGAATGAATCCATAGATCCATTGGACTGATGCATCTCCATATGCATCTAGTTAAAAGGAGGGGAAATAACCCCCAACTTCTTATAGAGATACTCAAAAGTATCCTTAGGAAGATCCTTAATGAATATATCAACAATCTAATCCTTTGTGGGTACATATTCAAGATTCACTTAATTCTCCTTAATTTTCTCTCTCAGAGAGTGATACTTGATTGATATATGCTTTTTCCTTGAATGTATCATTGTGTTCTTTGAAATGTTGATGGCGCTTGTATTACCATAAAATATAGAGATAGGATCATCATACACTACTTGTATATCCTTCAATGTTTGTCTCATCCAAAAATCCTGTGTGTAGCAAGATGCTACTGCAATGTACTGAGCCTCTATAGTAGATAAAGAAACTAAATCTTGTTTCTTACTTAACCATGACACCAATCTACATCCAAGAAAAAATGCACTAGGTCACTTGTATTTTTCTTGTCATCAACACAACCAGCCTAATTTGCATCTTTGTATGCACTCAATGTGAAATTAGTATCCTTAGGATACCATAAGCCATAATATAGAGTGCCCTTCAAACATCTAAATATCCTCTTCACTGCTACAACATTTGTTTCTTTAGGATCTTCTTGAAATCTAGCCACAAGACAAACTACACGCATGATATATGGTCTATTAGTAGTTAGATATAGCAATCCACCAATCATAGATATATAATTTCTCTGATCAATCTTGGGGGATTCATCATCCTTATTCAATTTGCAACTAGTCACCATAGGGGTACATACCGATTTGGAGTCTTCCATTCCAAACTTTTTCAACTTCTCTTTGACATAATTTGACTGTGAAATGAATATGCCCTTGTGTTTTTTGATTGATTTGTAGCCCAAGGAAGAAATTCATCTCCCCAAAAATAGACATCTCAAACTCTTTCTACATCTCTTTTTCAAACTTATTGCACATATCTTCATTTCCTCCAAAAATTATGTCACCAATATACACAACTATTATCAATATTTTTTTTTTCAACTTTGAAGTAAAGATTACTGTCTATGGTGCCTTTATTGAATCCTTGTTGTATCACATATCTATACAACTTTTCATACCAAGCTCTAGGATCTTGCTTTAATCATACAATTCCTTTTTCAATCTGCAAACCATATTGGGTTGATTTGATAACTGAAATCCTTCTAGTTGTTCCATGCAAACCTCTTCTTCCAATTCTTCATTTAAAAAAGAAAACTTCACATCCATTTGATAGACTTTAAAGTATTTATATGCTACAAATGCTAAAAACATCCCAATTGCTTCCATCCTAGCCACCAGAGCAAATATGTCTTCAAAATCTATTCCTTCAACTTGTGAGTAACCCTTACACACAGGCCTTTACTTGTTTCTTACCACTTCTCCATCATCATTCAGTTTGTTTTTGAATACCCAATTAGTTCCAATTATGTTCTTGTTTGTCGGTCTTGGGACTAGTTCCCAAGTTTGATTTTTTCTCAATTTGCATAAGTGAACTTCTTCCATTGCCTTCATCCAACATTCATCTTTGCATGCCTCACTCACTGTTTTAGGTTCAACTTTAGAGAGTAAACATATATTTACCTCTTCTTTAGCAACTCTTCTTCTTGTCAATACTCCTTTCCTCTTGTCTCCAATGATCTGTTCTTTGGAATTATTTCTTTGCACATACTTAGGGGTCTTAGGAATCTTTTAGAGCATCTTCTTCTTCATTTTGCATCTCTTTTTCCTTAGCTTTTTCTTCTTCTTCTTTGCAAGCAAGTTTATCTGACTCATATCCATCTATCACAAATGAATTTTGCAGATCTTCATCAACTTTAACATTTGCAATTTCAACAATCTTTCTCGGCCTTTTGTTGTAGTATCTGTAAGCTTTGCTCCTAGTAGAATATCCAAGGAAGATACCTTCATCATACCTTGCATCAAAATTTCCTAAGTTCTCTTCATCTCTTTTGATATAACATTTGCTTCCAAATACTCTGAAGTACTTGACAGTAGGAATCCTTCCATACCACAACTCATAGGGAGTCTTTGTACTGTTAGTCTTTTCTTGAACTTTGTTAAGTATGTAAATAGTAGTATGAATTTCTTCTCTCTAGTGGACTTTCGATAGGTTAGCTTCGTTCATCATAGTCTTTACAACTTCTTAAATAGTCTTGTTTTTCCTTTCAACCACTCCATTCTGCTGAGTCTTAGGGGCAGACAAGTGCCTCTTTATCCCATGATTCTCACAAAACATGTTGAATTCATTAGAGGTGAAATCTCCAACACTGTCAAACCTCAAACATTTGATTTTCAAATCCATTTCATTCTCAACCATAACTTTAAATTCTTTGAATCTATCTAGAGCATCAAATTTCTCTCTAAGAAAAGCAACCCACATCATTCTAGAATAATCATCAATAAAAAAGCATGAAATACATGTCACCTTGAAGAATTCTCACTCTTGTAGGACCACAAAGATCTATATGCACCAATTCCAATAATCCGGTAGAAGATTGTTCCTTTCCTTTGAAACGACGCCTTGTTTGTTTTCCAAATTGACAATTTTTGCAAATAGCATTGATAGGCTTTATGATTCTTGGAAAATCTCTTACTGCTTGTACTGAACTAATTCTAACTAAATTTTCAAAATTGATGTGACACATCCTCCAGTGCCATAACCAACTATCATTAATCCAATCCATAAAGAAATGACCATCAACACCCTTGAACTGATAGATATTTCCATCTATACTCTTTCCAACTACAATCATAGTTCTGAACGCTTTTCTAATCTCACATGTATCATCTTGAAACACAAGATTGTACCCTTTGCTACAAATTTTTCCAACACTTAAAAGATTATTCCTTAGTCCTTTAACATAGTAGACATCTTCATAAGTATGGTTGCCATCAAAATTGATTGAACCTATTCCATAAATCTTAACACTTGAATCATCTCCAAATTTAACTAGTCATCCATCATACTTTTGAAGTTTAACAAACTTACTTTTGTCTTTAGTAATGTGATTAGAGCAACCACTATCAACAACCCAGTAGTTCTTATCCTGTTTAGCATGAAAATAAAAAAACCAAAGTACCTTCAACCTTATCTTTCTTCTCTGGAACACTTTCCTTCACACAACTTTCAGAGTTGGTAGAAGTAGATTAATCTTTTAAAGCTAATAACAAGCATTCATTTTCATCAACATATCCATAATTAGATTCATCATAAAAAATATCAACATCTTATTTAACATAATAACTTTTCTTTATCATCTTTCATTTATTCTACTTGCTTTTATTGTTCACAACTCTATTTAGACATTTTGAAGCATAGTGGCATATATTCCCACAACTAAAACACTTGAAAGGTAGTTTACCTTTGTACTTACTGGTACCCTTTTTCATCCTTCTTACAAAGTTAGCTTCCATATTATCAAGATCATCATCTTCTGAATCTTCAACCTTTTCTAATTTTCCAACCTTGAAAGCAGTCTCCAATTTTTCTCCATTTTTCAAACCATTTTTTCTCATTTCATATGAGGATAGTGTGCCATACAACTGATCTCTAGTGTAAGTATTAAAATTAATAACTTCTTCAATGACAAATTTTTTTTCACTATAAGAATCAGTTAGGGTTTTGAGAATTTTCTTTACCACCTTAGGTTCTTTGACTTGTGTACCAAGACCTCTCATTGCACTTACCAGTTCATCAACCCTTTGTATGTAACTTGCAATTATTTCCTCTTCAGACATTTGCAAAGTCTCAAATTGTGCCTTCAGATTCTATAATTTAGCTTGTTTAACCTTATCATCTCCTTCATAAATGCTCTCTAATTTGTCCCAAACTTCTTTAGTAGTCTTTAGATCCATAAATTTTACCAATTCAGAATTTGAAAGACTATTCAAAAGAACAAACCTTGCTTTACCATTTGTCTCATAGGCCTTGATCCCATCACTCGTGCTCGAACCATTCAAAGGTATGATGTATTTAGTCTTTATTGCCTTTTCAACATCAAATCCAAGGTACACTAGATAACCTTCCATCTTTGCCTTCCAGAATACATAGTCTATGCCATCAAACTTAGGGCTCTTTATCTTATTTTCCATCCCGAATCTACATCAAGTGGTTAAGCTTTACTCTAAGGAACCTTGCTCTAATACAAATTGTTGAATGAACAAGACAATTGAGAGGGGGGTGAATCAATTGTATCAAATTAAAACATCAAAAACCCTCAACAATAATCAGATCCACAAGAATTTATTAAAACCTTATTCTGTTATAGTGATAAATCATGAAATGCAAATAACATAAATTGAAACAACAACACCATACACAAAAGAACATCATATTTATGTGGAAAACCAAATAAGGAAAAACTATAGTGACGATTAGCTCACAATATAAGTAATTGCAAAACCATTACAAGGGCTCATTGCCAGAATATGACACACTGTCCAATAGGGCTCATAGCCAAATTCACTTTGAAGTTCACACTGCTCTACTCAAATTCACACCATATTCATCCCACACAACTCACACATCTATCTTTTGATCTTCCAAAAAAACCACTCTTATTTATATCATCCTCAACCTTGAAAAACCTTCTTCAAGGTTGACAACACATCCTTTACATTTACAATTTCAAATTAGGTCAGCACCCAAACATTCCACAATGGATAGGAATGAAGCTGACCTACATAAATCCTTAGTTAGGACCCAAATTTTCCCTAACACACCTCAACATGCTTCCACAAACTTTGAAGCCACTTCACATGTAGTGTAAACACTAGCTCGGGCATCACCCATGCAAAACACCATAAAACTATTAAATACACACTTCCCACTTGATCAAGATGACACACAGACCACAAAAATATATTTTACACAATCTGGAACAATCCACAAACCACCTGAGATCCAACAAAGATTTTTTCCAAACTTGCATCATATAAATACTTCAACCCAAAACATCCATTCAACCTTCTACATACAATACCACATGAAACACACATTGTATTGTACCAAATCATGAGCAATCTTGAATTCTGAAAGATAAAATCGACATAAGAAACTTCCTAGATATGCATAACCTAAAACCAAACTACAAAGAAATGCAGAGTAAATATATTTCTCCTAGACCATAGCAAACAACACTACAAACCTAGCTCACACACTGGTGAACATATCTCACTTTGCACAATGATCTAGGAGCCCAAATTTTGGATATAGCAACTACTAACAACCCTGAACAATATATTAGATCCACACAGGTATAACATCAACATAGAAGAAATGCATAGCACATCTCATAGCACATTTTAAACATTTGAACAACACTATTTTCTCTATTTATCAAATTTTCTCAAAAGCACTTGGAAACCAAGCACCAGAGACACCATCTTAGCACTTCACATCATTCCAACACATCTCCAAGCACTGCAACATAAAGATAGCTCCATGTACTCACAACACTTCCTCAATATCTCAACTATACATGTACAAACTGTAACAAATTGTTTCCCTCTTTTTCACAATTTTCTCAATATCCTCGATATCTTCATCATGGAACAACCTTTGACATAAATAACAACACCAGTTTGTTGAAATCAATGACAACACCTTCATACTTGCAAAATTCCTTGCATCAAGCCAAACACTATTGACTTCATTTATTGCCTTTGCTATTTGTGGCATGAAAAAATCTAGGGTTTATTTTGCATTTAATGCCATATTCCTGTATGCTTGATATCTTCTAGATTCATAGCTAACCTATGCATTCATGGTGTCATAATTTCCTTCCAATCATTTGCAAGAATTTAGCTAGAGTGGTTATTGTTAAAAAGCGCAGGTTAACTAAGAGTGGGGGGGGGTGAATTAGTTGTCACAAAATTCAAACTTAAAACTTCAATACTTATCAATTCCACAACCACACTAGTCTGTTATTAAGTATGAGCATGAAACACAAATAACATAAAGTAAATCAACACAGTGACCACCAGATTTTTATGTGGAAAAACCAATGAGGGAAAAACCACGGTGAGGATTAACTCACAATATAAAAGGATTATAAAACTGAATACAGAGGCTCACTGCCAAGGGCTCACTACCCAAAAGAGGATTGTCCAAATACAAAGGCTCACTACCTACAGAAAGGACTCACTGTCCAATAGGGAGGATCACTACCTACTGATACAAAAAGAACAAAGGATCCACCACAACAATTAACACACATCCACAACCTTGATCAAAGGATTGCAGAAACCTTCAACTCACTATCACCAGGAATCTAACACAATGAAGAACTACTACCTCAACTCGCTTTCACACACTTCTGCTCTTTTGATTTGTGGCTTACTTTGTCACTTTTCATCTCACACTAAATATTCTCAATCCATCTTGCATTTATACCATCTTCAACCTTAGAAACTTTCTCCAAGGTCGGCCACATAAACTTCATTTCATAAATTCAAATTAGGTCGACAACTCAACATTCCCGCGGTGGAAAAGAATGGGAGTGGACCAATAAAACATTTATCCAATAACAAAAGATAATGTCTCAAATCAACCACACACTTCCTTAATTAAATTTTAATTCTTCATATGAAGTGTAAACACCAGGTCAACCAAACCTAATGAAAACACAAATGAACATTGATTTACATGTTTCCCAACAAGAAGATAACATGCAAATGACACAAAATGATTTATTAGGAATGAGAACACATCTTAGATTCCTTCAGATACATTTGCAACAAGTGCAACAATCTTCAAACACTAAAATTCTTCCACCAATCCATCCAAATTATGCAAACACATACAACAACTCTTGAAACATGACTTCCAGATCACCAAACCACACACATCTTTGCCAGAACCAAGATAACACCATTATAAGACATATACCAGATCCACAAGATCTAAGATAGAACAACGAAGGACTATAGAGTAGAAACATTTATCCCAGTCCATAGAAGACCAACTCTGCTAGAATAGTTCACACATTGGTGAACACGACTTTCACTTACCATTACACCAAAAGCTAGAACTCAGGAGATATCATTGCAAGATTATCATTAGCAAACTTTTAGATCTACACAAGCATAGGATCAACACAGGAGAAATGTGGAGCACATACCAGAGCACACTCAAAACACATTCATCACTCTGACTTTTCTTCTTTATTAATTTTCTCAAAAGCACTTGGAAACTCATCATTTCAGCACATCTGCAACGTCATGAAGATAACTCCATGTACTCACAACATATCAACAACATCTCAACTATGCATGTACAATCTGCAACATACTGAACTATGTTGACATCAATGACAACATTAATGAAAACACCACCAAACTTACTCATACTTGCAGCAATCTCCCCCTTTGTCATTGATGGCAACACATGATGTGAAAAACCATCAAAGAAAGCATCTTACACAATTTTTTTGACATGACTTTCTCTCCCCCTTTGAAATCAATGGAAAAGATCAATAAAATCTGATTACTCCCCCTTAGGAGTGCACCCATTCAACTCATATTGCAACAATGAAAAACCTTTTCTACTCCCCTTGCGGAGTAGACCCATTCATCAGTCTAGATAAATGAAGAATTTGTGAATTCACTGGACTGATGCACCTTCATGTGCACCTAGTTTAGAGGGCCAATGGCCCCCAACCTCTCCCTAATATGCTCAAAAGTATCCTTCAGAAGAGCCTTAGTAAATATATCTGTAATTTGTTCCTTTGTTGTCAAATACTCCAATCTGACTTCATTCTCCAACACCTTTTCTCTCAAGAAATGATATTTGATAGATATGTGTTTTGTTCTTGAATGCATAACCAAATTCTTTGAAATTTTTATAGCACTTGTGTTGTCACAGAAAATAGGAATAGGCTCATCACACATTACTCCACATTACTCCAATGTCTTTCAAAGTTTGTTTCATCCACAAAACTTGTGGGTAGTAGGATGCTGCAACAATATATTCTGCCTCTGTAGTGGGTAAAGAAATTGTCTTGTTTCTTACTCAACCAAGAAACCAATCTCCCGCCAAGAAAGAAAGCACCTCCATTGGTACTCTTCCGGTCATCCACACAACCAGCCTAGTCTACGTCAATATAAGCACTCAAGGTAAATTCAACACCCTTAGGATACCATAAGCCATAATCTAGTGTACCTTTAAGATATCTAAATATCCTCTTTACAGTTGTAACATGTGCCTCTTTAGGATCCGCTTGAAATCTGGAAACTAGACATACTGCATCCATAATATCTGATCTGGTAGCAGTAAGATATAGCAGTCCACCAATCATAGATCTATATTTGCTCTGATAAGTCTTAGCATATTCATCATCTTTACTCAGCTTACATTCAGTTATCATAAGGGTGCTAACAAGTTTGGAGTCATCCATTCCAAACTTCTTCAACTCTTTTACATACTTAGATTGTGAAATGAATATCCCTTTATTAGTTTGATTCACTTGAAGACCAAGAAAGAAATTCAACTCACCGATCATGGACATCTCAAATTATTTTTGCATTTCTTCAAAAAATCTTTTACACATGCCTTCATTTCCCCCAAAGATGATATCATCAACATATACAACTACTATCAACATTTTGTTACCTTTCACTTTGAAGAAAAGATTATTGTTAGCAGAGCCTTTGCTGAATCCTTGCTTTGTCAGGTATCTATCCAATCTTGCATACCAAGTCTGGGAGCTTGCTTCAGTCCATACAACACCTTCTTCAACTTACAAACCATGTCCAGTTTGTTAGATAACTGAAACCCTTCAGGTTGTTCCATGTACACTTCTTCCTCCAATTCTCCATTCAAAAATCCTGACTTGACATCCATCTAATATACTTTAAAATCGTTGTGGGCAGATAATGCCAAAAACATTCTAATAGCTTCCATTCTAGCTACAGGAGAAATTTTTTCTTCAAAGTCTATGCCTTCAACTTGTGAATATCCCTTGCATACAAGTCTTTCCTTATTCCTTACAACTTCTCCATTTTCATTCAGCTTATTCTAGAACACCCATTTTGAACCAATTACATTATTATTCATAGGTCTAGGGACTAATTCCCATGTCTGATTCTTTTCAATTTGCTGCAACTCTTCTTTCATAGCTTTCATCCATCTCTCATCTTCACATGCTTCACTCACAGACTTAGGTTCAATTTTAGAAAGTAAACACAAATTTACCTCAGCTGCAACTTTACTTCTTGTCTTCACACCTTCACTCTTATCTCCAATTATTTGTTCCTTCGAATGATTCTTCTATACATACTTAGGAGTCTTAACAGTAGGTTCCAGTTCATTCTCTTCTTCTTCTTCTTCTTCTCTTCACTTTGTTCTTCTTTCTCTTCTTCTTCCTTTTCCTTATTCTCCTCAAGTACTTTTCCACATATAGGATCATCAAGTTTGACTTCACTTATCTCAATAGGTCTGCGTATGTCTTCATCAACTTTCACATTAGCACTTTCAACAATCTTCCTCAATCTCTTATTGAAGCATCTATATGCTTTGCTAGTAGTAGAGTGCCCAAGAAAAATTCCTTCATCACATCTAGCATCAAACTTTCCAAGATTTTCATCATCTCTTTTAATGTAACATCTGCTTCCAAATACCTTGAAGTACTTCACAGTAGGAGTCTTTGTGTTGTTGCCTCTAATATGAACTCTATTAAAAGCATAAACAACAGTGTGTATTGCCTCTCTCCAGTACACATCTGGTACATTTGATTCTTTCATCATGGTTCTTGCAGCTTCTTGTATTGTCATGTTTTTCCTCTCAACTACCCCATTTTGCTGAGGGGTTCTTGGAGCAGAAAACTGTCACTTTATGTCATGTTGTTCACAAAATGTATTAAACTCACTAGAAGTGAATTCTCCACCTCTGTCAAATCTTAAACACTTAATTTTCAAAATTACTTCATTTTCCACTCTTGCTTTGAACACTTTAAACCTATCTAGAGCCTGAGTCTTTTCCCTAAGAAAAGGAACCCAGGTCATTTGGGTATAATCATCAATAAGAAGCATGAAATACTTGTCACCATTCAGGTTTCCTATTCTAGTCAGACCACAAAGGTCAGTGTGAATTAACTCCAACATTCCCATAGTAGAGTGCTCTTTTCCCTTAAAGCTACATCTTGTCTGCTTCCCCAATTGACAACTTCTACAAATGGTATTTGTAGGCCTTGTGATTCTAGGAAAACCTCAGACAATATCTTTTGAACGAATTTTGACTAGATTATCAAAATTTACATGTCCCATTCTCCGGTTCCATAACCAACTTTCACTGACTTGAGATACAAGGAATTGACTATCAACTCCCTTAAGATGATAGATGTTTCCATGAGTTCTCCTTCTGGAAGCAACCATATCTCCATTTCTGGATCCTTTTCTGATTTCACAGGTATTATTCTGAAACACAAGTTTAAAACCATCGCTACACATCTGTCCAACACTCAAAAGGTTATGCCTCAAACCCTTCACATAATACACATCATCAGTGTTTTGTACTCCATCAAAACTAATTGAACCTTTTCCACAAATCTTAGCTCCTGATTCATTGCCAAACATGACTAAGCCACCATCATACTTTTCAAGTTTAGTGAACTTACTTTTATCTCTAGTCATGTGATTAGAACATCCACTGCCAATCACCTAATATTCTTCATCCTGTCTTGCATGAAAGGTGGTGACCAAAGTACCTTTCATCTTATTCCTTTTGTTCTCCAGAGCATTCTTGCTTGCACATTTTCCAGGGTTAGCAGATACATATTTTTTTTCCAAAGCTAAAAACAAGCATTCACTGTCATCAACCTCATTTTCAGATTCATCATTAGAGATTTTGACTTCTTCTTTAACATAATACAACTTCTTGTATTTCTTATCCTTTCTATCCTTATCTTTATGATCCTTGTTCTTCTTATGTACAACTCTATTCAAACATCCTGAAGCATAATGACCAATATTGCTACAATTGAAACATTTAAAGGGAAACATATATTTATACTTTTTGGTACCTTTCTTCAACTTCTTGGTGAAGTTTGCTTCCAACTCATCAGAACCATCACTCTTTGGATCATCTTCAATATTTATTGCCTTAAATGTTGTCTCTGTCTTTTCTTCTTTCCTATCTTCCTAAAATTTCTCATCTCAAATGCTTGCAAGGTACCAAATAACTATTCTTTAGTATACTTCGTAGGATCATACATCTCTTCAATAATTGAGATCTTATCACTGTAGCAATCTAGTAGGGTGATTAGGATCTTTTCAATAATATCTTCATCGGTCAACTTTCCCCCTTGATTCTTAACTTCACTTGCTATCATCTCAACCCTCTGGAAATAGCTTGTATACTCTTCACCTTTGTCCGTTTTCAAATTCTCAAATCTGCGCTTTGCCGCTAGCTTCTTTGTCAAATTTACTCTTTCATTTCCTTCATATAGTTCCTCCAACTTCTTCTAGACATCATAAGCAATATCCAAAGAAAGAACCTTAGTTCGCTTAGTTTTAGATAAAGCACTGCAAATAGTATACCTCACTTTCTCATTCTCCTCATAAGCAGAAACCTAATCTGCAGTAGTAGGGCCATTCGCCGGAGGAGTATACTTCATCTCAATAGCCTTCCAGGTCTTATAACCAAGAGAAAAAGTATATCCTCTCATCTGCACTTTCCAATCACTGTAATCAGATCCATCAAACATAGGGATCTCAAACTTATGCGCCATCGGATCTTCCTTAAGTGGTTAAGCTCTACACCAAGGAACCAAAGATCTGATACCAATTGTTAAAAAGCGCAAGACAAATGAGAGGGAGGGTGAATCAGTTGTCACAAAATTCAAACTTAAAACTTCAATACTTATCAATTCCACAACCACACTAGTTTGTTATTAAGTATGAGCATGGAACACAAATAATAGAAATTAAATCAACACAATGAACACTAGATTTTTATGTGGAAAACCCAATGAGGGAAAAACCACGGTGAGGATTAACTCACAATATAAAAGGATTATAAAACCGAATACAAAGGATCACTACCAAGGGCTCACTACCTAGAAGAGGACTCACTATCCAAATACAAAGGATCGCTGCCTACAAAAAGGACGCACTATCCAACAGGGAGGCTCACTGCCTACTGATACAAAAGAGAATGAAGGATCCACCATAACAATTAACACACATCCACAACCTTGACCAAAGGATTGTAGAAATCTTTAGCGCACTGCCGTCAGGAATCTAACACAATGAAGAACTGCTGCCTCAACTCACTTTCACACACTTCTGCTCTTTTGATTTGTGGCTTACTTCGTCACTTTGCATCTCACACTAAATCTTCGCAATCCATCTTTCATAAATATACCATATTCAACCTTAGAAACTTTCTCCAAGGTCGGCCAAATAAACTTCATTTCATAAATTCAAATTAGGTCGGTAACTCAACATTCTCGAAGTGGGAAAGAATGAGAGTGGACCAATAAAACATTTATCCAAGACCAAAAGATAATGTCTTGGATCAACTGTACACTTCCTTAATTAAATTTTAATTCTTCATATGAAGTGTAAACACCAGGTTGGCCAAACCTAATGAAAACACAAATGAACATTGATATACATGTTTCCCAACAAGAAAATGAAACGTGGACAACACAACACACTTCATTATGCACAAGAATACATCTTAGATTCCTTCAGATACATCTGCAACAAGTGCAACAATCTTTGAACATTGAACTTCTTCCACCAGTCCATCTGGACTATGAAAACACATACAACAACTCTTGAAACATGACTTCCAGATCACCAAACCACATGCATCTTTTATAGAAGCAATATAACACCATTATAAGACATATACCAGATCCACAAGATCTGAGATAGAACAACAGAGGACTGTAGAGCAGAAAAATTTCTCCTAGTCCATAGAAGACCAACTCTGCCAGAACAGTTCACACACCAGTGAACATAACTTTCACATACCATTACACTAGAAGCTAGAACTCAGGAGATATCACCACAAGATTATCATTAGCAACCTTTCAGATCCACACAAGCATAGGATCAACATAGGAGAAACACAAAACACATACCAAAGCACACTCAGAATACATTCATGACTCTGACTTTTCTTCTTTATTAATTTTCTCAAAAGCAATTGGAAACTCATCATTTCAGCACATCTGCAATGTCATGAAGATAACTCCATGTACTCACGACATCTCAACAACATCTCAGCTATGCATGTACAATCTACAACATACTTAATTGTGTTGACATCAACGACAACATTAATGACAACACCACCAAACTTACTCCTACTTGCAATAGTTATATCATTTTTTCGTGCCATCATTCCATTCGCCTTAAACTCTAACCATTTATTTCAACCTTTGTGCCATGATTATTCACAACAATGATGTGAATTAGGTTAAATAATCAATTCTTTACACATGTCTCATTCCCACAAATCTACACTGGTCAACACAAGTCAACACAAGCTTCCTATGGAATTACTCCTTCATTTTCAACGATATTTCATTTCCTTTCCTTTGGGAGTCGAGAGTTGCTAATCCCTCTTACCTCATACTTGAGGTGCATTACAAAGCTTAAAAAGCAATCCCAAATATCAATGTTCGATGCTTCTTACACCTGTCGAGGTTTGACCATCGACCTTACCCTTTACCTTCTACCTTCCTTTACACCATAGAAAATGTAAGATGGGAAATCTCTACCAGCCTAGATTGTAGTGACAACCATAACACTATCTAAGTTAGAAATCCATCAAACAAGAGAAAACAAACAAGATGAGGAATAAAATGAAAACATTCAAATAAGTGCACTCCCCATATTGAAGTTGAATAACTTCTCTTGCCTCTCCTCAAGTTGCTTCTGCAAATATGCCCTAAGATCAAAGTAAACATGTACAAATACCTACAAATAGTAAGCATGAAAGTTAGAGATAAGTGGTTGTTAACTTGAAAATGGAGGAGGAAGGCTTCTTTTATAGATAGCCATTCGAATGAACAGTCAATATTAAGCTTCTAGAAAGATTCTGAGATCGACGAATGAGAAGACATGCAACACAGAGGAGTGGAGATTACAAAATTAAGGGCCAAGATTGAAAAGAGGCTAGAGTCAACCGACGACTGAGATTCAAAAATGAGATAGTGGAGGGATAATGGAGGAAATAAATAATAAAATTATTTATTTCATTAGAAAGGAATCTCTGGACAAGTGGAGCATAAATAATTTATTTAAATTATTTATTTGAGAAAAAAGAAAGTGGGCATTAATTAAAATGCAAGCATTTTAATTAAATAGGGAGAAATAGGAAAATGGAATTAAATAATTAATTTGAATTAATTATTTAATTGGGGAAGAGATATCAAAAGATAGTCAAATAATTTAAAATTTATTTGACTATAGAAGAATTAAAAGATTAATGAATAGACGAATAATTAATGATAATTATTTGCTATAGACGAATGATGAAAGGAAAATAATTAAATAAATAATAATTTATTTAATTATTGAAAAGGGGGGGTTAGTGACACAATTAAATTTATTTAATCGATCATAGTAGAATAAAGGTTAAGAAGTGGATTAATTAAATAATTAAAAATTATTTAATTAATGTGATCAAGAATAATTAAATAATTAAAATTATTTAATTACGTGGAGACAAAGACCAAGAAAAATGACGCTCACAAACTAAGACATTTTTTATAAGTGTCTACATTTTTCCCCTCTTTGACATAATGGAGTTCAAAATTTTCAATTTTTTTTTTGGAAAATTGTCCCGATAAGATAATTTGATTGGCAGGAGTTCAATGGTGCAAATGAAAATGATTTTTGAAGTCATTACGGTGGTCAAATTTAGGTTCAAAGTGGTCCAAGAGTGCGTCCAGTACATATTCCTAGTGCAAACCCTAATTTTTAGGCAATAAATAGGAGTTATATTAAGAAAATAAGTTACTTGTGCAATCCAAATTTAGAAATATTAGGAGCTCAGAGTGAGAAAGGAAGAGGAGATGTCGCCAATTCTAGACGTTGCACACAGAGGCTACCACATCCGCACCTTCCATCATCATGAGGGAGTGCCCACCCTGATAAGTACTATAAATCCGCCTTGTGATTTTTTTTGCTTTGTGTGCATTTTAGCTAGGAAATAATTTAGTAGGAAATTGTGTTGCACAACATGTAATGCAATTGCGTGTGTGAATTATGCAAAAGATGCGGTTTTCCGTGATCGTCATGTTGTGACACAATTGCTTAGGTTCATAGTGGGTAGGTTTTGTGAGATGCATTTGAAATAGTGCGATGTAACTGATGTTTAAAGACACAAGTGTGAAAACAATGACACGTGCAAATAAGTGATGCAAATGATGAGGGTTTGGCCACAATTGACCTTGGAAACACATTAGCTAAGGTGTGTGACACAATTGCATTTGCGGGCCACAAAAAAATTTATTTGACCAAAAAAAATGACGTAATTGCCTGGTGAAAAATTTTCCCTAGTGGAGGATTGAATCACTTGTTCAACTTAGGTCCAAGAGGTCAAATGAAGATGTTAGATTGATGTGATGGATTTTGTGGTGACTTCAGGTTGTACTACCCCCTATTTACATGTGAGAGTCACAACTAGATGTATTTTGATTGTGGGACCAGCTGGATGATGTTGAGAGGTCGGAATTGTTGGATCTTGTATTGTTCTATGTCACCTATATGCCCATTATCAGGGTAAATAGGGGCATGCTGACAATGTTGGAAGAGTGGTGGCACTTTGAGACTTCCAGTTTCCATCTACGGACTAGGGAGGCTACTGTGCCATTAGAGGATATTTACAAGATTTTGTGGTTGCTGATTCATGGAGAGCGGGTTCGATATGATCCTGTTTGAGGATTGTAGGCCCTCTATGATTACTATGAGTGCGATGATGATTTAGAGCTTGGAATTCAGGGTTATGAGATAAGGTGGGAGACCCTGGCAGAGAGACATGATAGGTTTGATTGTGTTCTATGTACACTGATTGGCGGGGTGACGATTCTAGATCATAGGGGTCATGGTTTTCCAATAGGCTAGGGAGAGATGCTAGTAGGAATGGTCCAGGATGAGACAATATATGCATGGGGACCATGCCTATTGGGTATGTTATACTTCTAGCTTCATGATATTGCTTACAGAGGTAGAAAAATTCTGAGCTACGGGGCCACTTTACTGATGATATGGGAATGGGAAGCACATAGTAGTGTTCTAACCACCGATGGTACGATAATTGGGAGTGGGTACTCCATATGTATATCTATATCAGGGAGAAATCATGCAGACACATGTGGAAGACACTAGATACTGGAGGCATAAGATTGATACACTGGTTAGCTTTGTCTGGAGGCCCTATAGGGATTGTAATTTGTGGGTAGGGGAGGATGAGCATTTTCCATGGTGTTGTCAGTTGAGGTACTTGATTGGGTGGACTGTATAGTCGCAACATATTATTGAGATGTATCTACCAGAGAGGGTCAAATGGTAGTTTGGAGAGAGACAGGGTATTCCTATGGGCATAAAAGAGTTTGCACGGTCATCGCAGGAGGTGCACCCATAGGGACAACAGATACTAGTGACCACTGCTGAGCAAGAGATTGACGCTTTACAACCAATTCAATGGGGATGGAGAGGGGGATGAAAATGTAGGGATGAATCCTGAGTATGATGCATTGTGGCAGACACATAGGCCTTCACCATATATAGATCTAGAGCAGCTAGCACCTGTAAAGTGCAGAGGCAGGGGCCCGAGAGCCCGGAGAGGAGACAAGGGATGGAGGGGTGGAGGGAGAGGGGACAAAGGACATGGAGAAAAAGGAGGAGATGATGGAGGAGATGGTTGGGGAGGTCGAGGAGGAGATCGAAACCAGAGGAGGAGGGATGGATGATGGGTGGTGGGACATTTGTCACCGATCCAGAATGAGGAGGAGGAGGATCAAACAGAGGTGAGGGTAGCAGTGGAGATGGTAGTGGAGGAGGGAGAGTAGCATGCAAAGATGCCAGCTCTAGAGGTGTTACACTTGGAGGTTGAGGAGATGGAAGTTGAGGAGCATGTAGAGGAGAGGTAGGAGGAGCATGCAGAGGAGGCAGTGATGGTTGAGGCAAAGAGAGTCCTTCGAGAGAGGATTATTTTGGGGGTAGATGTTGAGGAGGGGATAAAAGAGGTTAGGGTTGGAGCAGATGAGGGGACAATAGAGTAGAGGATAGCCACCCTATAGGCTCGGGTACAAGCCTTAGAGGTAGAGCGAGATGGCCTTAAGGTTGAGAGAGACACTCTCTAGACAGAGAGAGATTTAACAGTTATCAGCCACCAATAGATAGATCAGAGGATGTTGGATTTCACATCGACATGCAATGGATCATAGGTTGATGTTGCTTAGGAGTATGCCAAAGCTAGCATGGGGATGCAGTATTATAGGGATGTATATGAGAGGGTAGTTCCACCAGAGAGGAGAGAGCCCACATTCTTACAAATTTTAGGTGGATCCTAGAGCAGGACACACAACAGGCGTTCCCACAGTAGGTCAGAGAGTGGGGAGACATCAACCCCTAAATGGTCCACCCCTTATGATAGGCCATCCACCACAGAGCATAGGTCTTTAGATTCACCTTGATGAGAGGAAATGGATGCCCTAGGGATAGGAGATCAGGGAAGCTCAGGCTAGAACATTTTTTTATGCTATGTGTATGGACACTGTATTTTGATTATCGATCTTGTGAGCTCCATTTTGGGATATGTGATACATCTTGACATTGTACCTATGACATATTTTTGAGTGATATATGATATGATTTTTGGAAGTGGTTTATGATATGTAGTTCTATGCAATTATTCCTTATGATTATGATTATGGTATGCTATGAATGTTCATGTTTTTATGCTATGTATGCATTGTATATGATCATGTGATGGTTAAATATGATGGATGATTATGCATTTATGATTATGTTATGGATGTTTATGCATGTATGATATGTATGGATTATGAGTGCAGTATGGATGACCTAATTTTATGATGCAATGTGATGTATGATTGCAATTAATGTTGATGTAATGAGATGCCTATAGGTTATGTATGTAATGATAAGAAATGTTTAATGTAAATGCAAAATGTAATGTATGATATGATATGCCATAATGTTATTAATGTAATAGAATGTATATAAAATGAGATGCAACGTATAAGGAATGTGATGCAATGTAAATGAAATGTGATGGATGAACTATGATCATAATGCAAAAGGCAATACCATGATTGGTTTTTTGCTGATGTGATAAAATGTTAATGCTAGATGGATGATTTCTATGTTTTTGTATTTTCTCATGCAAATATGATGATAATGCTTTTTGTGATGTTTCCTAACATGATCATTTATGCAGGATATTTTGCATGTAATAGGACTCTGTCAAGATGTAGATGGAAGAAATGTTAATGTGGAAGAGATGGATGTTAACATGGAAAAAGGAAAGGAAGATGGAATGTTAGACAGGAAATGACAAAGGACAGACTTTCAGGATTATATATTTGTCATCATTGGGCGTCAAAATTGTCACAAATGGAGCACAAACACCATGGTATGACATAAACCAAGGTGTGCAAGGTGACCATTTGTGAGAGACAAGTAGTCAAAAGACAAAGCCAAAAGACAAGGAATGCCTTGGCTCATACTAAGGACCCAATTATCCTAGCCTTTTTTCCAAGACAAAACATAGAAAACAAGCAAAGAAAAGAGATCATGATCCATCATTTCCCCTCTAAGTCCATGACAGGACATCCTCGAGGTAGCTAGTAACATGATCCAAAAACTAATCAAAATATAAGACAAACTTAGACCAACAAAGTGTTTTCCAGAGAGATATTTTTTGTCGATAGTGTTGATAAGATTGATTGATATGATTGATTAGGTTGACCAAGATGACCGAAATGACCAATTGATTGATTTCTTGACCGAAGGTGATTGATAGGTTGATTTTTTTTGAAATTAATTGATTTGATTGATTGTGCCTAGTTTCAAGAAAGACACATCCTGAATAAGGCAAGGTTATTTGACCAAGATGACAAGATTGAGTGGCCAAGTGACAAACGTGAATTGGTTTGACAAAGTTTGATTGATATGATTGATCGATGTGACGATGCCTAACTCTAGGAAAGACATATCCTGTTTGAGGCAAGGAACACATCTAATAAAGTTGACTGATTGGCCATTTTGATAAAGCACCTAGCTGCAAGAAAGACATATCCCGCTTAAGGTGAATGAAAAGATTGACCAAAGACAATGTATAATCTCAAGAAGGGCACATCCTGATAAAAGACAAGTGATAAGACTGAATGAGACAAATGAAATAATGCCCCATTTTGATACAAGACCATTGATCTGATCAATTGATTGACGATTAAGGTAATTGATTGATTGAATATTGATTGAAGATTAAAGATTTGTTGGATATGTTTTCCTATTGATTCATGATTTGGTTTGAATGATGATTGCTTGCGGACAAAGAACAAAACCATACTTGAAAAACCTTAAAGCACTGACCTAGGGCCTCAGGCGCTCATTGATTGATGGTCTTGCCTACATTATACACATAGAGACCTCGTAGTTTGACATAACTTGACTTTGTTTTATTTGATAAAAGACCAAGTCATTATTTTATTTGAACAAACCTAAAAGGACTGTCCTAATGTCTCGGGGGCCCATTGAAGATGAGCCTTTCCTACGTAGAAAATGCACAGAGACAACGTAGTTCGACCACTCTAATATAGATTGACTTAGACTTGGAATATGACTTTGTTTTTGGAAGTTTTTGATGTTTTCTAATGTTTTTGGATTTTCCATTGTTTTATGATTTTTTTAGATTTTGATGTTTTATGATTTTTTTTGGATTTTGATGTTTTATGATTTTTTTTTGTATTTTGATGTTTTATGATGTTGATACCATGCGTCAGATCCCATGAAGATGCAAGTCAAGGAATTTACCCTAGTTAGGTATAGGACCAACTTATTATGCGAAAGGGGAACAACGAATGAATGTAAAGGAGGATCATGAAGGCAAAGGATACTAAATGTCGATGGTTCCCAGGCCATGGAAAGGATGGAAAAGCTTTATTATGGATGAAGGATTTGTGAAAATGGATGAGTGAAGGATGGAATACCAAGTAGAGTAATAATAGATGAAGGATTATAGACTGACTACACATGGCACCTGTTTGCCAGGTTTTCACCATGGTACCTATCCAAAGTGCCACTGAAGTGGTTTTCACTCTTGGATGAATTATTTTTCTTTTCATTTTTTTGCTATTTTTGTTGTTACCAAGACGCCCGTTTGCCAGGTTTTCATCAAGTTGACTATTTTTTTGATTTTTTTGATTTTTTTGTATTTTTTTGACTTTGTGAAGGGATACTCTAAGAATTAAGTATAGTACTTGCAAAGGTGCATGCTATTGATGGGATTAGGCAATAGTTCACCTTCAGGAGTAAAGAGTTGATAAGCACCACATCCATATGTTGTGATGATATAAGGGCCCAACCAATTAGGTTCAAATTTTTTGGGCTTTTCTTGATCTTTTTGATTCTTCAGATTCTCTTTCAGGACTAAGTCACCAATGTCAAAGCTTCTAGGTCGGACCTTCTTATTGTAGTTGCATCAAAGGTGGTTTTGATATGCTTGTAAATGTGTCAAAGCATTATGTCTCTTTTCATCTAGTAACTCTAGCTCATATAGATGGGATACATAGTATTCTTCTTGATCGATTAGTCCTTGCATAGATACTCTTAGGGATGGTAACTTGACCTTAATAGGAATTATTGCTTCAGATCCAAAGACAAGGGAATACAAAGTGTCTTCGGTAGGGGTGTGAATGTTGGTGCAGTAGGCCCATAAAGTAGGATTGAGTTGGAGATGCCAATCACAACCAACATCATTGACAGTCTTCTTTAAGATTTTAAGGATAGTCTTATTAGATGCCTCATCTTGGCCATTACCCTAGGGGTAATACCGGGTAGCGAAATGGTGTTGAGTATGAATTTTTTGACAAAGTTCATAGACATCTTGATTCTTAAAGGGGCAACCATTATCTGTAATGATGGACTGCAGGATACCATAGCAGCGTATAATGTAATTCAAGATAAATTTAGATATTTTATTTCTTGTAATGTAGGTCATTGGGATGGATTTGATCCACTTGGTAAAGTATTCGATAGAAAAAAGGATAAACTTATGTCCATTTTTAGAAGTGGGATGGATCTTTCCTACAAGGTCGAGTCCCCATTAAGAGAATGGCCATGGTGATTTAAGTGGCTGTAATTCCTAAGCTAGTGCATGTATAAGATCTCCATGAATTTGACATTGGTAACATTTATTCACAAAGTGATAGGCATCACGTTCCATTATAGGCCAATAATATTTTGTCCTCATGAGATTTTTAGCTAAGGTAGGACTAGCAAGTGAGCTCTGTGTATACCATGATGAACCTCTTGTAAGGCTGCTTGTGCTTTATTTGAGTTGAGACATTAGAGGAGGGTACTATTTAGATTGCAGCAGTAAAGGGTTATCTCTGATGATGGCATATTTAGAGGCTTGTCGGATAAAGGTTTTGTGTTGGTTGGAGGACAAGTCAGGAGGGAGAGTCTAGTCATGCAAATAATTTTAAATTTATTTATACCAGGGAGATTCAAGACCAAAAATTTCACACACAAGTTCAGTTTTGGGGACATCGTACGTAGGGACCAATAGTTGTTCTACCAAGAACTCATATTGCTATGCATTGTTTGGAATGTCCAAGAGAGATCCAATTGTTGCCATTGCGTTAGCAACATTGTTTTGGATTCTCGGTATTTTCTTAAAGGAAATAACATCAAAGTATAGTCTAAAGCTATCCACCATGCACTTGTAGGGCATCGGTTTCTCATCTTTGGTATCATAATCATCATTAAATTTCTTGATCACTAACTAGGAATTGCCATAAACTTGAAGATCCTTAATTTTCCATTTTATTTCCATTCGAAGTCTTGTCAATAGTGACTCATACTTGGCTATGTTATTAGTGCACGAAAATTCTATTTGAAATAATTTTGGAATGGAATCTCCTTGAGATGTGATGAATAGAATGCCACCTCTTGAACCATGACTTGTGTAGGATACATCAAAGTACACTTTCCATGTTGTCAGTGTTTCTATGATGAAGATTGATTCATTTGGAAAGTTAGATATTAGAGGATGATTTGATTTCACTGGTGCATCTGCGAGTTGATCAGCTATCACTTGTCATTTTATTGCTTTTCAATCAACATACTCAATGTCATACTCACTTAGGATCATAACCCACTTAGCTAATCGTCCTGTCAAAGCTGCTTTATTGAGAAGATACTTCAAAGGATCAATTTTGGAAATCAAGTTTTTCTTATGGTTCAACATACAATGTCTCAATTATTGGGTTGCAAATACAACTGCTAGGCATGCTCGTTCAATAGGGCTGTAGTTTAACTCATATCCGACCAAAGTGTGACTGATGTTATTTTATGCTAATGATGCCCCCAATGCTGATGTAGTTGTTGTCACATACAATATCAAATGTCTACCATCAATCAAAGGCATAAGAAATGGTGGAGTCAATAGATAATTCTTGATCTAATCAAATGCTTCTTGAAATTTCTCTGTGTAATTGAAGGTAATTCCTTTTCATAATAGATGTTGAAATTGATGAATCTTGGACCTGCTAGCTGAGCAATGAACCTACAGATTGATTGCAGTCTTCCTTGTAAAGTCCTTCATTGACTGAAGTTGGTTGGCGATGGCATGTCCAAGATAGCTTTTGCTTTTGCGGGATCAACCTCTATTCCTCTGTGGGAGATAATATATCCTAAGAGTTTGCATGATTGGACCTTGAAAACACATTTCTTTGGATTTAACCTAAGTTTATACTTTTCAAGTCGTGTGAAAATATTGTCCAAGATTGCTAGGTGACCACTTCATCCTAGATATTTTGAGAGAAGGTCATCAAAATAATCCTCCATAAGTACATGCATATAATCATGGAAAATGGTAGTCATGGCTCTCTGATATGTAGCTCCAACATTTTTTAAGTCCAAATGGCATGACATTCCAATAAAAAGTTCCCCAAGCACATGTGAATACTTTCTTCAGTATCTTCAAGATAAATTCTTATTTGATTGTAGCCCGAGAATCTATCCATAAGTGATAGCATTTCGTATCCAGTAGTAAGGTCCACTATGATGTCAATATTTGGTAAGAGGAAATCATCTTTAGGACAAGACTTGTTAAGATCCCTAAATTTTGTGCATACTCTGATCTACCCATTCGGTTTTGTGATAGGAACAAGATTAGATATCCAATTGGCATAGTCAATAGAGCATATGAATCCAACATCCAAGAGTTTCTGTAGTTCTACCTTGACTAGGAGTGCAATTTGCGGGTGCATTTTCGTTAACTTTTGTGTATATGGTTTGGCATTTGGTAATAGTGGTAGGTGTTGTAACACCATCTCGGGGTCCAATCCAGACATGTCAACATATGACCATGTAAAATTAACTTGTCTCTTTGAAAAGAATGTTGTAAACTCAAGCTTTTCCTCAATGGTCAAAGATGCTACCAGTTGTATGATTCTAGAGTTTTCTTGTGTCCCAATGTTCACTTATTCTATTTCCTCTATAAGCAATGGCGATCTCTCTCAGTCTATAGGGAGACTATCCAATCCTCCATCCTCAGGCACCTCAAAGAGGTTTTCACCTTTGGATACATCCTTTATTTTTACTTTTCGTGGTCAATAGGTGCCTTTCGATTTTCACCTAAAGACCTATTATTTTTATTTTGACTTTTTTCATCTTCACTTTTGTGACTAGAGGAAAGGGAAACCTCACCAAAGTATGTTGCACTATTGAGTTCTATGACAAATCCAACCCTATGATCCCCACTTGGTATTCGTTCACGAAGTCCCATGAACTCAACAATTGCTTCGTCGTTCTCAAATGTATCTAAACTCGGTGGTTCTTGTTAATCCCAATCTATGAGTTGAGGATAGATGAGAGGTAAGCCATTATCGGTGTTGTTAAGGGTCATGGTGTAGGCAGATAAAGTAAAGACAATAGTAGAGTCATTGGGTTCCCAGAAGGTTTCAATCCAAGCTCCCATTTGCAAGGAGATCTTTTGGTGGGAATTTGATGGGTTTTGTGGGGAACCAATTATAAGCGTTTGATGGAATCTTGCTTCAAGAGTAGGTTTTCCAGGTTATCTACACATTTCATCAAGTTCAAGGTTAGTAGTGGAGGATAAAGAATCCCATTCATACTCATTGGAATCTCGATCTCATCTAAAGTATCAACGACCTCAATCAAGGTCAACTTAGTACTTGGAGGACTTGGTTCTGGTAGAACATACCCTAACCCAACATATTTTGGTAATTTGGGAGGCATTAAAGGTTCTAATATCTCATTTTTGTGTAGACCAAGGCTACTGTGTCCATCATAACCTTGTTGCTTCATTAAAAGGAAACCTTTTGGATATCGCTCAATTGGTAGTTGTTTAGGTTATGTCTCCTCTTCTTCTTTATACAACCATGTGTAAATGTGGTCATCTAGGGATTCTTTAGCTAATTCCCGCCATTTAGTGAAAATGGTAGGAGGATTGTGGATGATAACCTTAGGATGCATGAGATGCAGTTTGTCATAAGACTTTGGTGATTTAGGTAACTTTCCAATGCAGAATAAGCTCTTCATACTATATTCTCTGCATCCTTTGTCTTGAATCTATATTTTTCGCATGGATGGTGGGGTGAATAGAGTGGATGATTTGATGAGGGTAGATGGATCAATGTAGTGTGATGAAGTGGAAGATGAGGCCTCTCAATTTATGGGCACTTGACGCTCAATGATTCCTTTTAGGTTTGTACAATACTGAAAGGGATCACGGTCACTAGGAATAGTAATTTTAGTGCCATTATGTGGGAACTTAATGCATTGGTGGTATGTGGATGGGATAGCCTTCATGGCATGAATCCATGGGTGGCCAAGAAGAAGGCTGTTGTGTAAATCTAGATTCAAGACATGAAACACTATGTTCTTTATTGGTGGATCAACTCTTATGGGAAGCAAAATTACTCTTTTAGATGAGTGCTTAGCATCTGTTGGATAGGACAACTTGTTGAGAAGTTGTTGAGAAGATTTTGCATTGTTGTCATTGATGTCAAAACCTGGGATTTGGAAGGTTGTGCTTTAGATGATATACATAAATGATCTATCCTATGATGTTGTGTAGTATGGATGTTATCCTTGATCTGGATATGGAAATACTCCTTTTTGTGACATCCGTAAAAGTCAGTTAATGCAGATTAATGAAGAATAATATTTTGATGTTGGTTGTCATGCTCAAAGCTTATTATAGGTATCCTTGATATCCAGACATTCATGTAGCATGTTAATGTTTTGGTATGTCTAATTGCATTCCTCCGGTTGGTATTGAAATTGATGGAGATCAAGACTTGGTCTTGGTTGTGGCATTCCTATCAGCTCCAGAATTTATCTCATGTAATTCAAAGTTTGCTATCTTTTAATAATTGTGCTTATCTTATGTATGACCTATTTATGGGTCTTGTGGAAACATGGTAAGGAGATCTTTATGTGCAACTTATCCTTTGGGTCTGGTGCTAGTGTGCCAAGGCTTATTGAATTTTTCAAGGTTGTTCTTCAAGTCGACATGTTTTTGCTAGGCCGAATTATTTTTTTCTATGGATACATATATATGTTGAACATATCTTTGGTTTCAAACAAGAGGTGTGGTGTGTGCGAATAGAGAAAAGGGTGCAAAGGATTATTCAACAAGAAACATAGAAGGAAGCAGAAGGAAAGTGTCAGGAAGAAGTAATCAGTAGTGCAGAAGCTATGCAAGGAAGGTGGGAAGAAGATTCTTGATTAGATCTACTATAGACAAATATTGTGCTGCAGTGAGAACTATATTCATGCATATGTAGATGCAATTATAGCAGTTCAATTTTGTAACATACACTCCAGAAGTTTAAGCCGTCTCTCAGCTGCAATAGCTAGTTTTTGTATCTTGGGCAGTGAGCCCACCGACAGTGAGCTTTACCTGCAGTGAGCATTTTGGTAGTGAGCCTTTGTAAAAATCACCTTAATCGGTGTCACCTTAACTAATGTTATATAATTGAGAATTAGCATTCTCTGTGGTTTTTCCCATCTTAGGTTTCCATGTAAATTCTGGTGTTCATTGTGCATGGTGTTGTTATGTGCATTCATGTTCATATCTGTTTTAATTATTATCTGATTGATTTAAGATTGCTTTGGATTAATTAAATTCAAGAAAATTGTTAGGATAATTGATTCACCCCCCCTCTCAATTATCTAGACTGTTCAACAATTAGTATCAGATGCTAGTCCCTTGCAGATAGAGCTTAACCACTTGAGGGAGATCTTGGAAGTTTGACAAGATGGAAGGAGATTATTACTTTGATGAAGAACTGAGGACAATGTTAGATGATATGGAAAGCACGAAATCTGAAAATGAAGAATTAAAAGAAAAAAATAGGGAGGCAAATGCTTGTATCTCAAAGCTAAGGGAGAAATCTAGAAATTCAAAGCAAGACACAAAGAGGTCGACTAGGAATTAAATGAGTCAAAGGAAAGTGTTGTGAATCTAAAGCTACAGTTGGATGAATGCAAGAAGATTGAAGAAAATATCATGGATACCATCAAACAAAAATTAGAAGAAAATGAGAAGTTAGATCAAGAGTTAAGAAGGTTGAAATTAGAAGCAAGAGTATTTGAAAGTAGCATAATTATGGATCAAATCTTGTCCCTACAAAAATGTCACAAGGATAAGGAAGGACTTGGCTTCTCAGGTGAAAGCTCAAATTTGAATACTAAGGGTAAAGACAAAGTAGTTGAAGCTAAAGTGATATATGTTATTGTGGACATCTAAATTTGGACACTCAATTTATCCAAATTCATCCTCTTTCATCTTATTTTCGTTAATTAAGTAATACTGCTATTATTTAATTAATATCTTTAATTCTACCAAATCCCTAAGGTATTTAATCAATAATACCTTATCTCTTTAATCCTCCTTCCATCAATTGAATTAAATAAATATTCCATTTATTTAATTCCCCTCATCACATCCTCCATCATTTTTATCTTATCTTAATCCTTCTTCTAACATCATGTCATGCCTAATCAGTCACATCCTCCAATTGCAAGTTGGCCTCTAATCTCTTAGCCACCTAACCTTCCTCTAACCCCTCATCAACTAGCCTAATCAAGTCTCAAGGAATTTTTAATTCCTTTTATCCTTCAAGGAATATTAAATTCCTTTTCTCTTCCCCATGTCCTTTATGACATGTGAAGTCAACCCTATTAAATGTTGACAAGGCATCTCCCTTCCCCATGTGAATTTTTAATTCTTTTAATCCCAATGCATTTAAGAATTTTAAATTCCTTCCCTCTTCCCCATGAGAATATTTGAAATTTTAATTCCCCAGTCCTCTCACCCACATGGGGACAAGGACCTCCTTTATGAGGAGATCTTGTCCAATCCCAAGGTACTTTGTACCCCCTCCATGTCAACCTCATGTCCACTTCACCTTTTAGGGCTATCTCACATGCCACATGTCAAGATGTGAGGGCTTGTGAGTTCTCAACTCACCTTAGCCCTACATCTTGATATTTGGTGGACCAATCTCAACCGTCCATTTCCCCTAGGATTTTCCAAAAATCCTATAAATACTCCCTCTTTTCTCTCATTTTAGGGAGATCATTTGTGCTAGCCAAACTCTTGCAGTTTTGTTTCTCAACCCACACTTAGCCATTTTCATGTTTCCAAGCATCATTTGCATCTCACATCTCACATCTTGTGCCATCCAAGGAGCATACACATCAAAGATCGAAGGGCCAACCAAAGGATCGACTCAACGCAAGGTATAAGGTTCCATTTCGTTGCTTTGTCTTGCATTGTTTCCAACTTAGGCTAATCTTGAGGTGTAGGTTGTTTTAGTTGTTTATTTGCACTCTTTTACTTGTTGCTTGCTTTCTAACGCTCACATTTGACCTATCACAGTTATAACAAGCAAGGTTCATAACTCTAGAACACCTACAAAAAGACCTCCGGTCAGGAAACCAAATGATCAAAGGTACTTATTGTTTAATGGTCATTGTTTTCTATGCAAAAATTTTGGACATAAGGTTGTAGAGTGTAGAAGCAAGAAGAAATCGAGTACTCAATGCTTTAATTGTCACAAGTTTGGTCATAGAGCAAGTCATTGCAGAAGTCAATTATCTAATCCAGCTAGAAGGAATGGAATGGATAATCTCTTTCATGGTAATTTCCATTTATGACATGATTAATTACACAAAGCTAATCAATATAGATCTAGGGTTCACTCATTTAAGTCAAGACAAAGATGTTACAAGTGCAATCAATTTGGACATTATGCTAACACATGCAAATATGTTGCTCTAAAAAAGTCTAAAAATAAAAAAGGCTGCAGAATCATATGAATCTAAGAAGAAGACCATCATGGTTTGGAATAAAAAGGAAATGAGTGTGGGGAGCTCTTCTATGGTACCAGATCTTAGTACAAGCTCTTCTGGAATTTGAGCCAACTACCTTGGCTCAGGGGGAGTTTTGCAATGCATATCTTGTCGGTTCCCCCTCTCCGAAGTAATACTGATGTGTTTTCGGCTTGACTAAGTTTGATCTGGTTGGTGATGTATGATGAAGCTTAATCTGGATTATTGAAAAGTAAAGTACAAATGGCATCATCAATTGGCGGCGAAATCATCATGAGCATCATTTCTTGCAATCAAAGAAGGAAAATAATCACTTAAAAGGATTGAAGAAGCTGGACGATGGAATCCATGTTGGTTGACAGTGAATCTAGTGGTGGTATTCTACCGAGGCTGAAGGGAGTAGAGTTGGACGAATTTGATCATTGGAAGATAAAGGAAATGGAACTAGGGTTGAAGATTGGTGAAGTGCCCTGGGTATGGATTTATGGGGAGAATTCCCCTAGATTTCTGACAAAGAGTCTATCTTGTTCTTGTTGAGTCGATTCAAGGATGACATCATCATTTTGGAAAAACCCTATTCGATCACTAAGGAAGCCATTGAAGCTATTACTGGATTGTGTAGTGTTGGTGACTTCCTTGGGAAGAAGATAGTGAAATATAGAGACATGGAGGAACTTATTGGTATCGACAAAGACCCCCGAGCTCTACTAATAAATACCATTGTTGATCCTGCAGTAAGGTATGTTGCTTATAGTATCACTTACAAAATCTATTTCTGAAATGGTGAAGGTTCTACATCGGCTATTGCTGTGTATCTTGCAAATAAGATGGTGAAGGAAAATAAATAGTTTGACTTGTGTAGTCTAATAATGGAAAACCTAATTAAGAATGTCATAATGTCTTTGGTTGAGAGTTATCCCTTCTAGTTTGGATCTCTGCTCATATGTTTAGTATTCTACTTTCTGAATTCATTATCGTCAAAAGAGAGCATTAAGTGGAAGTCCAACATCCCTATCGGAAAGCAAGTTTACAGATATTTGGAATGTATGAAAGATAAAGCAAATGCATGCAAATTTTATTTCTCATCCTTACATATGGATCTGTGCTCTTGTGTGATGGTGTCTAGTGCTACGCCTATCAGTTAGTTTGAGGAGGGTTCCTCCTCCGTTAAGGAGTTAGAGGTTGTCATTGGTGGTTCCCCTCTGGAACCTAAAAGGAGGAAAATTAACACAAAGGATGTCATCACTATCTCAAAAGAGAAGGAGAAGGAAGAAGACTCTCCACCTGGATCTGACTCTTTCAATCTAGATGAAGTTCATTCGGTGTTGGATGAGGATGATATGAAAAATATTTGTGAAATGTGGTATGCCTGCTCTCAGGTCAGTAGGCCTAGAATTGAAGATGCCTTAGTTGATTATCTACTCAAAAAGGGTACTATTGTTTCTATTGTTTTTGATTCATTACCGGATGATCTGGTAGAAGTTGTTGAAGAAAGGTTGTTGTGGGAAGGATCTGAAGGACATAAGATCCAAGCTATGATTGAAAGGTGTGTCAAATCCAAACAAAAGTTATCCAAACACATTGGTGAGACATGAGAATGCATTGAGGAGATGTCTGACATCTACATGTACTGTCTCTAGTGGCCTGCTACTATTGACAACTTTAGAAGCAGAATTGAAGCTATTGAATCTGAATTGAATGATACTGGGAAGTGTTTTGACTTCTTCAAAGATAAAGATGGAAAACAAAGAATAAGAGTTGGTGAGTTGCAAGCTAAGTTATTGTCTACTCAGAGACATAGGGAAGATTTGGTTAAAACTTTCTGGTTGGTCAAAGAAATTGTTGAGGTCTGGTTGGATCATCTCTCTAGGATACTTTCTGATGCAGAGGATTTTAAACTTTAGTGCATGTCTTCGGACTGGTCATCATCATTTGAGTTGTTGGCTCTACTAGATAGTATGTGTTCTAGAATGGTTTCTACTGTGCAAGCTTGGAAGAGGATTCTTCCAACTATGAGAGAAAGGTACAAGAAAAAATTTCATGTGAAAAGTGTTATTTTTACTTGATTTCCTAAATGTTCTTATTTGGCCCTTTTCCTTTGATGGAAAAAAGGGTGAGAAGATGAAGATAAGAACAAAAACAAAAAGAGGAATTGAATTGCTTGACAAAGGGGGAGTGCTTGGAGTCTTTTTTTTGTAGTTTTTGTTGTTTTGCCATCAATGCCAAAGGGCTCATCATTGAGAAGATTTGGCATTGTTTTCATTGATGTCAAAACCTGGGATCCGGAAGGTTGTGCTCCGGATGATATACAAAAATGATCTATCCTAGGATGTTGTGTAGTATGGATGTTATCCTTGATCTGGATATGGTAGTACTCCTTTTTGGGACATCCGTGAAAGCCAGTTAATGTAGAATAATGAAGACTAATCTTTTGATGTTGGTTGTTGTGCTCAAAGCTTATTCTAGGTATCCTTCCTATCCGAACATTCATGTAGCATGTTACAAGTTTTGGTATGTCTAATTGCATTCCTTCAGTTGGTACTAAAATTGATGGAGATCAAGACTTGGTCTTGGTTGTGGCATTCCCATCGGTTCTAGAATTTATATCATGTAATTCAAAGTTTGCTATCTTTTAATAATTATGCTTATCTTATGTATGACCTATTTATGGGTTATGTGGTAGTGTGGTAAGGAGATATTTATATGCGACCTATCCTTTGGGTCCAGTGATAGTGTGCCAAGGATTATTGAATATTTCAAGGTTGTTCTTCAAGCCGACATGTTTTTGCTAGGCCGACTTATTTTGTTCTACGGATACATATATATATGTTGAACATCTATTTGGTTCTGAACATGAAGTGTGGTGTGTGCGAATAGAGAAAAGGGTGCGAAGGATTATGCGACAAGAAATAGAGAAGGAAGTGGAAGGAAAGTGTTAGGAAGAAGTAATCAGTAGTGCAGAAGTTGTGCAAGGAAGGTGGGCAGAAGATTTTTGACTAGATCTGATGCAGACAAATATTGTGCTTCAGCGAGAACTGTATTCATGCATATGCGGATGCAATTATAGCAGTTCAATTTTGCAACATGTACTTCGGTAGTAAGCCATCTCTCAATTGCAATAGCTAGTTTTTGTATCTTGGGCAGTGAGCCCACTGACAGTGAGCCACCCGATAGTGAGCCTTACTTGCAGTGAGCCTTTGTAAAAATCACCTTAACCAGTGTCACCTTAATCAGTGTTCTATAATTGAGAATTAGCATTCTCCGTGGTTTTTCCCATCTTGGGTTTCCACGTAAATTCTGGTGTTCATTATGCATGGTGTTGTTATGCGCGTTCATGTTCATATCTATTTTAGTTATTATCTGATTGATTTAAGATTGCTTCAAATTAATTAAAGTCAAGAAAATTATTAGGATAATTGATTCACCCCCTCTCAGTTATCCAGATTGTTCAACACAACTGAGAGGGGGGGTGAATCAACTGTCATAGATTATAAACTTAAATTCAATTACTGGAACTAACACATAAACTGATCAAGTGATTAACCATCAAGTAAAAATCCACAAATAGAATAACACTAGATTTACATGGAAAACCCAATAAAGGAGAAACCATGGTGAGGATTAACTCACACTATAGAGAATATCAAAATTGATTACAAAAAGGATCACTACCTGAAATAAGGACTCACTATTAATACTCACTATCTACAAGGCTACAACCAGAGGACTCATTGCCACAAAGATACAAAGAAGACAAAGAAGACTTGTTATAGAGAGACAACAATCCCAATGCAACAAAGATTCCACCACAATCATTGATCAACTTGCATGAAAGATAGAGTTAGCCTTATGCTCACTACATCCAAAAACTTGATGTTTAAGCTCCGCACTAAACAATCACACACTTAACTCACACACATTAAGAATAGCATTAAATTCGCATCTGCTCTTTCTCTTATCTTCCTTCTTTTCTTATGTATAATTTTCATCGCTAGCACATTCTGTATTTATACTATCTCCAACTTTGAAAAGATACAAAGTCATCCATCGAACTTCAAATTAAAATTAGGTCATCACCAAACATCTTAGGGTGGAATTAGAAGGAGGGAAACCCAAAAAAATGCTTCACCAGGATCCATAATAGATCCAACACGCTTCATCAACTTCAAAATTAGTGCTTGACACATGGTCGGCCACACCAGTGTAAAACACATAGATCAATTAAGCTCGATACTTCCAAATGTGAAAACCAACTTCAACAGAACCAGGGCAACACAAGTCTTGAACCATATGCCATAAGACTTCAACAAAGAGAAATCCGGACCAACAACAATTCTCTCGGACATCAACCAACACACAACAAAACATAGTTCACCAACAACCTTCTTTTAATACAATTTTCTCAATATCCTTGACATGTACAATCAACAACAACTAGTAGATAACCAGGTGACAGGTTGACATCAATGACAACACTTCATCCCTCTTCCATTCTTGCAGCAACATCATCATAATTTTTGATCATAATTTTCTTAGATTGGTCTATGCAATTCTAAGAGTATCCTAATGCTTTCACCAATTTTAGTGAGCAAATGTTTAGACCTGATCCACTGTCTACTAGGACTCATTTTATTTTATGTTTATTAATGTAGACTTCAAGGTGTACGACATCATTATGATCAGACTTTTGTACAAAAATGTCTTGTTCAAAGAAGGTGACATGATGCAGCATAGCTAGGTATCCAGCCATGGCTTGGAATTCATTGACATCTAGATTAGCGGGTACAGATGATTCTTGGAAGGATTTATCAAGGATAGCTCTATGTTGTGGTGATATGCGAAGGAGTTCCAAGATAGAAATTTGTGCAGAGTATTCCCTAGCTAGTTTAGGAGATCGTACTGACTTTTTAGTTGCAGATTTTAAGGAGGTCCTGAAACAGTTATCTTACTTCTGCGAGTGGTGATAATACATTAAGAACTTGGATTATTTATGATAATGGTGGCAATGTGATAATCAAAGGGTCTTATGTTAAGGATAATAGTGCTATAATCATGTTTGACGACATCATAATTGGCATTATTGTTATTCCCTGAACTGGGGACTTTTCCTTTGTCATGATCTTGTAAGGGAGTTTTAAATATGGTATGATCAACATGTGTTTTTCCTTGTGAGTTTTCTATTGAAATGGTTCCCTGTTCAATGAGGTCTTGGATGACATTTTTGAGTGTCCAACATCTAGATGTTTTATGTTCTTTTTCACGGTGATATTCATAATATTCATCCTCTTTCCACCAATCAGGTTTGATCATTGAGGGTTCATAGGTTTTGATGTCTAGTAGTTGGATGACATTGGAATCTTGCAAGATTTTCTTTAGGACTGATTCAATGGGTTCACCCAATTGGGTGTATGTTCTCTTGGCAAGTGGAGGACCTTTGCGTTGTTGATTGTTTTGGACTGTGTTCAATGTTTGACTTTGACCTTGTGTTTGGGTATTTGATGTGTTTGATGCATTTGATGTAGAAATACCTTTGAGGTAAATGGTAGGACCTTTTTTTATCACTTTAGCATCAACAACTCCATCATTTTTGACATTCTTGTTTCAAGACCAATATTTTCTTTTTTCATTATTGGGCTTTGGAGTCTCTTTGTGTACTTTGACTAGTCCTTTTGCGACAAGACCCTTTTCAATAAGGAAAATTTTCTCAACGATTTCATCAAAAGTTGTGCAACATTGGATTTGAAGACCACTCATCATTTCTCCAATAAGGTTTTCCACAAACATGGTGACTATTTGTTTCTTAGGAATGTGACGAGGGAACTTGCTAGCTAGACTTCGCCATCTTTGGTAAAATGAGGTAAGTGACTCCCCTTCTTGTTTGGTTGTACATAATGTTACGAGGGTCACGTCACTTTCAATGTTAAAGGCAAAGTGATTAATGAATTTATTAGCTAGCTCACCCCATTTTCTAATCCCTGGAGGAATATGTGCAAACCAATCTAGGGCTGGCCCCATGAGACTTCGTGGGAATAGTCTCATCAAATAGGTGGGATCATATGAGACCTCCATACATGACATATTGAATTCTTGTATGTGTTCCACTGGATCTCCTTTCCATTTATTCTTGGGTAAAGGTGGTGTCATGAAGTGAGGCGGAAAGGGTGGCATGTACAGATTTCTATCGAATGGATAGGGGCACAATTCCTCCATGGAATAAGTTTTCTTGTTGGTTCCCAATTACATGTTTGTCATTTGTTGTTGGATAGCTTGTATCTGTTGTATCAAGGTGTCCACAAGAGATGGTGTTGTGTTCATTTTATTTGGTGTTATGACATTGGTGTTGAGGTCATATGTTGGATTTGGATGTGAATTGGCATTTTGTGGCATGGGTCCTTGGTTACCTTGTTGATGTGTAAATGTTGTATTGGTATTGGTTGGATTTGGAGTGAAATTGGAATTTAGATTGGTCCCAAAGGTCATGTTTGTATTTGGTATGGTGTTTTGAAATTGTGGTGTGGGCCCTTGATTTGTTCCTTGGATTTGAAAGTTTGATCCTTGATTGGTGTTTTAGTAGAATGGAGTAGGTCCTTGAAATAGCAGGATAGGTACCTGATTAATGTTTGAGAATGTAGGTCCTTGCAATGTAGGAGTTGGCCCTTGGTTGGTGTTTTGGTTTGGTATTCTTCATGGGATGATGTGAATTCTCCTAGATTTGTTTGGTTGATTTTGATTTGATGAAGGTATGCTTTGGAATTGGAATTATGGACCTTGATTCATGTTTTAAGGTGTTGACATGGGACCTTGGTTTGTTTGTTGAAATATAGGTGTGGGACCTTGTGATGTAGGACCTTGATTTGTGTTCTGGAAAAGAGGATTTGTGAAGGTCTTACCCATGGAATTTGATGTGCTTCAAAATGTGAAATTTTGTCTTTGTGTTGCCACATGGTTCACCTTGTTTCCAACTATGAAGATACTTGGGATATGTGTGGTAGTGGTTACCATGTGTGTTGTTGTCCCAAGTGGTATAGTTGATTTTTTTTGTGAAGATGGCATCCCTAATGCAAATGGGTTTTGAGTATCTCCTTCTACAATGGTTGAGACATCAAATCCTTGAGGGAGTTTAGCACCCATTTTGGCTAGTGCATAGAAGAATCTATTAGGATCGACACTAACAAGCTCATCAACCATGCGTAAAATCCTTGGATCTTGGTAAGCTCTTTCAATCTATTTGGGAGTCATTTTCTTGTTGAATTCATCTAGACTTGGATTGTCCAATGTGCTACTTGGGTCTCTTTGTGGTGTTTCTCTTCGTGGAGTAGATTGATTTGAGTTTGATCCAAAGTTGGTGTCATGATATGGACTAGAAAAGGGGTCATTTAAGGAATCCATGTACTTTATTTTAGTTTGTGACCTTGTTTCCACCATGTAAGACTTGCAAGATGGAAGGTAATGCAAGGTGATAATGAAGCTAAACTAAGTTTTTGAGATTTTTGGATATAAGAATGCAAGGTTATCATGCAAGGGTAAAATGAAACTAGTGGATGCAAAGGATACTGTTGTGTACTTTTGCACACATGCCCCACTAGAGGTAGGGACCCTCTCTTTGCCTACTTTTGTTTCTTGCTTTTCTTTAGGTTTCACCTTTTCCCCTTAAGGGATAGGTTCCTTTGAATTTTGGTCTTTCGTTTCACTTGGAGAAATTAAGGATTTATCTGCACTTAGGGTGCTTTGGTTATTGCTCTTCAATCTTAGGTCATCATTAGAATCCCTTGCCTTCACCTAAGATTCTACCTGCAGGCGAAATTGGCTAAGTCTAAGAGAAGTTTGGGGATTCTACCTTAGCTCAGATTTCCTGAGTGATGGGTCATCTCAGAAAATTTGAGGTGGCTCAAAATTTTCGTAGTCAAATCCTTCAGTGAATCTAGCCTTGATCGAATTCCCCGAATCTATCTTTAGGTCACATTTTTGAGTCTTCAAACATCTTTTCATTACACTTAAGGGGTAGGTGGGCACATTTAATATGATCTTGGCTAATTATTTAAGGATTATTCGAATGTCATTTTACCATTGTGTATTCCAAGCTTAGTGCATTTGGTGATTGCAACCCTGCTCGTGGATTTCGACTTCCATTTGAAGGTGAGCTTGACCGCTTGTCTCCTGATTTTCGCTCCTCAAAGGTAGGGTTCTCCCTTTTTGCTTTGTGATTATGACCTAGCTATAACATTGTATGGTGATTTGATGGTGATCCCCACAATCTATCTGGTTCTTATGATGAAACATGTTATTGAATGTACTCTTTCTTTGATTATAAGCATTTTAATGTATTTGGTGGGGAGGGTTGAATTTGTTTCTTGGTTCCTTTGGGATTTGAGGGTCGTCTCACGCACATTGGGTTTTCCTTCATCTTTATCTCCCTCTATTGTTCACTAGGGTTTTGTGTTCTGTGCGATTTGGTCTGGAGAGAAAATGCTTTGTTGAAATCCCGTCTAGGTTGCAATCTAGGTGAATAAGCCAAAATGATCATGTGGCAATTCATTTATAAATGGACACACATTAACCCTAACCATGCCCTAGCTTGTTGGCCCTAGCTTGTTTGGATCTCAAAACCAATGGAGGGAAACAAGGGTCCTTAGTGCAAGCTTTCAGTTTGTTTCATGAAGTAAAGGAAGTGACTTTTATCTATGGGCATGGGCATGATCTTGTAAATTTGGGCTGCACGGTGAAGAGAATGATACTTGGGTTTTACGCAGGAGATAAAAAACATGAAGAAAACCCTTAGGTTAGGCTCACCTCATAAAACCCGAGGTACCTCAAATTTTTTGAGGGTTAATCCTTTGGAGATTTTGGTGCCCCTTGGATTCCCCGAATCCATCCATGACGTTAACCTCTAAAAGTTGACTTGGATCCTTTGTGTCCAAATTCAAGTCTGAGCCAAGATTGAGGTGTTTGATTTCAACTAAGGAGTGATTTTGAAAGACGTCCTTGTATTCAAAGAATTCTCCTCACCGTGAATTCCCTGAAGGAATTCCCTTCAAAAAATTCACTCGACCTCAGATTCTCCGAATCCATGCAGGTGAGGAAACCTTGAAAGCACCATGAAGAAGGGGTGAAAGCTCGACATGATAATGGTGATCATCGTGAAGTCATCTTGTATTGTTGATAAGTGGGAGTGGCAACTTAAACATGAACTAAGGTGAACCCATTGGGAATTCTGCCTTAGCTCAGAATTTTCAAGCCTTAATCCACTCAGAGAATCTGAGTCCCCTCGAATTTTCTGCAATTCCTCCCAAGACCCGCAAAAAACCTTAAGTCTTATGGGGATAAGTTTGCAACTCAAAATTTGTGTGAAGAATGACTCTCAGGGATTCCTTCCCACCTTGGATTTTCTGAACTTTGGTCCCTGCAGAGAATCCGCCCGACCTCGAAATTTCTGACTCTTATTTCTTATAGAGAATCTGCCTCGGGTCAGAATTTCTGAAAATCCTCTAGCCCCTTAAAATCCCAAAATGCATTGACTTATGAGCAATTAACTTTGGATTTTTGAGATGAATGAAAAGAATTTGGTGTTAATTAAGAGATTTCTATGTATATGCTTTAAATGACGATTTTATCAATGACTAGCATCATGGTGACTACTATGTCTTCTAACAAATGCAGGCATATTTGAGCCCAAGAAATACCTACAAGTCAAAGGCTACACATGTGCAAGAGGAATTTAAGAGGAGAGTATACATAATGAATTATTATTTCAAAGGGATACAGCCAGAGTCAAGGATCTCCTCCACATGGTCAAAGATAACCGACACAAATATGGGACATGTTGATTATGATGATTTCCAGCAAAGGATGTTTGGTAATGCACCTACTCCACAGGCACAAATCATTACACATATTAGTTTGGATCAAGCAAAAATGTTTCCACCCACATTGTTGTGCCCTAAACTAGTTTTAGAGTATGGAAAACACTATGATGCTGACAAGAGGATAATAGTGGGTCCACAAGGAAGAGTCATGACTAACTTAACCAAAGAGTCCATTGCTGAAACTTTCAATATTTCTTCTCACCACAAGCTCATTAAGGAGGTCAACATCCAGGAAGCAGAGGATTTTTATGCCAAGGATATCTCTAGGGCTTTGGACATGATGAACAGTTCAAGGATAGCTAAGCAAAAACCACACTATTCCAAGCTCCCAAAGTAGTTACATAGAAGTGACTTCAAAATGGAATACCATGATCTTATCACACTCCTAGGAAGAGTAATGGGATTGGAAGAGGCATTCACTTTCAGAACCTGGATGTTCTATCCAATTACTCAAAATTATGGGAGGAAATCACTATCATTGGGAAGGTATCTTGAGTGACAATTTGGACAAACAACTAAGAAGTGTACAAGATACCAATGTGTTCACTATGACATCTTATCTTGTCTATATGTTGGAAAGTAAGAACAAGTACATGGGTCTAAGTTACAAAGGGGTTTGTGGTAAGGACAGAGTATGGGATGTTTGCCCCCAGCTCTAGTACAAGACATCAAATTATAGGAGAGAAAATGATTCCTTCTTTATGTATATCCCCAGATTGTTGCAGGGTGCTCTAAACATAAGAATCTTCGTGGAGGCAATGGATTTGATCAGGAGGTATGGATAGTGGTTCATACAATTTTAGAGGTTCTCTTAAATCAAGATACAAGGATCTCCTGCGGTCCCAATTAGAATGCCAAGGTATCCTACGAACAAACTCATTTTGATGGAATTGACAAGGAAAATGGTTGCATTTGAGACAATATTATAGGATATGCATAGGAAGGGGCTCAAAGATGAATTTCCATTAAGGATTGGCACTTTGGAAGCCTGCCCCTCTCTCCAAAGTTCCCAACATTCAGAGAAAGAGATGGTGCAATACGAGTTATATTCACATACTAACCGGGACAATTTTGATCCCTATGGGAAAGCACAAAAGCAAACCAGTAGGGAATATAGACACAAGGATCACATAGAAGATTACTGGGAAAATTGTAGAGATAAATTTGAGGTTATAAAAAGAAGGTACTCTAGGCTGCGTTTGAAACTTATCAGACTCTACAAAGTGGACCAGGTACCAGATCAAGTTAATGATGATGAGGGTGATCTTATAAAATAGAATGACTATGAACCCTAGAGAAACCAACTCTTTCCATCAGTGAATTGGTCAAAAGAAGAAGTGGTTGACCTGGATTAGATAACTGACCCAGTGAAGAGATATTCTAGGCTATGGGTCAAGCATAAGATTGCAGAGTTGCAGATGGATGGTTCCTAGTTCACCTATGACCTCATGGGAAACCTTGAATCCCATTCTGAAGACGACATCGAGACTACCAAGGATGATGTTGTAGAGCCTCAACATGGGAATGATCAAGAAAAACCAAGGCTTCTCACTTTAAAGAGAAGGACAAAGAGTCAAGGGCAGGCAAAGAAAAATGAGAGGCAACCTATACTAAAGGCAAGGAAAACTTCTAAGGAAGTTACTGAAGAAGGAGAGGAAACTCCTCAGCCTGCCAAGAAGAGGAAGTTGGTGACTGAAGGGCAGAGAATTGCTAAGAGAAAAAAGACTTCTGAGGACTCAACTAACCATCCCAAGATTGTGGAAATTGAAAGATCTGGGGAGAAACCCCAAGTATATGTGAGAAGGAATTCTCCAAAACAGAGAGTATCTCCTATGGGGGAATCAAGAGTTGAGACTGTGAAAGGGAATACTGAAGAGGCACCTACCGAGGGCCTCATAAAGGAAACAAAAAGAGAAGCTACAAGAAATAATTCCCCTCCTCCATCCCCAACACAAAATGTACAAAAGGATGAGGTCCTAAAGGAACATGAACAATCGAGTGGAGAAAAGGGAATGCTTGATAATCCTGATGAAGGAACATAGAGTGAAGAAGTACCAACACCCAGAGATATGAAATTAAGTGATTTGGAAAAGGAATTGTGAGATAAGAAGGAATTAAATAAGGAAACAACCTCAAAGGTCACTATGGAAATTCCTTCTCAATATTAGATAAGTGAACATGTTGATATGCCACATTCAGAAGATGAACATGAAGATAAAGATGGTGAAGATAGGGAGCAAAAAAACAAAGGAAAAGGTGAGGGAAATATAGAAGTTTTTGAAGAAATTCCTCCTCATGATCAATCTAAACATGACACACCTTAGAAGAATGTGGAGATAGAGTAGCTTGATTCCCCAGATTGGTTAGAAAAGAGGTTACAACTAAAGAAAATTATTGTGGAAGATGAGACTTCGAGTTGGGACAAACTCCTAGAGAAATGGGGGCAACCTAAGGAGAGAAAGAGGGACATAACAGTTTCCAAATTTGCAAGAGATGAGTTCAATAACATAATTTTCCATGTTGCTATTCCTATGGAAAACAAGTATAAGGATGAGATAAGACCCACATACTACAAGGTGCAAACTATTAATTTGGGTCCAACTACAAAGGAACATGAAAAGGAAGACTTTCAAGAGTCCTCTTAGGAAATTCTGAGGAGATTGGACAAAGAAACTGCAGAAAAGGAAGAATTGCAGAGGCAATTGAGGGAGGTCCACAGGTATATCTAGCATATAATCAAACCTTTGCAATCCCAAAGCAGTGAGAGCTCTTTATTTCTAGAGGGATTGTTGTCCAAGGAGGCAGTCTCAAAAATAGAGAGACTAAAGTCTTCTATGAAAGATACACAGGAATGGTTGCAGAATGTCAGTGAAAGAGGAGATGAAATGATTGAAAAGGTGCTACCATTTTATGAGAAATCATCTTTCCTCTCCAAGGATATAACATATTTCCTTGATGACTACAAATAACCACCAAATGATACAATTGTTAAAGAATCAGAGATAATCCTTACAGTTCTAGCAAAGACTTTGGTTAAACAAGGTGTTATCACCATGTAGGATACCCATAATGCCATGGAGTGGGTAGAGGCTTTCAACTTCAAGAATGAAGTCAGGATGAAAATGTAGACACTGAAAAATGTCCTAATCGGTGTCATGCATTCAAATCAGATTTATTAACATCATTTCCTCTTTATCCATCCTCTTTTCGCTCAATTAGTTCAATTAGCCTAGCTAATTAATTAATTGCATCATTTTCGTCTATTTGACCTAATTAATTAAATTAGGTTAATTCATCTCTTTTCGCACTAACACTTCATCTAATTAAATTAAATAAACCAATATATTTAATTTAATCTCCTAAGTCATCTTATTTAATTAAATAACCCTAAGTTATTTAATTAAATATAATTTCATCACCCCTCCCCTATTTATTAAATCATCCAATTTAATAAATATCTTTTAATTCCTCTAATTCCCTAATTGCATAAATCAAACCTTGTTTAATTAGCAATTAAACTAATATTCCTCTAATCAAAGGGAATATTCCTATGGGATATTCTTTATCATTTTTGCACAATTAAAACTTTGTTTTAATTTGTAAACTAACCTTTTTTGTCACCCTAAAGGAATATTATAAGGAATATTCCCTCTCCTCCAATCAACTCACTTAGCTTCAAAAGCAAGTTAACCCTTAAACCTCTTTAACAAGTTACCTTTGACCTGTGTGAGCAGGTCAAAAGTGTGTTTGTTTGAGGCAAGTGTGAGCCTTTGATTAACCTTCATCTTGCATTCTCATTCATTGATGAGAATCCATGATCCATGCCTCTCATCCCCTTCATCTTGAACCGTTGATTAAGCTTTTTGATATCAACCATCCATTCCTCATTTTCTCTCCTATAAATAGGTCACTATTTGGAGACAAATGGATCCATCTTTTATTGCAAACTTATGCTGTTGAATTTACTTGCACACTCACTCATCTTTTTACTCACTATTTAGCTTATTTTAGTTCATTTTAGTTGCATATTAGTTTCAATCTTTCATTAATGGCTTCCATGCATCCATCCTAGTTTGTAAATAAATTAGGGTTTTCATCTTTTAACTCATTTTTAGCTTAGATTAGTTTAGCAATTGCATAATTAGATCATTTATAGCATAAAATCATGGTAACTTAGCTTGCATCATGTTCATTTTTACATAATTTAGGTTTTCACACATCAAACAACATGGTTTCATTGATTATCTTCCATAGAATCGACTGAAACAAGCTCACTAATCACAAGATTGGGAAAAGATCGTCGGTCCACATCAACGTGAGACCAATTCCACAGCAAGATAAATTTCAAATGGATTAGAATAGATGTTTTGATGGCTTTCGTAGTTTAGTATGTTGATTTTTGATGAAATGTTTAGTTTTAATCTTGTTTGATCGATCTTGTTGAGATTCGAGTATTGGTGGCTCTGTTATGCTTCGATTCTTCATGGATCAAGTGTAATTTGGCCCATATCGATATCCTCGCATCGACAAAAAGCACCCAAGAAATTATCCAAGGCTCAAGTCAAGGTAAAAGAGGTCTTTGACAGCTGCAATGCTTTTCTGGAAACAGTTACAGGAAGGAAGAAATTTAGATAGAAGGACCTGAATGTGGGACAATTGCAACAATGGTGGCATGAGGTGTACTCTCGAAGTGCAGAAGGCCTAGTGGTTAAGGATCAATTAGAGGATGCTACAATTTACATCTCCTCTCTAGATAGATATTAGAGCTTGTATGTTGACTGGGATAAAACCTTAGTCAAATATGAAGCAGAGTAAAATTCAGCCAGGGCAAGAATTAATATGATATCTACTCCAACCCAGGTTGACTTGGACCCAGTTCTTGGAAAAATTAAAGAAATTTCTAGAAAAGATGAAGTGGACAAAGGAGAAAAGAATGACCTAGCCTGATGGCCTAGGATAATGTGAATTTTTCCTATGGGATAGGACAACTACACCTTGGATTCCACACCTGGGAAGCATTTATTGCTAAAAGTTGACTTTTTGGAGGCCGACCTCCATTATTTTAATATAAATTTGAACTTGAAATTTAGGAGGGAATTTTGGCCGACCTTCTTGGCCAACCTAATTTGTAAACCATAATTTGGTCCACCCTAGGTGTATGTTGCTATAAATAGGGGTTTTTCCCTCATTTGTTAAGGTTAGACAATTGGAAAAGAGTTAGAATTTTAGTTGAGGCATTAGGAGGAGCTCTGTAATACTTGAGATACTTCAAAAATTGGATTGTTGCAAATTTTGGTGAAGCAAATACAAGAGAAGACATTGTTATTTGGTGTCCTTCATTGTGTTATTCATATGTGCATGGTTCTTGTGTTTCTTGTATTTCAAATTTTGAAATTTTTCTTGAAGTTACTCTTTAGATAATCTTAGAAAATATTTGTGTTTTAGTTGTGTCTATGGTGGAAAATTTGAAGTGTTTGAGCAACCCTTGGTCCATACTTTTGGCTACTTGTTGAATGTGAGTGGCTATGTAAAGTTATCCTAGGCCTATATCTGATGTGCTTAGTTCAATTGTGCGTATTTATTCATTTCAATGCTATATTTGGGTTGATATGTGAATGCTCTACAGTTTAAAAATATTTATACCCTAGGAGATAGCACTATTTCTGTGATATTGTAGGTTAATCTGGGTTTAGCAGGAATTGGTTTGAAGGGTTGGTCTATTTTAAATGCTTTGTCATTTCCATAGCTGATTCTAGGATTTAGATTTAGATTTCCCTAAAACCCTTTATATCTTTTATCATTTCTTTAAAATCTGGGCTAGTTTAGGATTTGCAAGCATCAATATATTGTCATATCTGATGAACTTAGGAATCTCCAACATTTGTTTGTAAGGCCCTTTGTGGAAAACCAAAATTTTAACATTATCTCTGAGTTGTTTCACTGCATTATCAAGACCTTACATTAGAGACCTTGGGGTTATCTCTTGAGGCTTGCTAATAGAGATTTACCTTTCAAGAGAGATAGGATATTATATTCTATATGAGTTGTTGCTGTATAGAAAACACCATCAACAGATAGCAAAAGGTGGATTAAATAATGATCAAGGATAATGATATGAAGACTAAATGATTCTATGTTAATGATCAAAGGTAGTGGTGCAACTAAGGTTAAGATGAAATTAAGCTATGTTTTTTTATGTTTTTGAGATATAAGGATGCAAAGTGCAAAGTCTAGGATGAAGCTATGGTCAAATGGTATGATATGAACGTAAATGACACTAGAAAGATGACACTAAGGATATGAATCTTAAGTTTAAGACAAAGGATGGTAACTAAGCTAATGTAGGTCCAAGATAACAAACCCAAATGTCATTGACCTTTGTGATAATTAAGATGATAGTTTTGACAAGGCGAGTCTAAACTAGGACACAAGTTTGAGACTCAAGTATTGACCAAATATGACAAGGAAAAAGGTTGGTAAAGTGAAGGATGAAGGTCAATGACAAATTGGATAAGCAACCATGGATTGTCCAAAGGCTTAGTAGTCTTCCTATGTCTGAAATTTGAAAGGTAGATGCAACCTAAAGTCTAAGATTAATTTATGCAATGCAAAAGGATGAGGAAAGCAACCTATAATGCAATGTAATCCTAAATGACAATGTTGGAATGGACTGGTAAACTCTGCAAGTCTTTGGTTTGGATAAAAAGTTCACTGTAAAGATGAATTGGATGAGTTTTAGACATGGATTCTATGAAATTGTGGTTATCAAGAAATTGCGTCATTGTTTTTCTCATATGCGTCGTTACCGGTTGCGGGTTTCTAATGAGCAATTACAGTTTATCAGTTGCGGATTTGTTTGTACAAATGCAGTGTAGTATATCAATTGTGGTTTTCTAGTAAGCAGTTGTGACATAGAATGTAGTTGCAGACCTATTTTATGCAGTTGCAGTTCACAAAGTGTTGATTTTGTAATTTTGATGTTTTTGGCCTAGTTTTCGAGCAGGTTTTTGACTGATTTTGATGAAATTTTGTGAGATGAAGTTTGGAAAACACTGAATACAGTCACAAACACTTGTTTTGATCTGATTTTGAGTGTGAAAAAGTTTTATTTCAAGATGAAAACACTCATAGACAACATGCACAACCTAAGCTTCTCAAAGGACACCACTCGCTAGATCGCCACTTGGATTTCTCCAACCAACCAAACAAGGCAGATAGCTAGAGACTTGGTGGCACTGGCTCCCCCTTACATGAAACTCACTTCTCGGGCACACCATGTCTCAATTCCAAAAAGAGGAATTTCTTCCTCTACACATGAATGGTGAAAACATGGGGCAGCTTCAGAATGATAGTTCTTGTGCTAGCAAGTGAAATGGATTTTGGAAACTAAACAATTGGTTCTTAGTAAGGGCTTTTGTTCAAGGTGGCCATACATGTGGAAATATTAGCTCAATATTATTTTAATCAAGAGGCCTCCTAGTCCCTTCCTAAGAAAGGATTTTAATGTGTCATATGGACACTAGGGGTGGCACTTGGCGGTATGACACATCTGCACCTGTTGCTTATGACTTTCGTCACAAACACAATTTTATATAGTGGTTTGAAAGAGCTTGGCTTTAACTTGTTACCACTTCAAGGGTCACTCCCACCTTTCAAAGCGGAGTGGCAGGCCCTCTAAAAGGTATACAAAAGCAAGGAAGTACATTGTTTTTGATCTCCCAGATTACACGAAGTGCAAGGAGAGAGCATACACAATGCCTTTGCCTCACACTCACATGGCGTTCATTTTAATTCCAAATCCAAATGTGGGGGTGGTTTTACAAGTTCCAAAGGAATAATTTTGATCCTCAAGATCGCCAAGTGGCATGAGAGGAGAGCATATGCATCCAATGATGAATTGCAAACCACAAAACACAAAAAAAACTAGTTAATTTTAACCCTTTCTTATGATGTGATGAAAATCAATGATTGGGAATCCAAGAATGGATTTTCAATAATTGTAACAAACTCAAGCATAATATTTTAAACTTTTAAAACATAAATTGCAGCAAAAATCATGGAAAAGCATCATTTTTATTCATGAAATCCCATACATAAACAAATATGATAGGTGCACACTCCTGTAGATGAATATTAAGTCTATCTACCAGAATCAAGTCCTAGTCTAAAATCTATCTCAGATTATTTTAAAAATCAACATGAAAACCCTCTTTTAACATGAAGTAACAAAAAAATCTAGCTACAGGTAAGAAGATTCATCCCAAATCTATGTGTAAAACATCTCCAGCAACTCACTAGCAAAACTATCTCCTCTCTTGCATTCTCTACTCTCTTCTCTTCACTTCAATATTTCTCTTTTCCTCCTCACAATTATGGGCGTTGAATTCTTGCACACACTAGTAATATCTCTACATTTTCCCCTCTATCTAGGCATGGTAAATTTACCCAATTAGACCTCCACATAATGGACACCAAGATTCTTCCTAGCACCATACTTTTGATTGCCAATCCCTTCCCACTCCACTTTATCCATCACTAGGTGTTTGGGGCTGTCAAAGCTCAAAATAGGCCAAGAAATTATGAATTCAAAATGCTCCATAATATGTATTAAATGATTTATTCTTGCTTGGGCATTGTTTTTTTTTCCTCTTAGATTTTGGAGAACAATACATTAAAATGCAACTTTATTATTAAACTTCAACTTAGAAAATAAAACTCCCCAATTTAATAATTTTTTAAAGAGCTAGAGGAGAGAAAATATTTGTAGGAAAATCCCACCCGCAAGACCAAAAATCAAATTACAATAAAATAATAAATAAGAGGAAAATAATTTATTTTTTGATGTGCAGGATTGCTTGTGCACCTAGATTCTCCTGCATCATGATGAAACAAACATTTGTCTACTTTTTAGGCCAATGGCATGTGATGCATGTTCATTTTAATACTCATGAGTGTGATATGCATTTTTTTTTTCATTTTAAGCCCTTGTGAATGAGAGATGCATGTTCATTTTATCTTTATGAATTTGGTGCAATTTGTAGTTGTTGTAAGCAAACAAAGTAAAATTTATTTATGCTTAAGAAAAATGATGAAAAGCTCAATTTTTTTGTTGTTTCTAAAGAAATAGTTTTGAAACTCCTTAGATCCAAAGCCACACATTGAGAAGAGATGGTTAGCACACAAAAAACCCTAATCTATTGAAAACCCAAAAAGAAAATTTAAAGAAAACTGAAAACAAATTTTTTTTTATATGTATCAGGTGATTGCGTCGTTTGGTCTCAATTGTGTTATTGTATTGCGTCATTCCAGATCAGTTGCGTCACAATTTTGAATTCAATTCTCCCACCCACGGATGCGTCGTTGTGCAGTGTGAATGCATCACTATTTCAAAGTCAGGTTCTTACCTAACAATTATGTCATTTCTCTTATCATTTGCATTGTTCTTTTGTATTTGCATCGCTGTGCATCTCAGTTGTGTTGTTCCATACAAAAACCTGCAAAAACAAAAGAAAAAGCTATACAAAACCTGAAAAAACTTGTTTTCATGTCGGGTTCACCAATGTAAGATGGGAAATCTCTACCAACCTAGATTCTAGTGACAACCACAACACTATCTAAGCTAGAAATCCAATCAAACAAGAGAAAACAAACAAGATAAGGAATAAAATGAAAATGTTCAAATAGGAGCACTCCCCATATTGAAGTTGAATAACTTCTCTTGCCTCTCCTCAAGCCGCTTTTGCAAATACCTGCAAATAGTAAGGATGAAAGTTGGAGATAACTGGTTGTTAGCTCAAAAATGGAGGAAGGCTTCTTTATAGACATCCATTCAAATGGACGGTCAAGATTAAGCTTCTAGAAAGATTTTGAGATTGACGAAAGAGAAGAAATGCAACACAGAGGAGTGGAGGTTACAAAATGAAGGGTCAAGATTGAAAAGAGGCCAAAGTCAACTGACGACTGAGATTCAAAAAATGAGATAGTGGAGGGATAATGGAGGAAATAAATAATAAAATTATTTATTTCATGAGAAAGGAATCTCTGGACAAGTGGAGTATAAATAATTTATTTGAGGAAAAGACAAGTGGGCATTAATTAAAATTTAAGCATTTTAATTAAATGGGGAGAAATAGGAAAATGGAATTAAATAATTAATTTGAATTAATTATTTAATTGGGGAAGAGATGTCAAAAGATAGTCAAATAATTTAAATTTTATTTGATGATAGAAGAATTAAAAGATCAATGAATAGGCGAATAATTAATGATAATTATTTGACTATAGACAAACGGTGAAAGGCAAATAATTAAATAAATAATAATTTATTTAATTATTGAAAAGGGGGGTTAGTGACACAATTAAATTTATTTAATCGATCATAGTAGAATAAAGGTTAAGAAGTGGATTAATTAAATAATTAAAAATTATTTAATTAATAGAGGAATGCTATCAAGAATAATTAAATAATTAAAATTATTTAATTATGCAGAGACGAAGACCAAGAAAAATGACACTCATAGACTAAGACATTTTTTAGTGTCTACAAAAAACATGTGTGAAGTTGTCAGATGTTAGGGTTCACCCTTTCATCTTACCACTTACCAGCATTTCATAAAGGCATAAGCCTTCTTTCCAGTCTACGATGCCCGAACAAATCCTTTGCAAGACTTAACCCTTTCGAGTTTTAGCCTTCGGTATTTCCTCATTCTCTTTTCTTCATGCTTAACAAACTGTTAAGGTGAAAGACTTAAGTCTAACTTACAAACAACGTAGCCATTTTGGGTGTCAAGTTTTGGGGTTCCTTCATACCCCTTTCTCCACTTTCTGTTAAGGTGTAAGCCTTGATGCCAAAGTCCGATGCTCGATGTCTTTTTGGACTTACACCTTTCTAACTCCTATTACTTTTTTCATTTGGTATAAGGTATTTTCAATGCTTGATGTCTGACTTGTTTTAGACTTTACACAAAGATTCTTCATTTCATTGAGGGATTCGGTATAAGGTATGACCGAAGCCTGACTTGTCTAAAAAAATTTGGACTTAGCACATTCTTTTCAACATTTCTTTAAGGCATGCGATATAGTATATGACTGAAGCTTGATGTCCAATCATCTACAACATAAAGTAAGCCGCAAGCCCGAAGTCTGAAGCTCAATCAGACTTAGCTGAAAATGACTAACTCCTTCCTTCTCAAGCAAGTGATATAAGTTAAGCCTGAGGCACGATGTCAAAACTTTTGCAACACTTCATTGATTGCTTCAATGATTCCCTTTTTGACAACAACCAACAACTCCTCATCTGATATCATTCAGATCTCTTGGTGTCTGCCCGCCTCCCGAATCAGAAGGTTGTGTGTTTGATTCACACCAAGTTCACCAATGTAAGATGGGAAATCTCTACCATCCTAGATTCTAGTGACAACCACAACACTATCTAAGCTAGAAATCCAATCAAACAAGAGAAAACAAACAAGACGAGGAATAAAATAAAAAACATTCAAATAAGAGCACTCCCAATATTGAAGTTGAATAACTTCTCTTTCCTCTCCTCAAGTTGCTTTTGCAAATATTCCCTTAGATCAAAGTAAACATGTGTAAATACCTGCAAATAGTGAGCATGAAAGTTGAAGATAAGTGGTTGTTAACTTGAAAATGGAGGAGGAAGGATTCTTTTATAGACAACCATTCAAATGGACGGTCAAGATTAAGCTTCTAGAAAGATTCCGAGATCGATGGACGAGAAGACATGCAACACAGAGGAGTGGAGGTTACAAAATGAAGGGTCAAGATTGAAAAGAGGCCAGAGTCAACCGACAGTTGAGATTTGAAAATGAGATAGTGGAGGGATAATGGAGGAAATAAATAATAAAATTATTTATTTCATGAGAAAGGAATCTATGGACAAGTGGAGCATAAATTATTTATTTGAGGAAAAGGAAAGAGGGAATTAATTAAAATGCAAGCATTTTAATTAAATAGGGAGAAATAGGAAAATAAAATTAAATAATTAATTTGAATTAATTATTTAATTGGGGAAGAGATGTCAAAAGATAGTCAAATAATTTAAAATTTATTTGACTATAGAAGAATTAAAAGATTAATGAATAGATGAATAATTAATGATAATTATTTGACTATAAACGAATGATGAAAGGAAAATCATTAAATAAATAATAATTTATTCAATTATTAAAAATGGGGGGTTAGTGATGCAATTAAATTTATTTAATTGATCATTGTAGAATAAAGGTTAAGAAGTGGATTAATTAAATAATTAAAAATTATTTAATTGATAGACGAATGTGATCAAGAATAATTAAATAATTAAAATCATTTAATTATATGGAGACGAAGACCAAGAAAATGACGCTCACAGACTAAGACATTTTTCAGTTTCTATGGAAAACATGTGTGAAGTTGTCAGATGTTAGGGTCCGCCCTTTCATCTTACCACTTACCAACATTTTGGAAAGGCATGAGCCTTCTTTCCGGTCCACGATGCCCAAAAAAATCCTTTGCAAGACTTAGCCCTTTCGGGTGTCAGCCTTCGGGATTTCCTCATTCTCCTTTCTTCATGCTTAACAAACTATTAAGGCGAAAGCGTTAACTCTGACTTGCAAATAATGAAGCCATTTTGGGTGTCGAGGTTTGGGGTTCCTTCATACCCCTTTCTCCACTTTTTGTTAAGGTGTAAGCCTTGACATCGAAGTCCAATGCTTGATTCCTTTTTGGACTTACACCTTTCTAACTCCTATTACTTTGTTCATTCGGTATAAGGTATTTTCAATGTCCGATGTTTGACTCCTTTTGGACTTTACACAAAGTTTCTTCATTTCACTGAGGGATTCAGTATAAGGTATGATTGAAGCCCGATTTTCCTGAAACCTTTTAGACTTAGCACATTCTTTTCAATATTTCTTTGAGGCATGCAATATAGTATATGACTAAAGCTTGATGTCCAATCATCTACAACATAGAGTAAGCCACAAGCCCAAAGTTTGAAGCCCGATCAAACTTAGCTGAAAATGACCAACTCCTTCCTTCTCAAGCAAGCGATATAAGGTAATCCTAAGGCCCGATGCCCAAAATTTTGTAACACTTCATTGATTTCTTCAATGATGCCCTTTTTGACATCAACCAACAACTCCTCATCTGATATCATTCATATAAGGTAAAGGAAGCCATAATGCAAAAACCTAAATGTGCTCCTTATAAATTTCATTTTAATAAACATACTCTAAAACCCTCATCAAAACCTTATTTTCAGTTTCTTATCTTTTTCTTTTTCAAAAAACATTGTGGCAATGATGAGGATTGATCAATGCTGGAAGAACAATTTCCCATGTTTCAAGGGATGAGCTTGTAACGCCCCTGTAATGTGAATAAAATCGTTGTTCCAAAAAGTAAATTGTGTGTATTCGGCTTAAGCCATTGGAAACAAAAGTCTTCATTTGTTTTTTCTTGCCTTAAAAGTGATTGATCAAGTTATTGTTTGTGTTTTTTAATTCTAATCCTGAACTTCTAATAAACCTTGAGAGAGGGTTGCTTGTATTTGTGTTCTCTGTGGATTGTCTTTTACCCTGTGACCAACAAGGCTGCAATTACTTTCATTAGGGAATGAAAACAATTCACACACTACTCGCAGTAGTGGCCATGGTGGCAGCAGCTGCAAACACGAAGATGTCTGGTCTATCTTAAGACCTTTCTACATGCAATTTTTGCATCTTTGATTTTTAACTCCATGATTTTGAAGTTTTAGTAGTTGTAGGGGCTAATGCTAACATACTTATTGTGTCTACCTTTACTATTCTCTTGATCATTTGAAAATGCTTGCAATTCTTGGGGAGCTGCAATTTTTTTTGGTAGTCAAAGTAGTTTTTTTCGAAGAAGTAGAATCTTATAGCTTGTTGTTGCACCTATGGAATGGGTTCAATATGAGAATGTCTTTGTCCTGCTTATTGATAGTGGATCATTTTTTTGTCAATTTGATGTGACATTGTTTCTTTTCTTTTGTATTCTGTGGATTGGTGCATTTTCTATGTGAGTTCTTGTAGTAGATTCAACAACATATTGAATCCCTTAGCATGGATCTGATAAATTGATTTGCTCTTGAAACTTGACATCAAAGTGATAATAAATAAAAAATCTTTACCATTTTAGAGAAATGACTAATTGCTTTTTGGGATAGATCATTTATATTTCTATGTAATGTTTCTAATGCCAATTTTCTTTTATTTGAGGCAGAAATATTGCTTCTTCTATTGTATGCAACTCACCAAATTGGAGAAGTGAAAGGTGAATACCAGTGAGGAAGAGTTTGGCTGCAGTAAAAGTGATTTTGTAATAATTGTAAAGAAAAAATTGATTCTACTTTATTTCATTATGTTACTACTTCTCTTAGGTTTATGCCCAGATAGTAGTCCAGTTTGTGAGTTGGTGTTTGAAGTGCAAATGAAATGCTTGTGTAACCAAGTTGTAAAATAGTCATTGAGACAAGTTGCCAATGAGGCGCAGTATTTCTGTAACCAAGTTTCCAGTGAGGCACATTATTTCTGTAACCATTGATTTTCTAGTGAGGCTTAATGAAGTAAATTTTAATCAATCATATTTGTTCAAAAATTTTAATCTTCATTTCATGGTCTTCTTTCAACATTTGAATATCTATGATACTTGAAGTTTATATGCATTAATCTGTGAGGATTAATTTAGATTTTATTTGTAACTTGAATCATTGATTCACCCAAATAAATGACTAAACCATGACTAAATAAATGACTACCATGACTAAAATAAATAACTACCATGACTAAATAGATGACTACAATGATTAAAAAAATGACTACCATGACTAAAATAAATGACTACCATGACTAAAAAAATGACTACAATGACTCTACAATGACTACCATGAATAAATAATCGATTACCATGACTAAGTAAATGACTACCATGACTAAATAAATGATGAGTTAACAACAATAAATGACTAAATTAATGACTAAATATACTACCAAATTGATCAATCAAAATAACCAATAAATGACTAAAAATGGTTTAGTCATAAATTTGGTCGTGTTATAAATGACTAGCAATAAACTACTAATGGTCATGTGACCAAACTACTGATCACATGACCAATTTTTAGTAGTTATTTTAGTTGTTTATTTCTGTTTTTGTACTAGTGCTTCTTGACTAGCCATCTTGTGTTCACTATCTAAGATCTACCTGAGATTAATAAGCTTCTCCAAAGGAACCATAGATCTAATACCAATTGTTGGAACACAAAATCCTACTGAGAGGGGGGTTGAATCAGTAGATCAAATAAAACCTTACTTTTTAACTCTTTTAATGCAGATTAAACAAACATGCATAGATCACACATAAATACTCATAACACTAGATATACATGGAAAACCTGATATGGGAAAAACCATGATGGGAATAGCTGCTAGGATTACTGTCCTAATCCAAATTCACAATAAAACCTCACTGGTTATAATGTTTAAGGGCACCAACCCTAAGGAGACACTAATCCCCTAATTTAGGAGCACCAACTCCAAGGAAGCACCCACTCCCTACACTGGGCACCAACTCAGCTATCTCATGGCACCAACCAATCAAATCAATATAAGATTTATGGAGCTACAACTCCAAATGATTCAAATGAATCTAGTTTTGTGTTATAAACTTATTCTAAAATTTTTCAATATCTACTTTCCTTCCTTGCAAGCATACTCTCTATCTCTGTTGCTACTAACTCAACAAATCATACCTCTTCACTAATCTTCATTCTTTGCAATCTGCACTTTAGAACATCCTTTGTTCTAACTCTCTCTTTCTATATTAAGTAGTCTCTCTACATTGCTTCATACTTGATACATACCCTAGATTATTTTTTGAGTTACAATCTAGGTCTTCTTTTCACAACATATGCATATTGAGCTAACTCTCTCATTCATCTACCTCTTTCATTCAACTTCACATGCTTTCCTTCACCGACAAGTTTCTTCAACACCTTGAGCTAAAAACCACCAATGTGATTCAATGCATTTACAATTTTTAGTGCATCACAATCTTTGGGTTTTCTTTGTATTTAATGCTCATATTTGCATGAATTGATTTGTATCAAATCTCTTCCAAGTTTTATCTTTGTATTAATGAAATTGTCCATTTATTCATTGTCTAACTTCACACACATACCTCTGCTAGGGTTTTCACATCTTTTCTTCATGCACAACACTCCTTGTATTGAGCCAAACACCACTAAATTCATTTATTGCCTTTGCTATTTCTGGTGTGAACAAATTTAGGGTTTGTTTTGTATTTAATGTCATATTCTTGTATGCTCAATCTCTTCTAGATTCATAGCTAACTTGTGCATTAATGGTGTCATCATTTCCTTCCAATCCTTTGCAACAATGTAGCTGGAGTGATTATATTATTTTTTGTTCCATCATTCCATTCACCTTAAACTCTAACCATTGATTTCAACCTTTGTGCCACAATTTTTCACAAAAATGATGTGAATCAGTTCAAACAATCAATTCTTTCCACATAACTCATTCCTGCAAATACGCACTGGTCAACACAAGCTTCCTATGGAAATACATTTTCATTTTCAGCAATATTTTATTTGCTTTCCTTCAGGGGTCAGGTGTTGCTAATCCCTCTTACCTCATACTTGAGGTACCTTGTAGAGCTTAACAAGCAAGCTTGGAAACCAATGTCTGATGCTTCTCACAACTGTCGGGGTTCAACCATCAACCTTACCCTTTACCTTCTACCTTACTTTACACCAACGCAAATCATCACACCAACCTCTGAAACACCAAAGCATGAAACCTTGAAACATGTGTGAAGTTGTTAGATGTCAAGGTTTGCCCTTTTATCTTACCACTTACCAGTATTTTGGTAAGGCATAATATTTCCTTCTAGTCCATGATTCCCAAACAAATCCTTTGCAAGACTTAACCCTTTTGGGTGTCGGCCTTCAGGATTTATTCATTCTCCTTTCTTCATGCTTAACAAACTGTTAATGCGAAACCCTTAACTCTGACCCACACACACCAAATCCATTTCGGGTTTCGAGGTTCGAGATTCATTTTTACCCCTTTCTCCACTTTCTATTAAGGCATAAGCCTTAACTCTGAAGTCTGATGCCTAATTCCTTAGATCAAACTTACACCTTTCTAACTCCTTTTTCTTTTTCCATTTGGTATAAGGTATTTTTGATGCTTGATGTCTGATCCTTTCAAAATTTACACAAATTTTCTTCATTTCATCGAGGGATTTGATATAAGGTATGACTAAAGCCCAAAGTCTGAAACCTTTCAGATTTAGCACATTCTTTTCAACATTTCTTTGAGGCATGTGATATAGTGTATGATTAAAGCCCAATGTCTAATCATCTAAAGCATAAAGTAAGTTGCAATCCCGAAGTCCAAAGCTCGATCAAAATTAGCTAAAAATGACTAACCCCTTCCTTATCAAGCAACCAATATAAGGTAAGCCTAAGGCTCGTTGCCCGAACTTCTGCAACACTTCATTGCTTGCTTCACTGATGCAATTTTTGAAATCAACCAAAAAATCCTCATCTGATATCACTCAGATATCGTTTTGACATCAATGATATTCCATTTGACATCAATGAAAATAATATTTCCAAAAAATAATTCTCCTTTGCACAATGCTTCAAAGAACACACAAAAGCACAACACACAACAAACTAAAAATTGCATGCACCTACTATTTTTGAAGAATAAACTCAATAGACAATAATAAAGTGAACAATAAGAACCATATTGTCTTACCTTATTTGACCATGCCAATATACTATTTATTTCAATACTTGTATCAGTTTGAGCCACATGAGTCAAACACACATGCTCCTTAATGCAAGATGAATTTAAAGAAACATAATGCAAAGAAAACAAAAAATACACAAAATAGATCCAACAACATTATAATAATCCATGAAATGAGATGTACATATAGAAGAAAGGGAATAAATTTCTACCCAAAATATTGGAGAAGAATAGTTAGTCAACTCACACTAACTGATATCTATGGAAAATTAACTTCCTCAAGACTAGCAAGAAGTGTTGAGCTAACTCCATGAGACTTTCTAGATAACTAACAAATTATCTCCCACTAACTAGGAAACCTAAGTAGGCTTAATTCCATGTAGAATTATCCATGTGCATGAAAGTGAGATAATATCTACACTAACATATCATAAGAAAGTGTACAAATTTTCTCGACAAGTAGTAGTCACGAGCTTCATTAAGCATATCTAAAAGAGATTTGATACTAACGATTGCATTGGCAACTTTTTCATGAATTTGTAGAACTTTCTCAAAATATATATCTAAGAAATACTTCTTAAAATTATCCACCATATATTTATAAGGTACAATCTTATCATCCTTCATGAGGAACTCATCATTGACATATGTGACTACTAATTATAAATTGTTAAAGATTTATAAATACTAGATGTCTATTGTATTACCATCTTCATAGTAGATAATAATGCCTCATTATGTTTTTTGTACAAGGGAAAGTAATACAAAATGATTTTGGGATGAAATCACCTTGAGGGATGATAAAAAGGATTCCAACAAATGAACCATGTCAAGTAAAGGATCCATCAAAATATAGTGTCCATGGTTTAGATTCTTCAATGCAAAAGATGGATTCATTGGAAATTATATGACCCAAGGATGATGGCATGGTATTGGAGCCTCTACTAAATGATTTACAATTAATTTGAATTTGAATTATATCTATGGATTCCTCAACAAGGAGGGGTGATCCATATTGAAGTGGGACAAGAGCCAATGGAAGATGGATCTCACTATCAATGGGTGTTTCTATACCAAATATGGATTCTGATGATTCCTCTAAAGAATATAATCATTCTCTAAAATATGTTGATGAGATTAATAGGTATGAAATCCTTGCTTATGATATCTTGATGGAATTAGGTAATGAGATTGCATAAGTTCTAGGGTGGCCTCGTCATTTTGAAAAATATCAAATTTGAGGGGATTTGGTTGGTATTATTCAATGAGTTTAGGATATTGTACATCGAGATGGATGGAAAGGATGATGTGATAATGAGATAGGCTTGTGATAAAAACAATACTAATGATTCTGGAAATTAAACTCACAACTACAAATATTATGAACAATCATTAAAAAAGATAATCATTTGATCCCACAATTAAATCATAAGCAATAAATAGTAAACAATAAACATATTCAAATAATAACATAAATAAACACACTGCTGGAAATAAACACACTTACTATGAAAGCTAAAAAAATCACCAAGAATTCCAAGAAGGGGGCACCCTTCCTCCTCAGTCTGCCTTGTGCTAAAATGAAATTCCTTTACACTGGTTTAGTCACATGAAGATGTTGTTTTATATATCAAAAATAATATAAATTCTATCTCATTTTCTTATCACGTAGCTCATATTTATAATAAACATGTGTGCAAGTTGTTTCCTATTTTTATGCCACTTTGCTATTATTTTGTGGCTCGTATATTTAGTTGTTTTATTTATTGAAACAACTCACTCTAAAAGGTAGGAGCTTATTTAGCTCATGGTTACAATCAATAAAATAGAATATTATTTTTAACGTGAGGACATTCTCCTCCATAAAATTAAAATTGAATATAACTGGTTATAACTAAATAACCAAAGTATTTAATGAGAAAATAATTTTATGGTTGGAATTAATTTGCTAATATGTGTACCCATGGGCGACATGAAGGCAATAAGAAGTCTACATTCTTCTCCTTCAATCACCATACCGCAGGATATATTTTCTTAACATAATGGAAGCAAATATTGGTAAATCTAATCTAATAATTATTATTCAGTTATTTATCTAAAATTAAATTAAATATTACTTATTTATATTTAACCATATGCAGCAAAAGGTGGTAAAATGGTATGATAATGTATAGAAATGGAATATGAAAATGGGTTAAATGGTATAGGAAAAAATCTAAAAATATGGTATAAAATGGAGCGTGAATGGCTCTCATCATTCCCCCAACTTAGCATATTGCATATCCTCATACAACCTTTAATTTCTAAGAGATGTTGATTTGAATCGGTAGCCTTTGGATTTATGACCCTTGCCTTCCTCACCCTTGACTATTACGGCTCAAGATTAATCACATTTTCTTTCAATTTCTCTATCATTCCTCTTCATAGCAAGCTTCATGGTTTTTATTTTTCTAATTTTCTTTTCACTTTTTTTTTCTTTTTTCAATATTCCCTCCAACTTTTTATTTGTTTATTTGTTTATTTTTTTAAAATTTTCTCTTTTTTTCATTTCTTCCTTAGCATTATTTTTTGAGATGCTATATATAGAAAGTATCATGAAAATTTATCTCCATATGAGCTATCTAAAAGATGGATGAAATGATAGACAATATAAATGGTTATGATGGGATAAGCAAAAATAAATTATGGGTGAAAAGATAGGTAATAAGGATGACAAACCTCCCCCCAACTTAAAGGGTTGATCATCCTCGAAAAACAAGAAGAGGGTTGTGAATGTTGCTTCATATGATTAATATAATAAGAAATATTAATAAAGTTAAAAGATAAACTAATGAAAAATAAATCTATTATTTACCAAATTGCATGCCCATTTATGTCAAGGTTTGGTATCCAAAATAACTCAGCAACTCTGAATCTCCAACAAGTACTAAGAATTTATTTTAACTACAATCTGTCAAAAATTTGTTTTCAAATTATAGTTGTCTAACAATTCCCAAAGGTTTTCATTGTTAGAATTTATTGCCTTTTTTATTTTGTCTTTTTTATCTTTTTTTTTTCATTTTTTCATTTTTTCTCATTTTTCTGCATATAATGACCAAAGAAATGAAACTCGCATATGGATGTTAAATCGATACCATCCAAAACATGGAGTTCCTTTTGAAACCCTTCAATGAAAGTTGTAGACATTGAAAAATGTCTTGGCCTGCGGACGCCATTTTTCTACATCAATCTCTCTTCTTCCCTGCATAACTAAATAATTTTAATTATTTAATTATTTTTCATTGGTCGCATTCTTTTATTAATTAAATCTAATTATTTAATTAATTCATTTCCTTGTCTTTATTCTTCTTTGATTAATTAAATAAATTAAATATTTATTTAATTACATCGCTAACATCCTATTTCTTTCTATAATAGATTCTCATTTATTTAATTATTCACCTTTCACTATTCATATATAGTTAAATAATTATTTTAATTTTTAACTATTCACTTAGCCTCTTCCTTCCACTATTAAATAATTAATTCAATTTAATTATTTAATATTATCATTTCCATTTCCTCCACATTTAATTAAATGGTCAAATGATAATCATTTCAATTAAATGTCATTTTCCCTCTTTCTCCATAATTGAATAATCATTTTTTATTATTTATTCCTCCACATCCTCTCCCAAATTAAATAATAAGATTATTTAATTGCCAAGATTCTTTTCTCCAATTAAAAAAATATTATTTGGTGCCTCCACTTTCCCTCCACTTCCTCTTTTGAATTTCGATCGTCGATCCCCTCTTCTCTTCTTTCAATCTTGATCGTCTATCCTTAGTCGTCCCTAACCTCACTACTCTGTGGTGCATGAAACATCCGCTGTTGATCTTGGAATCTTCTAGACTTTTGATCTTGACCGTTCATTCAAGAATATTTTCTCTAAAAGAAGGTTGTCTCTCTCATTCCAACCTTACAACCACATTCTCTAAAATTCTTGCTATTAATCACTATCACTTGCGAGTACTTGGACACACCAAAATTTGAGGGCAAGCTTGCAATTTGAGAAGAATGGAGGAGAAGGAAGATAATCAAGTTTAGCATGGGGAGTTTAGTTTAAACTTGTTTTCATTCAATTTCCTAATGCTATATGTACTTTCTTGTCTTGGATTTGGGATTATTGGCTTAGACTTTAGGTAGAGTGGTTGCTACTTGATCTTTTCCTTCTTATTTCAAAATTTCCCCTTCCTTACATTGGTGAATCTAATGTGAATCTAACCAGTTGACAAGAAATCTATATTTTTTTCCTTTTTGTTGTTTTTTAGGTTCATGAGTCGTAATCACAAGACAATGAGCCACAATCATTGGCGGAGTGATGAAAATTTAAATAACGATACATTTGCAGGTTCCTATGATGCAACTATTGAAAACTAGAATGTCGCATTTAATGCACAGTGAGTCGGATCGTGAAGCTGAACACTGCAGTCGCAATACCTTGAGCTGTAGTCGCCAAACCATGAACCACATTTGTGCAACATATAGGTTAACTAGAACGATGCATTTTCCTATTAAGGTAAAAAGTTCAATTTCAAAATTTCTTTCAATTTTTACTTTTGGTTTGCATTAAGTTAGGAATTTTGGTGTTACTAATCTTCTAATTTTAGTGTGTGGATTATGCTTTGGAGAAGAAATTGCCCTCAAAACTACTAATCTCTTTGATGTAGGATGTTATTGAAGACCTCTTTTTAAGACTACTAATTCATGGTTTTGTAGGGTTTTTGTGCTTTCATTTTGGTTATTTTGGAACATTTTGATTTGGGTTTAAGAATAATCAATGTCTTTTATTAATTTAGGAACATTTTATTTTGGGATTAAAATGAACTAGTGTATTTTGTGTTTGGTACACTTACACACTCTTTGTTGTAAAACCCATAGGGTGTAGTGAAAGTATCCTCTCCCCTTGCACTTCATGCAATCTTGGGTGTGAGAGAAATCACTACATCTTATTTTTTCTTTTGTAGAAGGGTGCCATTGAGACACATCCTAATGGAGAACTCATTGGTGACCCAAAGTAGTTTTTCCCTTAGGCTACTATATAAAAGGGATAAGGTGAAAGCCAAGTTCTAACTAGAGTTAGCCTTTTTCGTACAGTGCCAAATGAAATGGGAAGTACTCACATTTATGTGTGGTATTCTAATGTACCGGAGTAGGTTGGTTAAATCCTTAAGTGGCTTGTTGGATGCTCGCAAGGCATCAGTCCCTCGAGTTGTGACTAAACACCTTTCTTAGTAGCCACCATTTTGATTGAGATTATTTGGTGTCACTTTCAGTGTAGGGGTGTAGCATCACACCCTGAAGTTACTCACCATACTGCTCCCTTGAGATGAGACAAAAATCCCCAGCTTAGTATAAGCTACTTGTTAATTTGTAGCTTTCCAGGGAGAGGGTGATTAGGTCATCCTTCCAATCTTGGAGGCCCCTAGCTATCCAAAGAAAAGAGTGAATACACCCCCTAAAGGTGTCCCTACACTTGCGTCAAAGGAGATTCCAAGTTGTGGGCCTGAAAGTGCTTCCATTGGGTATTGAAATTAGGAATAAGAAGTTCTTGATCTGTTGTTGATTATGCTATACCAACGAAAATTGGGGTGAATAACCCTCAAACATACACATAGGGATTTGACAAGTCAACAACCAAAAATCTATTTTCAAAGTGTTTTTTGTGTTTGCAATCACATTTCAAAAATTTCCCAAAACAAAAATCTTTCAAAAACATCATATTTTAGGTAAACAAACTATGAACCGCAACTGTCAGACAGTGAACCACAAATGCTGAACCATGAACCACAACTATGAAACTTTGCATCGCATCTATGAGATAGTGAAATGCAACTACAAAATCACAAAATTTCAAAGAAATCCTTGTCCAATCTCAGTCCTCATCACATTCTGATAGTGACCTATCTGATTATATAATTTCTTAGTTAACCAGTCCATTTCATCACATTCATTTAGGTTGCTTAGATAGATTGCATTGCCTACCTTGCATTTCTTAGTTAGTTTTAGATCATTCTTAGCTTTAGGTACACTTCAAATTTTAGATTAGGATGCCCTCCATATCTCTGATCAAACCATGGTCACATTGTTAGATTGTTATTAACCTTACCTTTTCTATCAATCAATTTTCAACCATCATTGGGTCTCAAACTTACGTCTTAGTTTAGACTCACCTTGTCAAATCAATCATCACCTTTTCAACATTCATCTTCTAAGGTTTTGAAATTCTAGTTGGTTTCCTTGGTCTACCATAGTTTGGTTAGCATCCTTTTTCGTAGGTCTAAAGGTGCATACCCTTAGTTTCATTCGACATACCTTAATCTTAGTCTCATATAATAAACATTAGTCATAATCTCATTTGGTCTCATTACATATCATATCCTTTGGTCATAGGGTCATTATCATCATTGTATTTCAAACCTTTAGTCTTAGGTGCATTAACATTTGACATCCTTACATCTTCAAAAAACCCAAAAAACTATAGCTTAGTCTCATATCTCACCTTGTATTAACACCTTTGCATTATTAGTCCTTAGGTTCCAAGTATTATATGGTTCAAACAAGGTCATGAAGGAAAATAAAGGACATGGATTCTTCAAGTGAAATGAACCTTGGGTCAAATTCAAATCCACCTCAAATCCATTTACCAACGTCACATTAATTGATGTCAACAAATGCTTAACCCCTAAATAAATTGGACATGCCACTCAAGAGCCAAGAATAATATGTGTTGTGGATGAGCTTGTTAGTGCAGACCCTAATAAATTCTTTCTCACACTTGACAAGAAAGGTGCTAAAATCCCCTTTGAGTTCAACACTTCCACAATTGTAGAGGGAGTAACACAATCACAAACTCAAGGTCCAAATCAAAACACATTTACACAAGGTCAACCATTTCACAACAAATATTCAGTAGTCTACTCCTTGGGGCCACAAAATGCATTGCAACAACTACACACATTCCTAATCCACCAATATTTGGAGCTAAGAGAACACATACCATGTCCCAAGGATCAACATTCACATTTGGTAGTTCATCTTCTAATCCCATGGGTGTAACATTTGCAAATCCATTTGGCACACAAAACAATACACCCTTAGTCAATACAAGTCAAAATACACCAAACAAAACAAGGAGAATTCATATTGTCACATCTAGAGTGCCAACACAAATAATAAATGCTACACTTAATACCAACATGACCTTAGGAACAAACTTGAACACCAATCCCCTTCCATCGCAACAATATGCCACACCAAATATCAATTTCATACCACAAAATCAAAACAACACCAATACCATATTCACCCCACATTATCAATAGGGTAATCCAAATCCTTTACAACAAAATGTCAATCCAAATCACACATTGGTGCCAAACTTATCATAGAACACTCATGTTGATCCCATCATACAAAGTCAACCCAATATGACACCATCCCCCATGGAAATGTTGAAGCAACAAATGCAAACAATACAACATAAAATGGAAAACATACAATTGGAGACAACTAAGAAGACATATTCTATGGAGGGATTGTGTCCTTACCCTTTCGAAAAAAACCTATACATGCCACCTTTTCCATCCCATTTCATTGCTCCAAACTTTAATTAATAGAAAAGGAAAGGGGATCCAATAGAATATATACAAGAATTTAACACGACATGTATGGACATTGCTTATGAGTCCACCTATTTGATGAGACTTTTTCCATGAAGCCTTTTGGGGCCGGCTCTAGAGTGGTTTGCACACCTTTCCTCCTGGGATACAAACATGGGATGAACTGGCTAACAGATTCATTAACCAATTTTATTATAACATAGAAAGTGACACGACCCTAGCAACATTGTGCACAACCAAACAAAAAGAGGGAGAGTCACTCACAACATTCTATCAAAGATGGTGTAGCATGGATAACATATGCCCTTGTCACATACCTAAGAAATAATTGGCCACCATTTTCATAGAGAGCCTAAACAAAGAACTGATGATCCAACTTCAAATTCAATGTTGTACCACCTTTGAGGATTCCATTGAAAAGGGGGTCTTTATTGAGAAATCTCTTGTGGCCAAAGGATTAGTTAAAATCTTCAAAGAACCCCCAAATTCTCCTAGTGACAAAGGTAAATTTTGGTCTTGAAATAAGAATGTTACCAATGATGAGGTTGTGGATGCTAAAGTGGTAAATCAAAGTCACCCTACCTTCATCTTAAAGGTCCATCTACATCAAACACACCAACACCCAACCATGATCAGATATTGAATGCAGTCCAGAACAATCAACAACACAAAGGACCTCCACGCTCTAAAAGAACATATACACCCTTAGGGGAACCTATTCAGTCAATTTTGAAGAAAATTTTACAATCAAACATCATTCAACTTTCTGACATTAAAACATATAACCGACATTGGTCAAACCAAATTGGTGAAATGAAAATTAATTATGTGATATCATTGTGGAAAAGGACACAAAACATCATCATGTTGAACACGCAAAAACCTCATTCAAGATCTTATTGAACAAGGAGATATATCAATGGATAATTCACAAGGAAAAACTAATGTTGATCACACCATATTCAAAATCCCCTTACAAGACCATGGGAAAGGGAAGGCCTCTAGATTAGGAAACAATAACAATGCTAATTATACTCACATTGCACATGACTATACCATCAATCATATTCGAGCCCTTGATAATCATGTTGCTACCATCACCATTAATAAAAGTTTAAAATTTGTTGTTACTACCCGTAGATCTAAGGTGACCCTACAAGGAGCTACCTCTAATCCATAGCAAAAAAGTCAATACAATCTCCTGGATCATCTAGGAAAGACACCCACACAAATATCCATTCTTGAGTTTCTTCGCATTTCCCTAGAGCACCGGGCCATTCTAGACAAATCCTTATAAGATATATCAATACCCTCTAACCTAAATGCCAACCAATTTCAGGCCATGGATGGATACCTAGCTACACCACACCATGTCACCTTTTTTTAACAAGATCTTTTCACACAAAAGCCAAATCATAATGACCCCTTACACCTTGAATTCTACATTAATAAACATAAAATTAGACGAGTCTTGGTAGATGGTGGAGCATGCCTGAACATATGTACTCTAAAATTGGTTACAACATTGGGGTTCTCTAAGGCTTGCATAGATTGATCTAAGACAATTGTTATCAAGGCTTATGACAATGTTGAGCGCTCGTATAAAGGATTAATCACACTTCCCATAAGGGTTGGCCCCATTATTCAAAATAAACTGTTCCATGTCTTGGATCTGGACTTGCCTTACAATCTTCTTTTAGGTTGCCCATGGATTCATTCCATGAGAGCTATACCTTCCACTTATCATAAATGCTTGAAGTTTCCCTACAATGGCCTCAAAATTACCATACCAAGTGATCCCGATCCTTTCCAATACTATAGTAATTTGAGAGGAACCACTGAACATCAAGTACCCATTAACTGAGAAGCTTCATCTTTCACCTAATCACACTACATTGATCCTCCCTCATTAAATCATCCACTCCATTCACCACACCTTCCAAACCTAAAGTCCAAATCCATGACAAAGGATGTGGGGAATACAACATGGAGAGATTATTTTGTGTTGGAAAGTTGCCTAAATCACCAAAGTGTTATGTAAAACCTCATCTTATTCAGCCTAATATCATTATCTGCAACCCTCCTACCAACTTCATCAAGTGGGGGGAATTGAGTAAAGAGCCCATAGGCGAGGACATTTCTACATGGATTTACAGAGATAAAGAAGACATTGAGCTCAAATAATTACCGGTTGAGCAATATCCAAAAGGGTTCTAGATCATGAAGCAACAAGGATATGATGGACATAGTGGTCTTGGACTAAAAAAGCATGGAATGGTGGAATTGATACTACCTCCTCACCTACCAAAGGACATTGGGCTAGGGTATGCACCATCAAAAGTGAGTTTTCCTAGTACTAAGTTGCATTTGAGTGAGAATGCTAATGTTTCAAATGAATAGAGACATCTGAGGACTATGTTGAAACTAATTATAATGAGTGGGAATGGGATTCCTACACATCCAGTGAATATGACCTAGCCAAGATCTTCCAAAAGTTTGACTTATCCTCCCCGACCAATATCATGGACATTAATATCTAGAATGATTCCTTTTGGGATCCTAACTATACCTCTGTCTTTACCATATATTCCTTCACTCTTGATGATACCGATGATGGCTTACCCCTCATTTACCAGTAATTGATATATTGTGACCAACAAGGACCACTAATTTTAGACACATTCGAGAATGACGAAGCAATTACCGAGTTCATGGGACTTCATGAAGGAATACCAAGTGGAGATCATAAAGTTGGCTTTATCATTGAGCTCGATAATGTAGTGTATTTTGGAGAGTCTTCTCCTCCCTCTAATCGCAAAAGTAAAAAAAATGATAAAAATCAAAATCAAAAGAATAGGTCTCTAGGTGAAAATTGAATGGTCCCTTTAGACCATGAAAAAGTGAAAATAAAGGACGTATCCAAAGGTGAAAACCTCTTTGATGCACCTAAGGATGGAGGGTTGGAAAATCTCCCCATTGATCGAGAGAGATCACCATGTTAGTAGAAGAATCAAAAGAAGTCAATCTAGGGACAAAGGACAATCCTAGAATCATTTATTTTGCAACATATTTGACCAGTGAAGAAAAACTAGAGTTCACTATATTCTTTTTGAAAATACAAGTCAATTTTGCATGGTCATATGTTGATATGCCTATGTTGGACCCCAAAATTTTTCTACATCATCTTCCATTGATTCCAAATGCCAAACTAGTCAAGAAAAAATTAAGAAAAATGCACTCACAAATCACACTCCTAGTAAAGGTTGAGTTGAAGAAGCTTCTGGATGTTGGTTTCATTTGTTCCATAGACTATGCAAAATGGATCTCCAATCTTGTTCCTGTCACAAAACCAATTGGTGGTATCAGAGTGTGCACAAATTTTAGGGATTTAAATAAGGCTTATCCTAAAGATGATTTCCTGCTGCCTAATATTGGCATCATAGTAGACCTCATAGCGGGATATGAGATGTTATCACTTATGGATGGATTTTCAGGATATAACAAGATCAAAATTTCCCCTGAAGATCAACACAAAAAAACTTTCACATGCGCTTGGGGTACCTTTTGTTGGAATGTTATTCCTTTTGGTCTCAAGAATGTCAAAGCAACATATCAGAGAGCTATGGAAACCATTTTTCATGATTATATGCATGTACTTATGGAAGACTATGTTGATGACTTATTGAAAAAATCCTTGAAAAGAGGTGGTCATCTAGCAGTGTTAGACAAGATTTTTAGAAGACTGGAAGAATATAAATTCAGGCTAAATCCGAAGAAGTGTGTTTGGGGTCCAATCAGGAAAACTCTTGGGATACATAGTCTCTTGTAGAGGAATTAAAGTTGATCCTGCAAAGGTAACATCAATCATAGACATGCCCCCACCTACCAACATAAGTCAATTGAGAACTCTACAAGGAATATTACAGTCAATTCAAATGTTCATTTCCCAATTAATAGATAAAATTCATCCATTTCAACACTTTCTATGCAAAGGAGTTCCCTTCATATGGACTGAACATTTTCAAGAGGAATTTCAAAAAATGAAGGATTATCTATTAACCCCTCCAGTTCTCATGCCTCCTATTGATGGAAGACACTTAATATTATACATATCAACCACAACATCAGAACTGGGGGCATTACTAGCACAAAATGACAATGATGTAAAAGACAAAGCTATCTACTATATTAGTCGTACTCTTGTAGAATATGAGCTTAACTATAGTCACATTGAAATAACATGCCTTGCTGTTGTTTTCACTGCACAGAAGCTGAGACATTATATGTTGAACCATAAAATAAAATTGGTGGCTAAAATTGATCCTTTGAAGTATCTACTAAGAGAAGTAACTTTAACAGGTTGACTAGAAATGTGGGTCATGGTTTTGAGTGAATATGACATAGAGTATGTTGATTGAAAGGCAATAAAAGGACAAGTGATAGCTTATCAACTTGCAGACGCACCAATGATAGTAGATCATCCTCTAGTTTCTAACTTTTCTGATGAATCTATCTTTGTAATAAAAACTCCTACAACATGGAAACTATACTTTGATGGGTCTTATACAAATCATGGTTCAGGGGATGGAATTATTTTTATCACACCTCAAGGGGATTCCATTCCTAAGTCATATAGAATAGCATTTCCATGCATGAATAATATGGCTAGGTATGAAGCATTGTTGATAGGACTACGCATGGAAATCAAATGGAAAATCAAGGATCTTCAACTCTATGGCGATTCCCAATTGGTTATCTGTTAAGTGAATGATGAATATGATACAAAGGATGAAAATCTTACCCCTTACAAGCGGATGGTGGATAGTTTAAGTTGTACTTCAATGATATTTATTTTAAGAAAATTCCAAGGATTCACAACAAAGTAGTTGATGCAATGGAAACCATTGGATCTCTCTTGGATATTCCTAACAATTCCTTATAGTATGAGTTCTTGGTGGAACAATTGTTGATCCCCATGTTTGAGTTCCTTGAATCAAAAATTGTGTGTGAACTTGTTGGTCTTGAATCTCCTTGGTACAAATACTTCTACAACTACCCACATGACCAAATTATCCCTTCTAACTTATCTACAAACCAATGCAAAACCTTTATTCGGCAAGCCTCCAAATACGTCATCATTGGTGATACTCTTTACCGTTGTAGCCTAGACAACACCATTCTTAGGTGTCTCAATTCATATGAAGCACAAATGGCCTTACAAGAGGTACATAATGGTATATGTGGAACCCACTCTATTGGTCCTACCCTAGCTGAGAAGCTTATGCAAATGGGATAATATTGGCCTGCCATGGAACGTGATGCCTACTACTTTGTGAAGAAGTGTCACCAATGTAAAATACATGGAGATCTTGTACATGCACCTACTTAGGAGATACACCCACTTACATCACCTTGGCCATTCTCCCAATGGGGAATCGACCTCGTGGGAAAGATTCACCCTACTTCTTCTAATGGTCATAAGTTTATCCTTGTTGCAACTGAATACTTTACTAAATGGATTGAAGCCATTTCAATGACCTACATTACTAGTAAGTAAATATCTAAGTTTATCCTTAACTACATATATCAGTATGGTGTTCCCCAATCCATCATTACGGATAATGGTCGTCCCTTCAATAATCGAGATGTCTATGAGTTATGTGAAAATTTTCATATCCAACATCATTTTTCCATCCCGTATTATCCCCAGGGAAATGGTCAAGCTGAGGCATCTAATAAGACTATCCTTAAAATCTTAGAGAAGACTATCGATGGCGTTGGTTGTGACTGGCATGTCCAACTCAATCCTACATTATGGGCCTATCACACTAGCATCTATACTCCCACAGGAGCCACCCCATATTTCCTTGCCTTTGGATCTTAAGCTATTCTCCCCATTGAGGTCGAGTTACCATCCTTGAGGGTATCTATATAGTAGTTTATTGATGAAGAAGAGTATTGTATAACCCATTTGCATGAGCTTGAATTGTTGGATGAGAAGAGACAAAATGCCTTAACCCATTTACATGCATATCAAAACCATCTTCAACACAATTACAATAAGAAATTTCAAGCTAGATACTTTGACATTGGTGACTTGGTTCTGAAAGAGAATCCTAAGAATCAAATAGATCATGAAAAGCCCAAAATTTTTGATCCCAATTGGTTGGGTCGGGCTACATCATCACAACATCATATGGGTTTGGTGCTTATCAATTGTCTACTCTCAAAGGTGAACCATTACCTGAGCCCATCAACAACATGAACCTTTGTAGATATTACACATAGCTTCTAGAAAATCCCATTAAAAGTTAAAAAAAAGTCAAAAAATAAAAAAAAGTCAAAAAATAAAATAAAATCATCGCCTTGATGAAAACCTAGCAAACAGGCAACTTGGTGAACAAAAAAATCCAAAAAATAGTAAAGAGAAATAATTCAAATCACAAGCAAAAAAAAAATATAAACCACATCACGAATCATTAGATCAACTATTCAACTAGTCTTTAATCCAAACTGGTCAATTTCCTAATCATCAATACTTGTCAAGTCAATGGTCTTATCATTTTGTCTTATTTAGGATGTGTCCTTGAATTGAGACATTGTCATTTGTCAACCTTGTCATTTTACTTATACAAGATATATCTTTCCTAAAACCAAGCACGGTTAATCAATCTTGTTAATTGATCAATCCAATCAGTTGATCAATCTTATCAATCAATCAATCAAATTGGTCAATTAATCAATCAATCATGTTAGTTGGTCAATCTTATTGGTCAATCAATTCTGTCAAACATTCAATCAATTATTCAACCTTATCACTCAATCAATATGGCCAATCAATCAGTCGAACTTGTCACTCAATTGATCAATCAATCACATCAATCCTATCAACAAATAAAATTTGGTAAACAATCTAAATGGTCATTGACTCTGTTGGTCTAGTTGGTCCTATATTTTATTTATTTTTCTTTGGTCATGTTACTAGCCACCTTGAGGATGTACCAAGAAGGATTTAGAGGAGCGATGATGGATCATGACCTTCTTTTCTTTTTACTATTGCTTGTGGTTTGTCTTGACAAAAAGACTGGGGTAATTTGGTCCTTAGTATGAGTCAAGGCATTCCTTGTCTATTGAGTGTCTATTTTTGCAAAGGGATGACATTGCACACCTTGGTCTATGTCATACCATGGTGCTTATTGTCCATTTGCTATAATTTTGTCACCCAATGATGATAAACATACAAGCTGACATCTATTAAGCAAGAACATCCATCCCTTTTCATTGACTTACTCTACACTAACATCCATCTTCTCTGCACTAACATCCATCTTCTCTACGCTCACACTCCTTCTATTCTGCAATCGCCCTGATGGCATCCTGTGACATCCAAAAATATCTTGCATGCATAATCATGTTAGAAGCATCATAGGAATCATCATGAACATGTTAGGTCATCCATATTGCATATGAAAATACAAAAAACATAGGTAGCATTAGAATACATGCATGCATGCATACATCCATATAAGTATCGCATGCCATAATCACATAGTATCATCTTGCATCCATAAACCACTAGCATACATCTCATTGCATAAATTTTATCACATATCATATCACATTTGCATATCAAAAAGGAAATCATACATAATCATCACATTTTAAGTGCATATCCATAATCCAATATCCAGTATCCATTTCATTGCATTTACATACACAATACATATCCATATTGCATTATTTCATAATCATGAAGCATCCATAACACAATAAAGCATACAACACATGTGCATCCACATAAGCATCATAATCATATAACACCATCCTGCATATAGAAATATAAATTAAGTGCATTCATCCATACATCATAAGATAGATAATAATACATGAGCATAAATCATAAACCATAATCCATAATGCACCATAACATGTAGAATCATCTCATAATCATATAAATGCATAACATCAAAATAGCATAATCCATCACATAGAAACATGCCTAATAAATAACACAACAGATAATCACCGCCAAAATCATGCATCTCACATATATATATAAAAAAATCAAGTGTCATAGTACAACATCAGGATAATCTCAAAATGGAGCTTATAGGCTTAGTCAAAATATACATATATCTCAATGTCTAAAGCATAATAAAGAAAAATATCTAGCTTGTGCTACCCATATCTCCAGATGGAGATGGTCCTAACGAAGGTTGCTTATCATGTCACTGCTGTGACCCCAAAGCCTTGTGTCTTAGTGTTTGTTGATAAGGAGAATACTGTGGGTGAGTCACCCCACCATTGCTTCAGCTCCATCGAGAGTTGGTTTTTCTTTGCGAACTACTCATAGCTTGTAAGAAACTAGACTTCCTGTGCTCTAGAGGCACCTCTCTCTCATATAAGTCTCGATAATATTTCTCTTCTTGGATGGCTCTCCTAAATTCTTTAGAAAAATCTGTCGTGGAGCTACTACACCCGCTGATAAAATTAATAGAGCTCTACTCAGCTTGATGCACCCTGATAATGGCCATGTCCCACTCAACTCTCAGCTATTGGATCTCTTCCTATGCAACTTGTAGTTGTGCCTGTAACTATGCAATTTGGGCATCCACTAGTTGATCCACCCCCTCCACCTTCATTACCTCAATGATGGGGACCTCCTCCAGTGCCTCCTCCATCACCACCCTCTCCCTCTCCTCCTCCTCTTCCTCCTGATCATGCATCTCCTCATCTCATCTGATCTCCCCTACCTCGACATCTATACCAATGCTGATCTTCAGATACTCCTCCACCTATCTCTCCTCTTGATGAGGAGGTACATTCGTCTATCCTGCAACCTTTTCCACTACCACTTTGACCTCTCCCTCTTGATGAGGGGCATCCTGTACATGTTTTCCTTCGTCTCACCTCAGTGAATGAGGTGGTCATCCATCTCTGACCATACCTCTCTCATCCCTACCTCCCATGTCCCCTCTGCCTCCTCCACCTCCATCTCCTCCATTCTTGTCATCCCATCCATCCTCCCCTTCGCCCCCTCACCCTCCATAATTCCCCTGACCTCGACCTCGGCCTTGAAGCCCTCTCCTCAGACCCCTCCTGTGCCTCTCTACTAGTGTCAGTTGATTAGGATCTATAAGTGGTATGGGCCTATGTTAGGCCCACCATGCATTGTCCTCTGGGGTAGTACCTACATTTTCCAACTCTTTCCCTACCCCCCACTGCAATGGTATTAGCCCATCAATGTCTTGATTTGTTGTAGTAACAAGAATCATTGCCCCCCATGGCTGTATCTCTCAGCTAGACCGAGAAAAATCTAGAATACCAACTGGTAATCCTTGCTACTTGCCAAACTATTGATGAAACTTCTCTAGAAGATACCTCTCTATGATATGTTGGGACTGGACTATGCATCCAATCAAATATCGGGTTTGCTTATAGTCTGGTAGATGGTCATCATCATCAAAAAATGGTGTCCCATCCCTATATGATCTTCAGGTGAATGAATCCAATATATCAATGGTGTGCATCCAATAGCCAACATCGCCAACATGTGTTTGCATCACTATGCCTCCATAAATGAAAACATAAGGTAAGCTTGCTCCTAGTTGTCTCTGTACTAGTGGTGGGAACACTACAATGTGCTCCTAGACCCAAACCATCAAGAGATTAGTGCTGCACCTGATGCTTTGGCCCCTCGGTAGGCAACGTCATGAAGCTAAAAGTATAGCATGGCCAACATGCATGGCCCCCAAGCATACATCACTCCATGAGTTAGCATCCCGACAAGAATCTCACCCCAATTGATTATAAACCCATGTCCCTACAAATTAGGGCACACAACTCCACCAATAATGTTGTACAAGTTAATGATAAAGAGATCATATCTATCTACGAGCAAGTCCCAATAGATCTTGTTCTCCTTTACTCCCAACTCAACAATATCCTCATGATCAAAAGAAACCACCATCATAGCATATCCCCGCTCTAGGCATAAGACATGCATTACACATGGATCAAAAATCTAAGAATGTGCCACACATCCTCTAGGGTCATTGTAGCCTCTCCTATCAACAAATGAAATGAACTAGTATTCGAGTGTCATTGCTCGACCAACACAGTCAGCAAACCCCTATTAGCTCGAATTGTAGGCATAAAGGTAACATAGTACAATCCTAGGGAAATTAGTCAATCCCTTTGGTCATCCTCTAGCCACTTGCGTAGTCTAAAAGTCAAAATCCAACTCTCTTGAGTGTAAATTGAGTCTAGTGCAATTTGTGATCACAAGCAAGCACATTATGTCAATTGAAAAGCCTAAGCCAACCTATTTGACCTAGGACACAAAGAAAATGATATCTAAATTGGGGAAAAAATTCAAACAAGAAAATGCATCACACTATCTATCATATGTGTTTCAAAGGTAAGTTGCGTCATAGAATCCACACATGCGGTTCATTTTTCAAATGTGTCACAATTCCTTGCACATGCAGTCTTCTAAGAAAATGTGTCATTTAAGCCTACAATTGCATCTCAAAATCGCATATGCGGCTCAATACCTCATATGCATCACTAAACCCTATAGTTGCATCACAAATTTCAATTGTGTTGTGAAAAACTAGTTGTGGCTAAGTCCTATGCAATTTCATTTCACCGTGCAAATACGGTGAACTGCATTCACTTGTGGCACATGTGATAACAAATGTAGCGAACGAGGTTCGCCACATCTATTTTCCCCCTTTTAGAGCCCTAAATCTAGCAAAAATTAAAAAAAATGACAAAGCAAGGTTGGCATACTTACCATGTCCCTCTAGCCCTTTGGCCATCTGTATGTCCTGACCCAATATCCGCGGTGTGCAAGGTGTGGTACTGGCGACATCTTGGTAGCAACTTCACAATAGGTTTTCACTCTCTCTCACTATTCATTGAAGGTTAAAATACACAAATGACTATTTTTGGAAACCAAATCACATTTATACCTTTCTAAAATGGGATTTGTACCTCCCTTTGTCATTGCCTATGTCAGGTGTTGAACCTAAACCCTAATATGAGCTTCCTGACAGCCTAAGATTGAAACCTTTTGATGCCAATGCACAAAATTTGCTTGTTAGAAAACTTTTTCACATTTTTCAAAAAAAATCAAAATTCGTAAAAAAAAATTGAGGGGGCATAGGTCTATCTCACCTTTGTTGGGGCACGTTGGGACATGTTCTGAATTGAATTTTCCTAATTATTCTTTGACACAACGCTCAAAATCATATTATTTCAAAGAGGGGAAAAATGTAGACACTGAAAAATGTTTTGGCCTGCAAACGCCATTTTTCTACATCAATCTCTCTTTTTCCCTGCATAATTAAATAATTTTAATTATTTAATTATTTTTCTTTGGTCTCATTCTTTTATTAATTAAATCTAATTATTTAATTAATTCATTTCCTTGTCTTTATTCTTCTTCGACTAATTAAATAAATTAAATATTTATTTAATTATGTCGCTAACATCCTATTTCTTTCTATAATTAAATAAATTCTCATTTATTTAATTACTCACCTTTCACTATTCGTCTATAGTTAAATAATTATTTTAACTATTCACTTAACCTCTTCCTTCCACTATTAAATAATTAATCCAATTTAATTATTTAAAATTCTTATTTCCATTTCCTTCGCATTTAATTAAATGGTCAAGTGATAATCATTTCAATTCATTGCAATTTTCCCTCTTTCTTCATAAATGAATAATCATCTTTGATTATTTATTTTTCCACATCCTCTCCCAAATTAAATAATAAGATTATTTGATTGCCAAAATTCCTTTCTCTAATTAAAAAAATATTATTTTGTGCCTCCACTTTCCCTCCACTTCCTCTTTTGATTTCGATCGTTGATTCCCTCTACTCTTCTTTCAATCTTAATAGTCTATCCTTATCCGTCCCTAACCCCACTACTATGTGGTGCATGAAACCTCCACCATTGGTCTTGGAATCTTCTATACTTTTTATCTTGACCGTCCATTCGAGAAGCTTTTCTATAAAAGAAGGTTGTCTCCCTCATTCCAACTTTACAACCACATTCTCTGAAATTATTGCTATCAATCACTATCACTTGCAGGTACTTGGACACACCAAAATATGAGGGCAAGCTTGCAATTTGAGAAGAATGGAGGAGAAGCAAGGAATATAATCATGTTTAGCATGGGGATTTTAGTTTAAATTTGTTTTCATTTGATTTCCTTATGGTATTTGTACTTTCTTGTCTTGGATTTGGGATTCTTTGCTTAGATTTTAGGTAGAGTTGTTGCTACTTGATCTTTTCCTTCTTACTTCAAATTTTCCCCTTCCTTACAAAAATCACTTTTGAAACTGGTTACATGTAGAACTGGAAAGGATGATTAATAGCAAGAAATATATACCTTCATCAAAATTGATTGTGCATATTTCATAGCACCACTGAATAAAAGCAATCTTCCAAAGATAAGGTTGTATAGTGGAAGACCAATGGTAGTCTCCCAATTTATCCAAAATGTCCATGTAGCTTTATATATGTGAATGAATCAATCCTTATGATGAGCTGCAAGAATGTGTCCAAGTTGTTAATGTCTCCAAGTTATCTCTAGATATGTCCATAGCTTGTGAAGATTCAACCAAGAATCATGGTTCTTATACACTGATTTGCATGTTGTCCTGCACATGATTTGGCATCAAGGTTGGTGGAGAAGAGAAGTTCTTCCCATGAATGTTGAACACTTTGTGCAATAATCCTCTTATGATATATATGAGAGAACCATAGAGGAATCTTGCACAACTCCACATAATTGGTAAAGCCAAAAAAATGTAGACTCAAATTCTTATCTAGAGAAGCATCATCATTTAGTACTAGTGCAAAAGTGTTGGACAACCTAGACAAGAAACCTTCAACCATATTCTCAAGATCAAGCTTATCAAGTATAGTAATGTTAACTTTGTGAAATTTCATCTATTTAATAACTCCACCATTAAGAATAAGTTTATTTATATTAAAGTAGAGTAATTAATATGAATAGATACTCAACATTAATTGATAAAAAATGGATTATACCAAAATCACATCCATTAGTTGTTTTGAAAAAATTGAATTATGATTCACTAATTTCAAGCATATTAATGGAATGTAGAGGAATCATTCATTTTTATATGCAATTTAAACCACCTTATTAGATAATAATAATTTATTAGGAATTGCAATTTCCTTTGGTGGATATGTGGAAGTGGATGGTTGATGATATGAATGGGATAATGGTAAAATTCTTGTTGGATATAGAGTGGGCGGTATTAAGTAGGATGGGTATAATAGTAATGATGGATATGGTAATGATAGGTGTTGTGGTTGTTGTGAGCATTCATTTTTTCCATTTTTGGTAGTATGGGGATTGTTTCCATTCACCATACATACTAGATGGAGAATTTTTTATGAAGAAACATGTTGTCTCTCTAATCCAATAGAATTATAAGACATGTTAAAATCATTAATCACACCTAGATATTCTAGCTTTAATGTATGAAGTTGTCCTTGAGTTACAAAGAAGACTTATTCACTTCCACCTTTGTTTTGTTGAGGCTCACTTATGACTTGTGTCTCCTTCACCATGTCCTCTTGAAAAAATTGGCATGTGCACTTAGCTTCTTCCTTGTATCAATCAGAACAACATATGGTCAAATCTTCATTTTCAAAATTCCTTTGTCCTAAAAATTCATCAATTATTTATTCTTGCTCAGTTATAGGAATAAGATTTGTATATGCTTATGAAAATGGTAATGGAAGATCATGATAAGCTAAGTTTCATTCTTTAGGTAGAGGGGATATAAAAAAATCATTATGTATTAGCGTGATTTCCCCACCAATTTTTTCTTTTGTTTTTAAATTTGAAAGCAAGGTTCAAGGGACAGCACCCCTTGCGGGGTCCCGGGGCAGTACCCTAGGCACGCTCCCTAGCACATTGTCCTTCTTCTGTGGCCTTCAAATTCTTCATTGCTGAATAATATTTGTGCAATTTTTCCTATGTTCTTCCCATTCTCAAAATGATTCCTTTCTCCCTTTTTAAAGTGTGTATCTCCATCCATAACATTTGTGAATTTACCAACGTTATATGTCATTTTCCTCTTGTTTTGTCCTGTTAGAGAAAAATTGCTACATACAAGTTATTATATTCAAATAGTACATTACAAATTAATGCATTTTGTTTACTTGTATAAAAAACTATAATAATAATTTTAAATATATAATATTTTTTTAGAAATAATTCCTTAATGACACACCAAGTTATTCTTCAAATGAGGCGATTATCATGGATTTTGCATCTAATCTAACAACTGCACAATTTTCTCCTATATGCATGCCTCTTCTAGTTAGATGTTTATTTTTAATAGACATGAGCACTTGAGAAAGATATACTAGTACCTGTAGTTCTTTCTTATCAATGCGTTCAGTTACAACTTGCTTATTTTTTTCAATGTGCAATTTTATTGATAGATGCATACCTGACCACATATTTGTCTTAAAAAATTGTAGTAATATTTGAAGTAAAAGAGACAAAAGGTATTATGGCAGTTTCTTCTATTGATCCTTTCTCATCAATGAGCACAAATCCATATGCTTCAGATGTAACACAAACTGCTATAGACTGTTGCTCTTATTTCTTAGGTACCTCCTCTTTTTCCTCCATGAATGTTGAAGTGACTACCATAGGTCTATTTCCATTAATGATTGCAAGGGAAACTACTATCTGTTGCCTCTCCTTATCAGTATTTGTATGTTGTTCTTTCTCATCAACAAAGGTAGAAAACACTACTATAGGCGTGTCCTCTTTTAAAAATCTACATTCCTCAATTACTGTTGGTAACTCTTCAAATAAATTAGATGCTACAAGTAGAATTCTCTTGCTATAATCAAGGGATGCAAAGACATCTGCATACTAGTTTGGAAAAGAAGATGCATACCTTTCAATTTCTTTGAACTATTTTTTACCAATAGAGGCATATATTATTGTACTTGGGGCTGCTACATGATGATTCTCACCATTAAATACATGAGAGAAAACTACATATTGATCTTGGTTTTCCTTAATTTCCATGCCACTTACTGTAGGCATTTTTATAGAAGACATTGTTGTCAATGTCCCTTCCTCATACATAGGTCTAGATCTTTTGGCAAGAGAAATATGCAATCCTCCATCATCCACGTATTTGGTATGCACAAAACTTCCATTTTTTAGATATTTTATCATTGCTTTAAGGGATGCTATCTCTTGTTGTGCAACAATCAACTTTATATTTTTCAAACACTCTAAAGAAGGATTAATTGGTATTGAATATTGTTGCTCTAGGTGTTGAAGATCACCATTCTATTCAATCCATGGTTGATTTCCTACCCATGGGTGTTGAGGTGGGAACCACTGATGATTCATGTCATGTGGTTACCATGGATGGTTTTGAATTTTTTGCAAATTGGTCTCCCTTCCTTGAGGAACATGGCATCTAAAAAATTCTTTCTTCCTGAAACAATTTTGGCAACACATAGCTAAAACTTGTTCTTCTTTTTCTTCTTTCCTTCTGTTGTAAGTCCTTTTCATCATAGATCGAGATTAATTCCTACACAAAATAGAAATGTGATCAAATGACATTTTTGAAATATCTCCAATACACATGAGATCTAAAGCTTCTACGCTTTCTTCAGTTATCCCTTTCAAAAAGATCATTTTGATGGCATCTTGGTTCAACTTGTTGTATTTATATTTTTACAGGATAAACAATAAACATTCCATATAATATTCTAGCAACTCATCCTTTGTTGTGTTATCCAGAAGATGTCATCTTCTCTGTAATAACCCTTGTATTTGAAGATAAATTGCTCCTTCATCTCTTTCTAGCATGAAATATTATTCCTTCCCAACCTCATAAACCATCTGAGGGCTACATATTTTAAAGTGTATGGAAATAATTTGAGCCTTCGGGGATCCTTATTCTAGTCATAATTGTGACACAATATCTCAAATTCAAAAAGAAAGATGTCAGGGTCCTCACTCATGATTCCTTTAAAATTGGGCAATGCAAAAGGGTGAATATTCCTCATAGGTGCAATACCCATGGGGATGTTAATGGGAAATTCAAAAGTAGAATTCTCACCTTGAAGATATCCTTTCTTGTATTCATTCAAATAATTACCAACTAAAACTCCCTAAAATTCCTTTAATTCAACCATTGTTTGATTTGCACAAGGTCAATTTCTTTCTTTTCTGGTCTAAAATTTTTCTTCAGAATTACTTCTTTACTTATCAATTGACTCACAACAAGTGGTGTTAATATATAAATATTTTTTAACTTCTAATATTTTCCTACAAATTTTAATCATGCATCTATATGATTTAAACAATGCAAATTAAGATTAATCACCTAGGAAAGGCCAACAATTGTGCTGGATTTCATCCTAACGCATTGGTCCTAACCCATCTCATCAAGCTAATAGGCCTTTGACACATTTCCCCAGCAACAACACCAAAATCATTGGCCAAAATTGGGGTAAAGAATGAGAAATATTTAATGTTTAATAATAAGATTCAACTTGGTCCAAGTTTCAATCCGGGGGCATAAAATTGCAAAAGCACAAGGGTTGCAAGTACTAAGGTGAGTGGGAATGAAAATTCATTCCTAAACTCAATCAAATACCTAAGCTAAAAATTATATTAATGTTTACGTTTTTCTTTTGTGATAGTAACTGCGATAGAAATAACAATAGTAATGATTTTGGTAATTAAACTCACAGCTGTAAATAATATGAACAACCATTATCAAAGATAATCATTAGATCCCACAATTAAATCATAAGCAATAAATAGTAAACAGTAAATAGATTCAAATAATAACATAAATAAACACATTGTTGGAAATAAACATGCTTAGTATGAAAGCTACAAAAATCACCAAGCATTCCAAGAAGGGGGCGCCCTTCCTCCTCAGTCCACCTGGTGTTGAAATGAAATTCCTTTACACTAGTTTAGTCACATGAATATGTTTTATTTATCAAAAATAATACAAATTTTATCTCCTTTTCTTATCACGTAGCTCATATTTATAATAAACATGTGTGCAAGCTTTTTCCTATTTTTATGCCACTTTGCTATTATTTTATGGCTCATATTTATTTGTTTTATTTGTTGAAACAACTCACCCTAAAATGTATGAGCTTATTTAGCTCATGGTTACAATCAATAAAATAGAATATTGTTTTTAACGTGAGGTCATTCTCCTCCATAAAATTAAAACTAAATAATAATTGGTTATAACTAAATAACCAAAGTATTTAATGAGAAAATAATTTTATGGTTGGAATTAATTTGCTGATATGTGTACCCACGAGTGATAGGAAGGTGATAGGAATTTTTCATTCTTCTCCTTAAATCAACGTGTTGCAGGACATATTTTCTTAGCATAATGGAAGCAAATATTGGTAATAAAATCTAATAATTATTATTCACTTATTTATCTAAAAACTAAATTAAAAATTACTTATTTATATTTAACCATATGTAGTAAAAGGTGGTAAAATGGTATGATAATGTATAGAAATGGAATATGAAAATAGGTTAAATGGTATAGGAAAAAGGCTAAAATATGGTATAAAATGGAGCATGAATGGCTCTCATCAATCCTAAAAAATAAGCCAACATAATATGCTTAATAACACCACCTTATGTGAACTTATAATAACAAAAAATAAAGGATAACATCACCATAATATAAAATCAACGAGGCACAAATAAACAACATAAAAGGCACCACATTTCATAGGATTTATGTGGAGAAACTCTTATGGGAAAAAAAATCCACAAAGAAGAGAGGCCAAGTATGCATTATCTTCAAATAATTGAGATTTTAATAGATTCACTTCCATTCTTCTCTTTGCCTCCAACATGGAAGCACCTATGTACCTATGAACAACCTGTTTATGCCTCAACTTATCCTTATTCTTATAGAGTAACTATACATTCAACTGTTCCTTTCTATTTCTACATCCATGGAGTTGAATTTATAGAATTGTAAAGAGGTCTTAAGCACAAAAGATGGCACCCAAAGGTGAATCTTCATTCTAAATATCCCAAACCTTGGATTACCTCTTGAAAATACTAAAGCACACTAGTTTTGGCTCCAATAATTTCCCTCCAACTTGGGCACTCAAACTTACAAAAAAATATTACATTAAATGCAATAAACGATGGAATACCAAGGGACACTTGTTGCCTCTTTCCAAGAACCCACTTGGAGAAGCCCAACAATCATTCACTTTTCTTTCACCATCCCATTCTATGTTTCCACCTATGGGGAAAATAATATTAAATATTTATGTCCATAAGTCACCTTTACCACTACTAGTGGAACTCATCATCCCTTATGAATGTATTAAAAAAAATGGTGAGAATAAATATTACAAAATATTTTCCCAATACACCCTAAGTCACCTTTACCACTACTTGTTTGTCTACTTCACTTGTCTTTCACCATCCCATTCTAGGTTTCCACCTATGGGGAAAATAATATTAAATATTTATGTCCATAAGTCACCTTTACCACTACTAGTGGAATTCATCATCCCTTATGAATGTATTACAAAAAATGGTGAGAATAAATATTACAAAATATTTTCCCAATACACCCTAAGTGCCTAGAGGCCCTTTCCAAGGATGTTGAAACCATGCAAGATGACATGGGATTTACAAGGTAGATGACACATTAATCCTAACACTACCTTTTTGTTTACAAATTCATAAGACGTGTACCTAAAAATATTAAGAAAGTCTGCAAGGGTATCATAATATTTATGGTAGGCACCATATGGTAAGGATCGTATCTTAGGTTATGAGTTCCATCATTTGTTGGTAAATAAACAAGATCAAGGGGACCTTACTCATGAATGCTAATACCTTTTCCTTTATAGTTCATATGACTACATATATACAAGGGAATATGATAGTTGTGGTCCTTGAAGAATATGACATACTTTTCATCTTTGTAAATCCATGTAGGATCAAATCCATCTATGTCTTCATCAGCAAGATAACCTCTAAAAAAGAAGGTTCTGGGACCACATTGCAATACAAGGGATCTTGCATCTTTGGGTGTGGTTGACCAAAGGATCAAGGTGAGATGGGTAATTTTGAAATATTAATGGATTCTTAGAATTGATATTCTCAACATCCTTTATCAAGGATTTTGAATGTGGATTTTAGGGATTTTTGCATGGTAGATGGAGTAGACAATTTGGAGGTTAGATCACTAGAATAAATTTATCACTTGGATTTGGTGGAGGTAGATTTATGGAAAAGTTCAAAGGATGGACACTATTTATCATATTTCCCTTCCAATATTTTGCAGTAGTTGAAGGGATAAATATCATCATGAATAGTAGTTTCAACACCATTGTATGGAAAATTAAGGCACTGATGATAGGTAGAGTGTACACTTTTCATTATATGAAGCCATGGTTGACCAAGAAGTAGGTTGTATGGAAGATATAGATATAATACATGGCATACCCAGTATACTTCAATAAGGATCCTACCTTAATAGGAAGGTGAATAGTACCAACAAATTCTCTCTTTTAATTATTACAGGCCTTGATAGTGATAGTCCGAGAGCCCATTTATTGTTTTATAGCCCAAATGTTGCACCAAATATTGCACAAATGTTTAGGCTTGACCTATTATTTATGAGCTCACTCTATATTTTATGTTTTAAAATGATAGCCTTGATATGGAGTGGATGGTTATGTGATGGAGGTGAGATGATGATTGATGGAAAGATGGAAAAAAAGGGCCTTAAAGTGTGAGGGATTGATGTTATTAGATACTTGGGATGCTCAAAGGTTTTGATTCAATATATCCCTATGAGCAAGGGATGTTAGAATGAGCTAAAGGATAGAAATATAGGTGAGTTTTCAATCAAGATCGTTGATGAGGTTGTATTATTTCTTAGCTTTTGGATTGGTTGAGGTAGGGCCTTGGATAGTGACTTTGATATGTTGGGTAGTGATGACATAATTGGTTGTTTGATTTTAATGGTTTGAACTTGCTCATTAGATTTCTCATTATGTCCAATAACTAAATCATAGGTGTGAGGGTTCTTATGGTAATGGATGGTCTTTTATGGGAGTCATATCCTTAAGTGCATTGTTGACTATGTATAGGAAATGGGTTTTGATGAATCTAAAAGTCTTGATTAGGCAAGGTGTTGGATGGTCCTTCAATTTTAATTTCACCTCTATTTATAAGGTCGTATATGTAATGTTTTAATTTCACACATTTTCCAATGGAATGACCTTTGATTCAATGGTAATTGTAATATACATCCTCCTTATACTAGGAAGGTTTAGGTTGACTATCATCAAAGGGTTTTGTGAGTAGAAAGGGAATGATGTTAGATTTGACCAATTGATGAAAGAATACCTTGATAGGCTCTCCTAAAGGTGTGAATTATCTCTTCTTTCTCTCAAGTTTAGGAGGTGTAGATGAAATGATGATGGATGAATGTTTTTAGATAGTTTGAGCATGCTTTGAGTTGGTGACCCCATATTCAACTAAATTCGTTATTTTGCTAAATAATTTGGGCTTATCATTGGAATTTTTAATTTTGGTTTTGATCTTTTTAATAAAGTATAATTACCCCTTTATCAATGAGGGAATTTTCTATTTGGATTCCTCTTTTTATGAGCTCATCAAAATAAGTGACACATTAGACTTATAAATGAAATGAAAATTCTAGATTGAGCTTTGTGACAAAGATGTATATGAGTTGCTTTTCTAGTATTGGGCATGAAAACCTACTAGCTAAATCTATCCACCATTGAAGGAATGATGAAAATATTTCCTCTAATTTTTGTTTGGTGTTACATAGGTCCGTCATTGTTAACTCATGTTCCATGTTATAGGAAAAGTGTTTGACAATTTTTTTGACAAGGTATCCAAAGGATTGTTAGGAATTGTAGGCAGGAAATAGAGGGTTTGAATTATCAATTAAATGTAGATAGAATTAAACATGAAACATAATAGAACAAAGGGATGAAACAATTCACTACTAATTGTTTGACGTGATTTCCACTACGAAACAAAGGGCACATGTAGCACTTTGCATATAACATCTAGCAATTTTCCTTGTGCTAGGAGCCATTAGTCTTGGTTTACAGTTTGATGTGATAGAGGACGGGTATGGAGGACTTGATGGAATTTGACTTGTATCAAATGAGTGACAAAGGGGAAGCCCTTTGGAATCAAATTATTAAGATGGTGGTAGTTGGACTTGAATGATTATGTAAAAAAGGATAATCAATTACCAAATGGGTGAAAACTCTTGGATGACTTTCAAACAAACTTGGATAGATAATTTGGATGGATAGGATGATTTACAAAGGTGGGGATATATTATTAGGTTGAATATGTGGATTGATTTACTAAACTTTGATTAAGTTCAATCTTAAGGATGATTTGATTTAACTTAAATTTTAGATTCTATGGATATTAGTAGAATTCCAATGATTGGACTATGGGCCGTAGGATAGCTTAAAGGTCCCAAATTATGGATTGGATGATTGTTTGATTAAAAGATATCCAAATGTGATGTTTCAAATTCATCCAAATATTTCTTATGAGGATGATAAGATTTTGAATTATGAATGGTGACTTAATGATCAAGGATGACCTAAGGTTTTCAAATATTTAGATTTGATTTGAGGATGGATAAGGTGGTGAATAAATTTATAAAATGGATAAATGAGTAAAAAATGGGAGATCCCCTTGAGCCTAAGGGTTGTGCGATAATAATGTAGAATCTAGATGTGAGTTTGGATTTAGTAATTGATATAAAACTAAAGCTTCAAGGTTGAATTTAAGGGTGTGGGATGGACTAATTTTTGACCTAGACGAGTAATAGATCTAAAGGATAGATAAGTAGGACCAAATTACTAAAGGAGAAATTTGTGAAAGCATCAAAATATAGAGGCAATGATTCACAAAATCATCAATCAATAAAAGTGTCAACAATGAAAGCATCAAAGCATAGGAAAAAATCACTAAAATGAAAAGACAAGGAGATAGTTTTTTTTTTTTTGATACGCAAGATGAGTATATTATTATTAATATTAACAAAACTAAAAACATTTGCTAAGCAGGTATTTTGGATTTCCACCACCAAATTACAGCCCGAGAACCACCGAACCAGCAAAAAAATTCCACGGGAAATCAAACTACAAAGAAACTCCCAACCCTACCAGACCCGCAGTTACACCCGACCAAAATAGATTAGAGAAAAATTGGCCATTTTAATGGAAAAGATATGAATAGAGCACCACCCACACAAAAAGAAAAACTAAGAACTAACCCCACACAGAACAAAAAAAACCTTGAACTGAAGCCAAACTTACAAAAAACCATTAGCCCGTGCAAAGGCTTCAAAATTCTTTGCCCATTCAACGCCATCGGCTGCCAACAACCCAAAAAAATTCTTTAGGAACTCCACAACCACCACCACTATCATTAGATGCCTCATGAGGGTCAGACCATGAAAATCTAGGAGAAAGGGATAAATCTTCATAGTCTCATCCGAGCACCGAAGCAACTCCAAATCGCAAGGCCTTGAGACACCCTTGCCTTCAATTACTACTCTAAGAACCTCATCCACCCCTTCCGCCAAATCTTTCCTAAACATCTTTACTAACAACACCTTCACCTCTTCCTTGGAAACTTTATTATCCAGGAGAGAAGCCAGAAAATGAGAAGAAACATGCAAACTGTCCCTCCCATACTCCTTGCTTTCCAAATGACCGGAGCCCAAAATCATCTTGATGGCCACGACGACCAATGGATCATTGTTGAGCAGAATGTGCTTCAAACTTTGATTCTAATCTCCCTAAAGGAGGTCTGTCGCACCTTCTACTACAAGGAAATAAGAGTATCCACCCCAAATCTCATCAAGCCATCCATCGAGACTTAAATTACAAATTTCGAGCACTTCACCATTGACGACCCTGCCCTTCTCGCACCCAGAAGAAGGAAGGAAGGAAACTAACAGACACCACCCACACCAACAAATAAAAAACTTAAACAAACCTTAACCCAACCAACAATAAATATCAACTCCATTCACAAGGCCGCCACCACCTGAAGCAAATGGTACACCACCAAACGTGCAAGATGTCCTTTCCATGAGGAGTAAATCCTTAAGGAGATTTATGCACTCAACACTAAGCATTGGTATGGGTGTCCAAGCTGCCTCCAACTAGCCTTCGTACAACTGTGACATGACTGCTCGAAACTGTCACTTGCCATGATGGAAGTCCAACTCAGACCCTTGAACAACAACCAACCTGACATCGTGGAAACGAATGCCACCACCTCTTCACCAACTTGGAGGGATACTTTCCCTACCTCCCACAAACCTTATGTCCTGCCCATATCTATTTCTTTGGTGTCAAGACCCACTACACCTAAATTAGATAGAATATTAGCCTTTTCATTTCCTTCCCTTAGGATATGATTAAACATTACCCGATCAAACCTATCGATCAACTCCAAAGATACATCCAATTTCTCCCCTAGCTTCCAATTAGGAATCTACTTGGACCTTAATTTATTAATCACAAGAGTGGAATACCCTTCAATTAATACTCTCCTCACTCCCAATTCCTTGCACAAATCCAAACCAAGAAGAATAGCCTAGAATTTGGTAGCATTATTCTTACCTACGAGGAGAGACTTCGCTAGTTTCCCCAGGACCACTCCTTTGCAATCTCTTACAATTCAACCCACACTAGAGGGTCCAGGATTACCCTTAAAGGCTCTGTCAAAGTTCAATTTTACCTAGCCTGGATCAGGTGGAGACCAAACCACCTTACTACGCTCTTCCAAAGATGTTGCCCCTCCAGAACCCCCATAGATGGGAGCTTTTAATCCAAACCAATTCTTTAAAATCCAAGAGTCCCAAGTTGAGAAATTTCCTTTCTTAGAATTCAACTCTTCCAATCTAGCATTAAAGAGCTCCACTATACAAGCCTCAACTTTACACTACAAGCTGGGAATCCATAGCTCCTCTTAGAAAATACGCCTGTTCCACTCCTTCCAAACTTCCCATAAAACAATCGACGGGCTCGACACCCATAAATCTCCAAACGTAGAGTTCTTTATTGGAGACAACCATTGCTTTAACAAATCTAACAATTTATAGGGAAGAGTTATTTTCCACTAGAACTTTGAGCATAACCACTGCCAAATTCCTTGTGTAAACTGGCAATTCAAAAATAAGTGATCTACAATCTCTTCTGCTACTTGGCATAAAGGACATCTAGAAGGACTGTAAAAGCCTAGTTTAGCAAATCTATCTCCTGTGAGAACCCTGCCATGAGTTGCCTCCTAGGTAAAAATAACCGCTTTAGGAAGACAAGCCTTGTTCCAACACAAATTAATTGGCAAGCTTGGTTCCTCAACCCCTGAGGAAGCAAGGATGGCATAACCAATTTTAGTTGAATAAACCCTAGTTGGTGATGCATTCCACCTCAAACTATCCCTGCCCTATCTGCGCCAAATTCTCCTATTCAACAACACTTGCTCAAAAGCTTCTATTTCATGATCTGCCAGACCTAACTGTCTAATGGACTTCCATCTATAAAAACCATCCTCAAATGTTATAGGATCTTCAAAGAAACCCCTTACCTTTGAACCCCAAACTCGTTCAGTTTTTTCTTTGACCCGGACTAAAGCTAGATATCCTGCTAAAATGGGAAGGCCTTCCCAAGAATCCTCCCAAAACAAAGCCTCCCCACCATCTTTAACCTCCCAAGTTAAAAAATCCGTAATAAGATCTCTGCAATTTTTAATGAAATTCCAAATTTGGAAACCATTTGGAAGTGAGGAAGCAATTTGGGTCATCATCCAAATATTTATCCTAAATTTTTTTCACCCATTTAAGATCTGGCTAGGAATGGATCACCCAAGCCAATTTCGCCCCTAATGCCTTATTTTGCAAAAGGATATTTTTCAAACCTGCACCATCTTCCTCTCTCCTTTCACAAACCTTCTTCCATTTAACAAGTGGAAACTTCTTTTGATCCAAATTCCCCTTCTAGAAAAAGTCCATTACATGATTTAAGGATTACATGGTGCCAACAGACAACGACAAACAAGACATCAAGTAAAGAGGGAGATCAAAAATAACCAATTTTAACATCGTTAGCCTTCCTACCCAAGATAACCAATGATTCTTCCAGGAAGAAAGCTGCTCCTTGAACCTTTCAGACAAAGAATTCAAAATTCCCCCATTTTTAATACCCTTCGCAAGCAGAAGACCCAAGTATTTGCACGGTAATTGACCTTTTTTGAAACCAAGAATCATCAAAATCTGCACTTCCTTTATATAGTTAGAGTTAAAAAAGAAAACCTATGACTTTGCCACACTAACCTCTTGCCTGGAAGCTAACAATACTTGTCCAAAATACCTTTTAGTCTCTTGGCTTCCCTTACTGAAGTAGAACCAAAAAACATTGTATCATCTACAAATTGTTGATGAGTAATTGAGGGGAGGCTACTTGTGACCTAAAGACCCTCCACCCAACCAATCCTTCTTGCATTTTCTAACGAGTGACCCAACGCTTCCACCATAATAATAAACAAAAAAGGAGAAAGAGGATATCCTTGCCTTAGACCCCTTGAGGCTGGAAAAAAACCTTTAGGAGTCTCATTCACAAAAACAGAGTACCGCAAAATTGCAACCCAACCAAATAACCAATCCAGTCAAACTTTCTAAAAACCAAAAGCCTCCATTACTTTAAATAGAAAACACCAATTAACCTTGTATGTGCTTTCTTGATATCCAATTTCAATAGCAACATAGGTTTTTTTGTCTTCTAAATCAAGTGAATTACCTCTTGAGCAATTATCACACCATCAAGAATTGACCTTCTAGGAATGAAACCAGTCTACTCATCAGAAATGATGAACGGTAAAATTTTCTTCAGTCGGTTAGCCACAACTTTTGCAAGAATTTTATAAAGTGTTGCAAAGGGAAATGGGACAAAATTCATCCCAAGATTTTGGCTTATCCTTTTTGGGAATTAGAGCAATTAAAGTATTATTTATCTACCTGAGAACCTTACCAGAGCACCTTGAGTCTTCAATTTCCTTCGAAACATCCTTACCCACAAAATGCTAGCACTTCTGAAAGAAAGCCACTGAGAAACCATCCGAACTAGGAGCCTTCTCAAGTTGAAGATCAAAAAATGCCACCTTTATTTCTTCGTCCAAAAATTTGGCATTCAAAAGCTCCATCTATGAAGGAGAGACCAACTTTGGAATATCTTTAAGAATTGCATTCTAAGCCTCCAAATTAGATCCTTCCCAATCATTGAGGAGATTTTGGAAAAATGAAACTGTAGAGGCTTTAATCTCAAGATGGTCTTCCAAAAGATGACCATCAAAAGCTTTTATACAAGCAATCCTATTCACTTCACATCGAGCCTTAGTTGAATTATGAAAGAACTTAGTGTTCCTATCCTCCGCCTTCAACCAAACTTCTCTTGATTTTTGCCTCCAGAAAATTTCTTCTATAGCCAACACTTCATTTAACTTCCTTGTCAACACTTTTTCTTGCTCAAAAAAAACATCATCCATACCTTGTTGGATAATAACCTCAGAAAGAACATCCAAATCTCCCTCTACTTTAAGCCTTTCCTCAAAAACATTTTTGAAGCAGTCCTTATTCCACCGTTTCAGCTGTTGCTTTACATATTTCAACTTGGTAACAATATTAAACATTTTGGAGCCACCCGGAGTACACTCCAACCACCAAGATTCTAGCAAACCCATAATGATAGGATCCTTGAACCACATCATTTCAAACTTAAAAGGACAATGTACATGCCCCTTTTCCCCATCAATATGCAACTGAACTGGAAAATGGTCTGAACCGCTCCCTAAATTAATTTTACTGTCCATACTGTAAGGGAAAAGACTCAAATTTCCTTTGAAGAAAAATCTATCCAGCTTTTTAGCTATACTGAAAAAACCTTTTTTGTGATTAGTCCAAGTAAAACTACCATTCCCTGTTTGAATCTCCACCAACATGTTTCTCCCAATGAAGTTCTGAAAGTCGATTTGCAATTGAAGAGCTCTACCCACTCCACCTTTCTTATCTTCAGGACACAAAATAGCATTAAATTATCCACCCAAAATACAAAATCCTTGATCTAAACTATTGAGGAACTCATCTAGCCCTTGCCAAACAAGCCTTCTATGCAAACACAAAGAGGGACCATAAACATTAATGAGCAAAAATTGAAGGTTTGAGATTAGACTTCTTACCTAGCATACCATCCAGTGCCGACGAGAGATGAATTCTTCCACCATAACTGATTGAGGCTTCCAAATGGTTAACAAACCACCCAAGGAACCTTTAGCCCCAACACCCAACCATTTCCATTGTTTCAATTTTCTACTAAATTTATTTAAATCTTAATCACCTAATTTTGTTTCTTGAAAGAGGAATATTTATGCCTGATTGACTTCAATATAGTGCCTTATTAGGCACCATTTGTTAGGGACATTCATACCCCTAACATTCCAAGTTATGAGCTTCATTATTGTTCAAGAAGAGCATCGCTCTTCCCTACTTTCATCATAGAGTCAATTTTATTTTGACCATTCACTTCTCCATCCCACTTACATTTTTTCTAGTTTGGAATCCTACCTCGCTTTTTATTCTCACCAAAATCAGGTGATGATTTGGTCAAATCCTTCTAATGAATCCCCAACTTAACCCTGGCATCTACTAGACCTTGTGAAATTTTCCTCTTCTTACTTGACTGCGGAATTCCAGCCTCCAACCCTGCTACCACCCCTTTTGGAAACTTGTCATTTTTCATACCTTTTGCCTTAGTTTCTTCCACTAGATTCCATGCATTCGCCTTAGCCGCCTCAGCCAAATAGACCAATTCTTTACCAACCTCAATCAGGGATTACAATTCCATGTTGTGGCAATCTTCACCTAGGATATCTAGGGCCTCTGAAATCTTATCATCCAGAGCCATGTTCTGAGCTTCCCATTGCTCTACCTCCCTAACATTCTTTTCCTTAGAACAAATATGTGAATCAACCTTAACAAATTGATCAGGTGGGGAGATCCCAACACATTTTTCCCTATTAGGGTTTAGATGAATAGACCTTTCAGGCACCAACGGAGCTTCGCCACTAAATTTTTTTGGAGTTTTTGAAAGATTACCCTATTGTACTGTATTCTCTTTCTCTTTGGTTCCCTCAAAATCTGACGGCACTCTAGACTTCCCTGCCTTGCTAATCGACAGCCTACAACCCAAGGGATGCACTAAACTGTTATGAGCGAAGGAATCTCCCTCCAACTTTTGAATCCAACTCCCATAATCTAAGATTAACTCAATATCTTCATATAAATGACGAACCGGATTATTTTCCACACAAATCCGCATGTGGGCATGTGCCTCCTTCACATCTTTCCTTTCTTTAGCATAGACAAAAGTTACCAAATGATTTCCAATCTCCTCTAGAATACTTGGTTCCCAATATTCTGTGGGAAGATTTGGCAGGCAATACCAATCTTGAACCATCCCCATTACATGAGTCGAGGGATTGAAGCCAACCTTCCAACGCCACAGATAAAAACCACACCCATCCAAAACCCAAATGCCATTCACTATCTCATCCCTCAGGTCTTTGGTCAAGAAAATAACTAAAAAGAACCCATTTTGAAGGGTTTAAAACTAGAGATCTGAACCCTAATGCGCTTTCCACCATTTAACTAGGTAATCCCAGTTAAGATCCAAACCATTCCATTTCCCAATCAACCCCAAATTTTCTATCCTCAGAACCTCAGCTTGAAGCTTAACGACACTAATTACCAAAGTAGCTCAACCATCCAGAATCCCATTTCCATATGATGGGGTTGGCTTTCGAGTGTCTCCAGCCTTCACATCTTCCCTATCCTCCTCCCATTTTGAATCAACCTTTTTTCTCTGCCAAACCACCTTGTTGAGACCTTTTCCCCAATTAGGGTTTTGGACCCGGCCCGGTTCCCCCATCCTTGGTTGGCCTCCATAATCTCCATTGCCTCCTTCATTTTGACGCGGTCTGTGAAAAGTTGCATTCCTATAACCAACTCTACCTTGACGACCCCTAAAGCCCAACCCATCCCTTTCAAGTTTTTAACCATCGCGACCTCGCTCCTCTGCTCGGGGATCAATATGGTTAACATTTGTCGGTCAGGCCCATCTATCCAATTTCCAAATACCATCATTATTTTCCTAAAGATTGTCCTTGAAACCATCATATACCCTTGCAAAACGATGACTTGCATCTGACCGTTGCAGACCACCATGACCACACTCCATTATTTGTCTATGTTGAGATAGTTTTATTTTTTGTATGAAGGATATGTTGGATTTTTAGAATGAAGGAAAGGTTTTATGAGGTTTTTTTTGGGTATTTATGAAAGATTCAAAATATACAAGTGATGATTCAAAAAAACACCAATCGACAAAAGTGCTAGACCATGAAAGCATCAAAGCACAAGGTGGAAGTGCTAAAATCAAAGGGAAAGACACAATTTTATTTTTTAGATGAAGGATATGTTATATTTTTAGAATGAAGTCTATGTTTGATGAGGTTTGGAGGATTTATGTGTGTATAATTTTTACCTATATTAAAAGATTAGATGGCTTGGTTTTTGGAATATTTGGTCTAAGATGGGGTATATGTCTCAACCTTTGAAAGAGATACAAAAAAAGAAAAATGGTTTATTTTCAAATTTTAAGGGAATTTTAGTTTGTAGGAAATTACTAGTTTAACACAAGAAGATAGTTAAAATAATTTGTACAATCCTATATTATGTAATTAGGAGTACCACCTTTTGTGGGTCCATATTATACTATCTACGAAGGATGTGGGTAGCTAGGGAATGCATGGACATGAAACACCTATTCACCCATTACCTTGTAGGCTTAAATCCTTACCCAAAGTAAGCTCTACCTCTACAATTCAAAATTACATTATAAGTAACTTCTTAGGCCTAATTGATATTTGATGGACCATAAACATGATAGTTGAAAGTTCTTATTCTAAGATATACAAGCTCTTTGGGTTATCCTCTTTAAAACACAATGGTACACAAGGTTTATATTCATGAATTAGAACCTATTTATAATAATTTAAAATAAACACAAAAAAATGTCACTTCACCTTGTGTCTTGATGAATAGGGGCTCTAAGGTTGTACCAACATGAAATTTTTGAGGTACAACTTTCATTCACCCAACTTTATATACCCCACTAAATTTATGTGGTTGGGGTCATCCTTTGGAGTGATAATATCCCCAAGAATTCCTCCTTGTGACATCCAACTCCTTATGAGAAAATAATAACCGTTACAAATCAAACCGACGTGTTAAATAAATACACAAGAGAGATATTTTTTTTTCTTTTTCTTCTTTGCAGAAGTACTACAAGGAAAAATCAAAGTGATACAACATCATAATCTCAATACTCTTTTTAAGAAAGTTTAACATAACCATCACCATGTAAATGAGCAAATAAGACATAATTTTCATCATGATACTATTCATATTAAAAATAGAGCAGATAGGGTAAAATTTAAATAACCTCATCTAGTTCTCACACTATCCAAGACTCGGCATGCCATTGTCAAGAGGGAAAACATCATCCGATTGATTTTCCTCCAACCACGGACTCAAGCGGTCCCCCACACACTTCCTAACTAGAAGTGGCCCTACCCTTCAATGAAAGGTAATGCAGGGATTTGTCTCTTTCTCCATCTAAGCTTTGGTGTGTACCCCTACCCAACTAACCCTGATGCACTACTAAGTACACCTTCCTACTAAGTATGTTAGATCTGGTTTAATTAGGCATTTGAGATACTGTGAACAGACAAGTGCACCTGTGGCTATGGCACCCACTATGGCCATAGTTTTAGTACTACTGTACTTGCTACAAAAGCACAGTCTTAGTTCACCACCCTGCTCGACTTGAATAGGTGTCTAACTAGGAATTTTTGGACTACCTGTCTTTCCCAGTTAACATGCTCTATCTTCTCATCTAGGTTCATTTTGGTTTAGCTTCCCTGCCTGTTATTTAAGTTCAAAATACAAACTAAGGCTCTGATTCCCTATCCTACGTGTGTCTGAATTTAGTATTCAAACTAGGGCTTATAAACTTCAGTTCTACCTAGTACATAACTACATGTTATATTTCGGGGCCGATGTCCTCTTATTCTGTATATGTTTGAAGAGGCAGAGCTCGTCTCCATACCATTCCTTGGTATTTTGAGTACAAGCATGTTACCTTGGGCCCCCTCTGTCTTATGTTATTAATTGAATCTTAAGCAAGGGTGTTTGATTTTTTATAACTTACAATATGTACATATCACCCCAATGTTTAGGTTCTTCAAGTTAGCATAAAAAAACTTGCAGCTCCAGCCTGACAGACCCTAAGAGTTATTATTATAACATTTGGTTAGCTTGTTTGTGCACTCATATTATAAATATTCGCAGCTCCAGCTTGACAGACCCTAAGAGTTATTATTCTAACATTTGGTTAGCTTGTTTGTGCACTCATATTATAAAGATTCATGTAGTGAAACAATTGTCATGACTCCCTACTAGGGAATGGTTAAGAAAAAGCAACTCAGAAAGACTCAAATAGAAAAATCCTTTAAGGATTTTAGAAGTTGTCCAAGATAATATTATATGGAATAATAATTTGATGGAACCCAAGTCCCTATGACACAATATTATGTACAAATATTTCCTGAAAGAGGAAGTATCTAAAATTCTTGGTTGAGAACAACACTTTTTATACTATTTGCTTTAAGTGGTTCACTGGTAGACTTCATGTATAAGAATTCTCAATATTACAAGAAATTTCTCCATTCATTCGTCTCAACCAAGGATATCTTCAAAACTCAACAGGTTCACCATGATTCCTATGTGAAGAGGTAGGAAGAAAATAGACTAAATAAATCAAAAGAAAGGAAATAACAAATGAGTTCAGTAGCTTCTTTTGAGATTACAGCCACATAAGAAAAGACAGTAGTTCCAGTCGAATGCACCAAGAGATTTTCATTCCATAAAGCTTCAATGCAGGTGATTTGAATTTAATACTTGGATGATTAAGAATGAATAAGGCACAAAATTTGATTACCTGAAGTGCAGGTCTAATGGTGACAATAGTTGGTTAAGGTCTCAGAGAATGAATTTTCTCAACTAGAGGAAACCTTCACTTATAGACTCTTAACTCCTCAGACATATACTTCGTTGTGCTCTTCTATCTTTCTGAACGCTAGAGTTTCACTTTATAAAGATCTCTCACTCACTAAAATTGGCGAGTTTGTTCAGTGCTATAGTTCTTCTACCAACCAACTAACCCCTTCTACGTCTTTCATTCTCCATTTTATATTTACTCCTCTATTTCCCATAAAGATAAATATTTCAAGAATTGTTTACCATTCTCTTGGCTCCAAAATGATGCATTTGAAATATTTTACCCTACTAAATCTTTTCCCCAAGGATTCGCATGAGATTCTGACCTCTTTTACTGTAGGAATTAGTTATAAGTTAATCTAAGTGTCATCACCCAGTATAGGTTACGCCGATGATGGTATGGCCCTTGTGGAAAGTTTATCTTGATGATGAAGATAGTGGTAAGCTCAAGATTTGGCATGGGTAAGAATTAAATCAGAGGAGGGTTTTAAACTCCCAGAACTGAGGATTCAAATCAATAAATCTATCATGCCTAACATTCTCCCCATAATTCGCATTGCCACTCTTTCCCTGGAAATACATTTCATTATTTATCTTTATTAGTATGCAAGTGTTTAATCAGTGTTGACACCTTTATTTAACGAAGAGGATATTGTCACCTTCAAGCCCACGAGGGAATAAAGGCCTTTCCGATGGGAATAGTCTATGTCCCTCAAGAATGTGAAATGAATGAATATTTTAATTTCCATGTTCATCTAGCTCTTGGCTTAATATAAAAATCACCCATGGTAGCGTGAACTAAATCAAGCTCATATAAGTTTTATATGTATTATATATATGAATATAATTTAATAATTTTCTAATGCCCGTTACCAAGATAATTTAAATAAGGAAGGTAATGAGGCAGAAGGGAAATTCCCAAGTCTCAACCCAACTAAATTGGAAACATTTCCTCCTACTCAAAGCTACTTACCCCCTTATGGATAGAGAAAACCCCTAGCTAAGGTTGACAAATACTTGTATTACCAACCTAAACTCAGATGGCAATTAAGACTTCTCGAGCACACCCTTTCTACCGGATGATGTTTTCCCTCTCCGTCCTATTGAGGTTTGATTTGTCTTGCATCAAACTCACCAAGATCAGGTAGTTAGTTTGATATTTTATCCAAATCATCATTTGATCAAATCCACATTATCAACTACTTTGTAATATAACAAAGAAAAATAATAGCTTACATCATGTCAAAAGAAATGGGGTATCATGTACCCTAACCTTCATTCAAATTATAAAGCAACATCATGCATATATATATATATATAAATCATTCATAATATCATTACTGTATGTGCCATCATAGTTTCATTGTTTTACCCATTTCAAACATTACGTAATAGAATTACTAGAAAGTAAACATAGTCAGAAGAGAAATTAGGGTGGGATGTAACACTCCTAAAGTAAAAGGAATACTAGGTGCTTTTGATCACCCAAGATTGCATGAAGTCTCAGGACAAAGCATACACACAAACTAGCACCCTTAAGTTCTAATTTAAAAAAAGGAAATATGTAAAAAAAAAATATCCAAAAGGGGAGATCATGCATTCCACAAATTTCTAGAATAGGGAAAACAAGTTCATTAACCAACTACTCTAATTTAGGTGCAACTAGACTAGTGATAAAAATATTCTTTGAAAAGAAAAATTTACATCAAATATGTAGTATTGGATATTGATCTTTGACAAGTGTAGACAATTGCACCACTTAGAGAAATAGTTGAAAGCAAAGGTTAGCACAAAATAAGAGAAAACAAATAACAAAATAGAAGAAAAATGGAAGTAAGCTTACTGTTATCACCTGAAATTGCACCCTTGTTGAACCTGATGTTCAACACCTCAGTGTAACATGGGAATACCTCCAAAGTTGTGGGTCACTTATAGATAGAGGTCAACCTCCGGAGAAGGCTGGCTTCCTTTGGTATCACCTAAACTACTAATTTTTGTAAAGGAAAAGGGAGAAGGAGTGCATAAAAATAAAACTAAATACTATGGTGATACACCGAATTGATAAGAAATCATGAAATGAAAACAAGATGAACATACACTGGAAAACTAATGGTAGATATTTCATTTACTCAACATAACCCTTTTGAACTTATGCATCATTCTTAAAAAGGCTTGATCTACATACATATTTTAAGAAGGAAAGATGAATTTCACAGCTTTAAGGTATGAATGCAGACTTAGAAAAGCACAGTTGAAAACTTGCATAGTCTAAAAAAATAGAAATGAGAGTAGTCTGAACTCTAACACTGGCTTCCAAGGTAAACTCTGTGTTTTATATTCCAAAATTGAAATGAGTTAAAAAGCATACATCAACTGAGGAAGGATTGTTAAAAATCACTAACTCTTGAGAATGCATAATCCGAATTTTTTTACAAAAAGGCAAAAGTGCCCTATATACAAAAAGATGTCGGCCCCTAGGGCTTACAAAAATATCAACCTTCAGAAAGATCTGCCCTTAGATCTTTTCAAATGAAGTTAATGTTGCATCAAGTGTATCCTTGCTGACCATGTCGGTGTGAAAAGATTGCCCTCAGGAGAAGCCTTCAGATCTTTTGCAACCACAGTATTAACTTCATGGCCTCCGTGTCCACCCTCGAAATTCCCTGCCGAACTGCCTTGAACACCCTGAGGTACTATCATTAATGTCTATCAACCCTCGCAAGTTGACATCCCAGTTGTCCCTGCGGTCTCTGCCCTTCTATTTATCGACGACACCTCCTGGATATCGAACTGATTCATCGCTTTATTCTTAGAGCAGATCCATGTGCTTATGTTTTGTTGATCTTCTTCACAGGGGTCAAATTGCCACGACTCTCCTGTAGCCTCCTCCGATTGGTTGAACAAAAGTTACATGGGATCTCTAGACGGTCAAAGGTTGCTCAGATTAAATCACATGTTGGTGAGACACCTACCATGTCTCCTCGATGCAATTATACTCTACAGTAGCATCGACAAGCATACATCTTTCGGTGAGAGTTCACATCGAGCTGCAAAAGTCATATTGACATCCCTGAAACCATCGGCAAGACTTTCACCTTCAGCAAGAGGTCATAGCAGGTGCTAAGAGTCATGCCGATACCCATTTTCGATTGGCAAGTCCATCGCTATCGGCAAGACTCTCCATTGTCGGCAAGAGCTTTCATCGAGCCCTTCATCCTTTGACGAGACACCATCAGGTTGGGGAGACCTCTTAGCGAACACAAACCACTTTCCCCGGGCTCAAATATTTCTTTCGGTGAGACATTGGCAAGTCAGGAAGACCTCATGCCGAAGCCCTATCATTATACCGCTATGCTCCTCCGTCAGCGAGACACCCATGTGTCGGTGAGACCTCTTTCCGAAGGCACAACCCTTTGCCAAGACCCCTCATTGGTCGGCAGGACCTCATAGCGATGATGTCTCCATGTCGGTGAGACTCTACATAGTCGGCAAGACGTCTCCTCGAAACCAACCCACTTTGTCGAGACATTCCATCATCAGTGAGACCTCATACCAAGCTAAAAACCTATTGCCAAGAGTTCCATTCACTTCGGTGAGACTCCCCCTCATCGGCGAGACGTTACACCGACTGCCTCCATTTCTCTCGAGCCTGAATCCTCTTCGGTGAGACTCCCACTCCATCGCCAAGACATCTCCTCGAGCTCAACATTACGCCGAGAGTTCCACTCTTTTGGTGAGACTTCGCTTGATCGGCAGGACGTCACTCCGAAGCCACCTAGTTTTAGCGAAACCTCACTCGATGACATTCTTCTTCGGTGTGACCTCCTGGCGATTGGCAAGACTTCTCAGCGAGATGACAATATTTTGGCGAGCTGAGACCATTTAGGGGAGACTCCCATGTGTTAGTGAGACATTATGCCGAAGGCAATCCCCTTTGGCGATACTTTACACAGTCGGAGAGACATTACCCCGACCGAAATCATTCCCCCTGATGCCACCGTTGTGAAAAACTGTCGGCATGACCTCCCTCCAAGCGGAGAGATACATGAAGACTCATGGCGACCCAAATGTCCTAGCGATGGGTATAGTAAACCAAGTAGAACGCACTGCTAGTCGGCAAGACAACAGGAGGGTCTTGCTGACTTTCTTCTCTAATGAGTTTTTTGCGCCAAAACTGTTCGAGGCATGCCTTCCAACAGACCTCCTTGTGAAATATCCTCAACTGCATGATCTAACCCTTGATGCAAATTCCTCATTTGGCCTTTATGAACACCTGAAACATAATTTGTCTTGCCTGATGAGCCCGTAGGTGAAAATCAGGCAACACTTACATAAAGTGGAGGTGTTGAAGCATGAATGTGATTCTAAATAGACAAAAGTGATAAAACATAAAAAATAGAAAGCATAAAAGAATAATAAAATTTTAGAAGTGTTGTAATGTGTATGCACCGATCTATGTGAGCATTGAACTAGGAACCTACACATAACAACAAATAGATGCTAATGATTTATTTCTAAAAAATAGCAAGGACCTATAAAATAGAATGCCAAAAATGATAAAAAATGATAGGGAGACATGTCAATAGACAAATAGAAAATGATAAAAGATAAAGAATGATATAATATAGGGAAAATTTAATAGGAATAAAAATGCTAAATGAGAGGGCGAAAGTGTTTATCCACATATGCATTGATTCATAGAGTGTAAGCATTCAAATGGGTTGGATGAAAAAATCTAGTGAGAAAAATATGTTATCCTACAAATGAAGAGTTAAAAAATGACGGAAATGATGAAAATAATAGAAATACCCTACATGATAGATGACAAAAAGTTAGAAAACTAATAGATAAATGTTAGAAACAAGGAACAAAAAGTTGAAAATATAGAAAAATGTAGAAGCATTAATCAAGAAATGAGAATGTTGATTGGGAAATGAGAGTGTTGAAACACAAAGTGAAAGTGGTTAATTACTATCATACATGTAAAACTCACAAAAAACTTAAATGAAATTTAGTGATAGGGACATGGGTCCACAACAAATTCATCAAAATGTATGAAATGGCTTAAAATTGAAAGTAGGAAACAAATGCAAGACAAAAAATCTCTATTTTAACTAAAATAAACCTCAGATAGAGCATACAAATGAAATTCAAATAAAGAAAGAAAAGAAAATGTTACCATAAAACTCCATTGCAAGTGTGATTTACTCTAATGATTATTGGGATGTGAACAATCTTTGCATAAAATTGCCTATTTTTACAATATATAGTTAGCATAAAAGTAGATGGATCAAATCCATATTATAATGTGTCTATTTGTAAATTTTTGGGAGGGAAAATGGATGGTGAAGTTGTGTTGAGAAGATCAGTGATGGAGAATGAATGTGAATAATTTCCTATAATTGAGGAGAGGATGAATGGTCATGATGAGGTTTGTTTGAAAATGAAGGGATATGATTACGTTTATTAAAAATGGTAAGATGTTGCAACCATAAAAATATGGGGAACATGTGCATTTAGGGGCTCTTTATTCTTGGATTTTAGCAAGAGAATATATACTATTTAATTGTTGTAGCCATGTGAGGTGGAAAATAGGATAATTAAATAATAAAATTATTTAATTGTGTGTTAGAGAAAAATGACTAATTAAATAATATAATTATTTAATGAGGTGGCAAAAGGTGAAGTGGGATTAACTAAATAATTTAATCATTTAGTTAATTTTGGGTAAGGTTTTACTGAGATAAATTTAGGTGTCTACATAATTAATGACAAGGAATCAAAATATTTTAGTGTTTTGACCATGCTTATATTATTATTTGCATGCACTAGATAATTCTCTTATTCTTATGATTAAACTTCAATAGGAAATGAAGAGTGAAAGGAAATACACCCATGGAATGGAACCTATTGGGTTTGAAAACCACTATTCCACTTCCTAGAACAAAATCTCACCTTTAAGGCCAAAGTTTCCATCATGAAGGTGAAACCTATTAATCCACATAACATGGAGGTTAAAGGTTAATTTTGTGAGAGTGTGTTTTATCTCCTACACTTTGAGCTCATCTTCGAGTCAGAATGGTTCACCTAAAGGTATGCTTGCATAGGTATTAAATCAAACAAAATGGACAACAAAAAATCATCACAACCAGGCCCAATTGTATTCTTGATCCCAAATACTGTCACTAGGTCAAGAAAGACTAGTTGTGATGATTGATAGGCCAAAACTGGGGTAAAGAATAAACTAGGTTCAACTTGGTCCAAGTGTCAATCTTGGGATCGTAAGCTTGTGAGAAGTGTTGCAGAAGTATACCTAAGGGAGGAAAGCAGTGAATTAAGTGGGGATGAAATGTAGCTAGAACACGCAAAAGACTAGAAATTGAATTGAATATTTTTGGTTTATGTTTTACTATCATAATCCTACCAGGAACTGTTAACTGTGACAAAAATAGTTTGAGATAGTAACAACAAAATTTTATCAACAAAAAATAAAACACACTACACCAAATTAAAAATATTGAAATTAAATTTTAATCAAATATTGCATTCCAAACTTAAATCACAAAATCTTCTATCAAACTGAACTGTAATAAAGATGCTGGAATTTAAATCACGTAGCTATTAAAGTTTGAAAGCTACTAAAATTAAATCAAATAGAAAATAAATAACACACAAAAATATCAAGAGTTAAAATAAATGCCACTGTGCTTCACCAGGGAGTGGGCCCTTGCTCTGTGGTTTGCAGGTGAGAAGAGACGAGGGCCTTTCTGCATTGCCTTGATTAGAAGAAACATTGTTTTATTTATCAAAAGTTTTATACAGAAATCTACGATGCAAAAGTCTATATATTCCCTTACACTATTTGTAAATATATATACGTTGTTTGTAACTAAAAAATATAGAAAATATTGGGTTTTTTTTAGCCCGTGGCCAATAAACTAGAAGAGACAAAAATATGTTTCACTAACCACAAGTTAAAACAACCTCATTATAACTAAAGACATAAATAGGAAACAAGAAGATTTCATTTTTCTCCTCCACACAGCTGGCAAGCACAGTTGTTATAATAAATTATTCTCTTTGTATGGAAAATAACGATGATGTGCAAAGAGACTATCATGAAATGAACCCACATAGCTAAATAATACAAACATAAAGTCCAGTGAAAGGAAAACGTGAAAATTTGTAGATTTTTCTCCAACGATTTAGCAACACATATCCATCACAAGTTTCCTTCCCTAGTCCACAAGAATAGCACACATGGAGCCTTGGTTGAGTGTATTTTTCTCTATTTATTGTTGTCAACGAATTTAAACCTTGTTTCGGTTTCCTGTGCTTATTTTGAAGAGGTAATTATTAGTCAAAATGTGATAAACAAAAGTTCATGACTAGAAAGTGACAGGAAGATTTTCTGCATAAAAGGTGATAGGAAGGTCCTATGATCTACATGTTGCAAGCTTTATTTTCCAAAGATTGAAATCATAATGCTTATTAGTAAATATAGTCAATAATTAATTTCCATATTTTATCCAAAACTATATTAAATACCACTTATATATATTTAATCGTATGCAACATAAAATAGTGAAATAGTATGATATGGAACAGAAATGGAATGTGGGAATGGATATGAAGGTATATGAAATTGGCTAAAATATGCCATAAAATGGGACATAATTGGCCCTCATCAATCACCTCTATATAGCTAATATGTGGAGGCATAACCTACACAGATGGTCAACACTCCCCTCGAGATTCGTGATATGGACTAACCGCCTCCTTTGGTTCCATTAACTCTTGCAGTTGTATTGAACATTAATAGTTTGACCTTTTGGTGCAACAACAACCGTGGGGCCAACAATTGGTATCAGATCCAAACGTTCTGGGTTCAAATCCCCTCAGGTAACACTAAGGAGGAATTTTTTGGTAGATGGTCAGTGCTCCCCTTGGGATTTGTGACATGGACTAACCACCTCCCATGGATCTGTTAACTCTGTCAGTTATGTCAAACATTGACAGGTTGACCTTTTGGTGCAATGAAAACTGTGGGTCCAACATAACCCACATGAAATAAATCCTTTCAAGGCTCTCTCAATACTAATTCCATGGTTATAATACAAGATCATGAATGCAAAATAGATGGTATTATCCTTAAACTACTAATTTTTTATTTGATTTGATGATGTGATATTGGTTAGGTGGACCCAAGACTGATGCCTATCCATTTAGGCTATAGATTTAGAGACAACAAGAAGGAAAAAATGAAAGGAAATGTAGAAGAAAAAATCTAGGTGCATGTGCCATTAAATTACAAGGATTATACATATAACATACTTATTAATTTGAAATTGAATTGCATACATTCATGTGAAATTAAAAAATGAGTATTACAATGTAATATTTTAAATTTTTGTTACATTTTTAAATGCCCAGTACATTCATGTCAATAAATTTGACAAGAGAAAACCTTGACAGTAGTAAAGATCTCCTTGAAGAAATTCAAACAATTTGGAGACATTCTCTATATAATACCCATAACATTTTATCCTTCAATTTCTTCACTACCTTTCTATGATTGGACATGGTATGATTGAAGCCCTAGACAAACCACTGCACCTGCACAGTCTTTAGCCACCACCAAAAGAACCAACCTCCTCCAAAATGATTAAAACATCCACTTTAATAGTAGTAGGGTGAAACCATAGCTTGTGACACTATATCTCTAATAAAACCAATGATTTACAAACATTCGCACCCAAAATGGGCACCCCATATTAAAAGGAAAGTGTTTGAAGCACTGTGGGTAGTGGGGAGAACCCTCTACATTAATGGTAGGTAGGTGGACAAATAAAAGTAGTGTCATTACATTGGGCACTCAAAAACCTTTCAAAATTATTTTAATAATAGTAGGTTCCTTAGGTATCTATTTTTCCTTTGTAGATCAAGCTTCTCATATTCCTCCTTATCTTTGCTTTCCAATGCTTCACAATAGCATTCAAACTGATTTAAGGAACTTGGGCTGGTTTATCAACCACCTTAAATCTTTGCAACACACAACAATATGCCTTTGTAAAACAGTGATGGTTTGAAAAGGCTTCAACCTTTAATAGTGGTTCTAAAACCATTAGAAACTACTGATGAAGAGACCAAAGAGCCATTAAGTTTCTTTCCTCAAAAGTTACAAAAGCTCATCAGGCTTCGATAAGGTTATGTAAACCTTTTTGAAAGCTAAAAAAGGTTTTGAAACCTATATGAACCTCCAACACACAAAGCCACAAGCCTTCGCTTTGAAAAATGAAGATGTTGGAAAAGCACCATTGGGCTTCGATGAGGTTATGAATACCTTTACAAATTTGGATACTAGTTTTAGAACCTCTTCTATGTGTCGACAACTTAATGCAACTAACCTTCCTTCTTCTTTTGATTGTTAGTAAAATTTGTTGGTTGTTGAATTTTTTTTGGCAAGCCCAAGTGGTTAGCAAAGCACTTCAAAGTGTTTAACAATACTATAAACCATTGTCTTCATGCTTGTATGTTAGGAAGAGTACTTAGTTCACAAACAATGGAAAATTGTTGAAAAATAATAAGTTAGTGTTTGTTGAAACTTTGGAGGAGCTTGATAACTTCTCCACATCTCTAATCTAAACAATGATTTTCAAATAATGAGAGGTCCAAGAATAAAGGGAATTGTTGCGCATTTTGCACACATGCCCAACAAAATGGTTCAGGGACCCCCTCTTTTCTTTTCTGCTTTTTCTTGCACTGGTCTCGTTGCCTTGGTTTGTTTTTGCTTTTTTCCTTCAATTTTTTCTCCTTGGCTTGCTTTCACCTTCAAAATCTTGAAGCCCCTTGAAAATCCTAAAAATTTGACTAAGTGTCTACTTGCAGGTTTTTCCTTGCGAGATTCCACAAGGTGGATGTCGGTGTCTTTTGTGTCATTTTCCTTGCAGATTTCCATAGTGGTGGCACTTTGTGTGTTGGCTTCTACAATTATCCTTCTTGTATTCCTTTGTCTTCTGAGCTCCGATGGCCTGCTTGGCATCAACTTCCGTAATCTCCCAGCCCATGTTAAGCTTGCTTCCACATCCTTGTTTCCCACATTATGTCAACTTCTAACCCTTGCGATTTCGCTTTATGGTTTTGACACTATCTCTAAGACATTTATTGCATTTATTACTACATTAATGAGGAATTGTCTATAAATAGGGGTTTTAACCACTCATTTTTCACCCTACGAATTATACGAAATTGGTGCTCTAGCATTCTCTTGTGAATTTTGATAATTGGGATTGATCATTGCCAAGAATTTCTTCAAATATGGGTGTCGTAAGGGGGGAACGAAAGCATAATGCAAACAAATGTAACATGAATCAAACTAAATTAATTAAAACCAAGATTAAGATCCCTAAACCCATTACTCATGAAATGAAGCTTTAAAACTACAAAATAAAATAATGAAATCCTAAGATAACACAAATTAGATTCATAACTTTAAAACATATACCATCCCATGTTGGAGTTGGGTTTGCATTGACGTTTTGATGTCGGATTTCTCAATTCAATGCAAAGCCTCCATTGTTTATGTTGCAAAAGCTTCAAGAACGTGCATAGATGATGAACTAGAATGTGATGATAACTCGTAACATGTTCAAGAGATAATTGTGCAGTGCTTCGCTTATTTAAATTCTAGATGATTTGTGAGAGGGTAGAAGAGTGTTTTATATATTTCATGTTTCGAGATGAACGATCCAGATTTCCTAGTATAAAATCTTGATCAATGGTTAAAAACCATTGAGAAGATTTAGATTGGAAGAATTAGTGGTTTTAGATTGCATAATTTGTGTGATTGATGAAATCAAGTTGAGTATTCAGTGGGGATTGAGAGGTTAGTGGGATTGAAGAATAGATGAATCAGTTAGCCAATGAGAGTGAGCAATCAGTGGTCATGATTTGCTCATTCACAAAAGGGGTAAGGATAATTAATTAAATGAATATTTAATTAACATTTTTGAGTTGAACGTGCAAGTCATGTTTGACTTTAACAAATAAGGTTGTATTTGTTTGTTGACTATGTTGAATGATGTTGAATAATTAATTTAATTATTCAGGTTTAGAAAGGGGAAAGTGATTTAATTAAACTAGGGTGATCCCACAATAGTGGTTTACAATTTTTGGCCAAATTAGACACTGAAATAATTTTTTTTAACTAAATCTTCACTTTTGGGAACCTATAGTGGCTAAACTGTGAGGAATTTGAAGATGATGCAAACTAGAGTTTCGTGAAATTTTGTCTATAGATTCTAAATATATTTTTTTAAAAATTTTTGAAATAAGATTTCACTTCTTTTTCCATCTCCCTCGAAAACTAGTTTTTTCAGAAAATAGCATTTTTAAAAAGTGACGCTCACTGTATAACGCATAAATTTTTTTCCATGAAGGATAAAATTCTAATTCTTTCGAATTTAGATTTGCAACTCCGATATCTAGTGGTTCTACTTGGTTAGATAATTTTTTATTGAATTTTTTTCTTTAATCAAATTTTGAAATCAAACCAATTACAATTTAGACATAGTGCAGTCGTATAACGCATAACTTTTTTTGTATGTATTGAAATTCAATTTTTATTTTTGTTGGATCAAGGACTTCAATATCTGGTGCACTCATATTTTTCAAAATTTATTTTTGATAATCTGCTATTTTTCCACATGTGCAAAATAGAGAACTTGATTTTCGGTGAAAAACCTATGTTTAATAAAACTAAAAAAATAAATACATAATAAAACCAAAACATATTAAAATTATATTCTTTGGATAGCTTGATCCAAGGACTACCTGATTCTAATTGGGTATGTGAAGTCTCAGCCATTTTCATCTTCAACCTGAGCTTTTGAAGTGCAAAAATTTTCCAAAAAGGGATTTCCATTTACTTTTTTGGCTGATTGGTCTATACATGCATTAAATGGGTTCACTCGAACCCTGGTTTGAGCGAACCTTCTTTTGGTTCGCTCGAACCTTGAACCAACTAGCTTGTTCAAACCCCTAGAATTAAAAAAATTGGCATGGGGTCATTTTTTACAAGTTTTCCTTCCTCATTCGAATTGTAAACCACTTTTGTGGGTTTACCCACTATTAAGTAATAATAATTAATTGATTTAGGGGAATAGGGTATATTAGTGACATAATTAAATAATTTGTGTTATTTAATTAATCAAGAGGAATAAAGCTAAATTTAATGATGAAATAGTTAATTAATTAAATAATTTAAAGATCATTCAATTAATAGAGGAAAATAGGGTTTTTCATGTAAATGATGTGAAATGAAATGATATTAATGATAATGATGTCGGTAAATGGAAAAATATCATTTAGGATGTGTGATATGCATTTAGGTCATTTTACATGTCTACATTTTGCCCCTCTTTGAGACAAAGTACTGGTTGCTTTGTTTCAAAGAATTTGATGTTAAGATCAAGATTTGAAAAAAAATTTATATGCTCCATTGTTCCCTCGCAGTCAGCAGAAAGATAATACAACCTTGGGCTGCGCCCCTCGAGAGGTTGTCTGGAAAATTTAATTTTTTTGGTCGGGCTCACGACAAGGTTTAATTGTAGTTCAGATGCATAGAGGACAAAAAATAAATCCTATAGGACCTTTTTTATTGTTTAGATGTTCTTGGGTGCTCATAATTTTAACCTAGGAGGGTTTCCTAGGTAAAAACATTAGGGTTTGGAGGGTTTAAATGGTAAATTAGGTTGAAATCAACCCTCATTTGCACTCCTTGATTTGAAAATTTCTTGGCTTTAGACCTTTTGTGAGATTTTCTTCTACAAATAGTGATTCATGATGCCTCAAGTCTTGGGAGTTCCACACAGGGCGGAGGCAACAGAGTATACTGACAGCTAGCTAATGCAGGGGCTTCGGTGTGCATGCCTTTAATTGTTGTTTTTGTCCCTTTTCATGTTTGTAATTAATGTTCAAATTCACTTCTAGGCAATAGTAAACATTCTGGAAAATTATTGTTATTGGATCGATTTTGGTGTATTGACCTTTGAATAAGGTCGTTATTGCCAAATTTAGTTGCTATTGAGAAATAGTGGCACTTTTGTAAAAAAAAAAATTGCTATTGCAAATTTTGATTGCTTTTGACAAATATTGGTGCTTTTGATAATTTTTGGTGCTATTGATAATTTTTGGTGCTATTGCAAATATTGGTGTTATTGCCAAAAATTTGAGTGCTATTGACAAATATGCTATTTCCTAGAAAAAGTTTGCTTTTGCTCCAAAATTACCAACTTGCAATGTTTAGTTTTAATTGGAAGTTCCCAAAAATCTTGACGTTGTGCATTGAATGGTTATAGGTTTTCCTTAAGTCGTTGTCTATGTGAGAGTGACGTCCTCATTTGATGGATGGGTTGATTGATTTTAATGATACACAGAGAGATATTCTTGATGTTGTGGGTTTGCACTATATTGCCCACTTGTCGTTGCTTAGGGCTCATCAAGCCATGATGACTGCTTTGGTGGAGAGGTGACATTCTGAGACCTCTTCATTTCATTTTCCAACTAGAGAGTGCACTGTGACCTTGGAGGATGTTTGGAGGATTCTCAGGATCCCTATTCATGGTCAACTTGGTACATACGATGTTCGACAGGATACCTTAGCGATGCATAGACTGTTGGGTGTGGAGCAATTGCAAGTTGTCAATTCTAAGATTGATTTGGGGTCTCTTTGTGATGGTGTCGATCCTCTGGTTCCCATGTTGGTAGGTATTATCAATGGACCTATGATGTCTGATAGGAGGACTAAGAGGTTCCCTGTCGGTTAGGGCATTGTTATCAAACAGATGATGGTGGAGGCCATAGTGTACGCTTGGGGTCATTGTGTGTTGACCCACCAGTACAGAGATATGCACGAGTTTGTGTACCAAGCTGGTAGTAGTATATCTGTTGGAGCCTGTTTATTGCATTTTTGGGCCTAGGAGAGGATAGCGATCACCCGACTAGAGGGCATGCGGGACAGGGATGTGTATGATCCTTATGCTTATTAGTATCATGCCTATCTTCACTATACACATCCTAGTAGACTATCCTATTGGAGGGAAGTCTTTGATGATGTGATAGATTTCATATGGCGCCCATATAGGGATTGTGAGGCATGGCCCAATGATTAGGAACAACTAGTCTACTGTAGATAGACATGGTTTCTTATCCATCATTTATATCTCCTGCTTGAGAGATATTTACCAAAGAGTATTGAGACATTTCGGTGAGTGCTAGACTCAACTTGCTGATGATTATATGGCTATCTTTGGATGTACTACATGGGAGAAGTCTACTTGGGGGGCTCGCGATGATTTTGGTGTGGTAGTGGCACCATTCAGAGCTTTAGGAGATTTTCCATGGGGTTGGGAAGTTGGTCTCGCAGATCCTGGGACTACACATGATTTTGATGGTTGTTGGGCCCACCATAGGCCTTTGAGATTGACTATGACTCTTGTAGGTCTAGTTCAAGGATTCCATCGAGGAGATTATGTTGGGCATCGATAGGATCAACAGTGCCTTAGGATCGCTCATGAGCGGCTATAGCATGTACAAGATCAGTAGCATGATGGGTAGCAGGAAGAGTAGCAACAGTAAAGGCCACGGGCTCCTCAAGGTCCCCCCACAGGGGATATGGTAGCTCAGTTGGCTCAAAAGACGACAGAGAGAGATGTAGTTAGAGTCGACTGGGATGTTGAGATTGTGTGATGATAGGCCGTTGAGGTACAAGTTCTGACCATGGCTGGAGAGAGGGACATATTTAGAGTAGAACAAGATACTCTTCATTAGGAGAAAGACTCATTCAGACAGGATTTTCATGTCAATAGGTAACACAAACTTATAGATGAGATATCTCTAACCTCTACCATTCCATTAGCCAAATATCAGGTCGAGCAAGACAGGCTCTTGCAGTAGGTGACATATTATTAAACTTTTTATGAGGCATTTGTGTTGAGGGCTCAAAGAAGTCCACAGTTTGGTGAGCCGAGCACAACTATAGGTGTAGAGTTGGGTGGGTAGTCAATTGAACAGTCTCCAATCATGCACCAACCATCCCCTCATCATAGTGAGCATCAGCCAAGATCTCCACCGCTGGCCAGCTAGTAGGGCTATTTTTGTTATGATCTTTTATATGTGTTCATCATAGACTTATATAGACACATTTTTTGTATATGTATTCATCGGCCCTACTGAGGCCTCGTATATATGTAGTTATTTTGATCTCATTTGATATTGTATCACACATGACATTTGATGATGACTTGATCCATTTTTTATGATATATGATATACCATGTTTCGATTCAGCTTTATGATGTGTTATGAAACACTTATGGATATTTATATTTGTTGGTGGTGCTTTTGTATCTTTATGATGTATGCATATGATATGGATGGATGGATGATTTATTATGTATGCGATGTGGATGATGATATCCTACGTATGTGATTTATACATGATGTGTGATGTTTTATCATTTTATTATGGTCATGATATGTACTGATGAATTTTTGGATGCAGGATGGAGCTATTAGTTAGAAGAATTTTTTAATGATTTAGAGATGGATAGAAATTTTATTTTGTTAGTTACTAATGAGGTTTTCTTTTTCTTTCATAGAGGCTTTGTATCTTTTAGCAATCCTTTTTGATGTAGCAAACAAGTATGATGCACCAGGGTATTAATAACCAAGGTGGCTTTGTATCCATTGTGTGGACTTTGACTCAGCACACAAAGAATATTCTTGCTCATACCAAACATATGGAAACCCTGTTAGAGTATATGGGTGAGTTGGGTCAAGACCTTTTAGACCAGTTACATAGAGAAGTATGGATAAGTGATAATGGGGATGGGATCTTTTGTAATTTTCTGCTATTTTGATGTTGTTTTCAGGAAATTTTAGAAAAAAATATGGGGACCTAAAGGGACTGACCTAGTGCCTTGGGGGCTCATCAAAGATTGACTTGCTTATGTGATGAACATTGCCACTCGTAGTTCAACCGTTTTGAGTGACACTATTTTTGGAGTTTTCTAACTTTTATAGATCTTTCCTTGGATTTTAAGTGATATTTGAATGTTTTTGTTTTGTTTTGGGGGACTAATCTAGGGCCTCAAGGGCTCATCAATTGATGGCCTTGCCTATATTACCTATGCAGAGGCTTGTAGGTCGCTCATTTTGATAGGAGTATGTTTTTGACCCTTTTTTTATTTTTGAATGTTTTTGAATTTTTTATTAAGTTGAAATACCATGATGGACATCTAAGGGGACTAACCTAGGGCTTTGGGGGATGATCAAAGATTATCCTTGCCTACATTATACACACAAAACCATGTAGTGTGGCTGGTGTTGATCAAAGAATATGTTTTTGGGATTTTAATGTTTTTGACTTTATTTTTTATTTTGTTTGTTTTTTCGACCAATTAAATAAATTACATTTATTTAATAAAGTCTTAATCTAATCTTATTTCATCCTGATTAGTCAAACAACACCAATTATTTGATTACGTCACTAAATCACCTTATTCCCCTAATTAATTAAATTATTAAATCATAATAATTCAATTAACACACTTTCCCTCTAAAATTTGAATAATTAAATCAAACTATTCAAATAATTTATCAAAAATCAAATCAAACTAATACAACTCTATTTGCAAAATTCAAACTTGATTTGCACGTTCAACTCCAAAAAGGAATTAATTAATTAAATCAATTCATTCATATTCCTCACCCACTTTTTGATTGAGAAAATCATGGGTTGCTGAATGAGCAATCTATTTTGCTAACTCAACCATCAATTTCCTAACCAAACCCTGACTGATCAATCAAATTCTGACTGATCAATCTAAACCCTAACTAGCTAATCTATTCTTGAATCACCCAAATTGTGCAATCAACTTTGCACAATCTTCTCATGTCTAAATCCTCTCAACACATTTTAACCGTTAATCTGGATATTCTCCAACGTGATCCTGATCGTCGATTCAAAATTTCATTTCCTATATAACAAATCTCTCTCCTCAAAAATAAGTATCAGAGAATCAACATACTTTTTCAACGAAGTGATGTCACAATCACCATTGATAGAGCTTCAACCTTTTTTAATCAATCAATCATCATTCATCCAGCTTTTGCACATGAACTTTGGAGGCTTCGCGGTGACAAGAACAATCCAACATCAAGTGAATACACTCTGCTACAGGATGGTAAAGTTGTGCTTATTGCTTGCATTCATTTTGGTAATCATAGGTTTCTTAATGTATGTTCAATTAGCTTAGTTTCATTTCATATGTGTAGGATTAGATTTTAGATTTTTTGTGTTTGATCTTAGCTTAGATCCTAATTTCAATTGTAGTTTGATCTTGTTTTCATCTATCATATTCCCCCTCACACATTCTGGCATCCCGGTGGGACCTAGGTCGCCCTTACTAATGTTGTTTATAAGCTAAATTGAAGTCACAAGGTTTCAGGAGCTTTCGGGAGAAGTTTCACGCACTTCCTAGAAAAATCTCACATTTGATTGTCAATATTTTTGAGCATCTGCAACAAGAAGCTCAATTTTTCCATGGGAAGCTTTCTTTTGCACTAATAACCTCACATTTTCACCAAAAACCATGCATTTTATTATTTCTAGGTTAGCATCTGCACAAGGATTTGAGCATTTGTTTTTGGAACTGAGCATTTGCAATTTTTTCTAAGCAGTTGCATTTTTTTCTAACCATTTTCTCTAGAAATCAAGTACATGGATCTCACACTATTTTAATGAACCTACTTGCTAACGTTTGCTTATTTTGAATCTACTAATGGGTTTTTGATGTAGACTTGGGAGGCTCAATCACAACCAACTTGACAACTTTCCTATAAGAGGCATCTAACAAGATTAATATGACCTTTTTGGACAATCTAAATCACCCTCAAATCTTTACAAGCAACAAAAGTCAGGTTTCCCTCTTTCACCCCTTGAACCCTTGTAGTAGTGCAAACCTAGTTTTTGACTTCTAACTCCAATATCCTCCAAAAAAATTAGAAAAAAAAAATTGATTCAAATACCCATTTCAAAGATATAAAACATATGTAAGCCCCAACATCAACTCCTTTGGACCAACATGGAGATCCAACATCCCTATCACGGAAAAACCTAGTGAAATAGGCCTCTTTTTAAAAGAGAGTACCCTTAAAACTTCTCCAAACCCTCTGAAACCTTGGGGAAGCAATGAAAATGGTCAAAAAATTCTAAATCCACCATCAAATTCCACTAGTATGGCCAAACACATGCCAAACCTGAAAACCCTTATTTTAGGCACAATTCAAGAGGGTTTATTGGATATGACACCTCCACAATCTCCCGGGACCTAAAACAAACTCAAACACTATCCATTATCCCCATACATTCTTAAAATTTCAAGAAAACAAGACTCTCATACAGATTTTATCAAACCCTAGACTAAAACCCCTTTATTCACATGCATTTCTCCACAAAACACTTAAGAACAATAGGTTTATCTTCCTTATTCCTCCCCCTACGCTCTAACCATGCATCCTATATGTAAATTAGACTCCATAGGGCCCCTTACAAAAGTTATAGTGGCCACAGAAAGTTTAAGGGCCCTTTACATCATATTTAGATCACAAAACCCTCAAAAATAGGGTATATCGGCTGTGCACCAAAAATCACTTGAAGAAGACTTCAGACTCCTTATTATACCTTTAAATTAGATAGAAATCAATGTTTACATAGGCCCATATGAGAAAAGAAATATTATATTGCATACATCAGCCTGTACGGCCTATACAAGTCAGCAAAATAAGGAAGAACACAAAAATTTAGAGAAAATTCAGAATTCTTATTGAAAAAACATGGTATCTCGAATCAACAACCTTACAAATGATATCTTCATGCCTTTTTGAAGGCCTTTCCATCTCAACCACCAACCAACCACCTTTACAACTGATTTTTGAATCCCTTATGACCGTTGAAGTCCAAGTTTACTGTTGAAATGATGGATGCACAATGTCCCTGAAGCTATAGTCTTCAAGAGGACCTTTGCCAAGAGAAATTCAACCACACAGAAAGTGTTGCAACTAAGGGCATGCAAATAGAGATTTTTATTGATCTAGAATATGAGATGATTACAAATGTACAAATTCCTTGAACATATAGGCATGACAGAGATGCAAGATGCAATATGATGTTGCCATGTGTCATGATCTAACAGCATGTGACAACATGTGAACCCTACCTAGGAAATGATAAAAGATTGAGATAAGTTCTAGAAGGAATCTTATCCCCTTCAAACATGGAAAGGGTAATTACCCCCTTATTTATGATTTATCTAATAATGCAACCTAGGACTAAATAATGCAAGACCTAAGTTAACTTATGCTAGTGTAATAAATAATTAATTACACTAACATGTACATTAATTACACATGAAATAACACCAATATGGCCCATGTTGTAATGTGTGCACTCCTTCACTTATGACTGGACACTAAAACCATAAAAAATGACTTAAGATAGCCCTATTACATCAACAAAGCACTATCCTTGCACATTTACATGTAAATTCTAAAACTTTCCTTCCAAAGGCTACGCAACAATTCCAAGTACAAGAACACAATTTCCACTTCTTAACACCTAAATTTAAAACCTCACCTTAAAACTTACCTAGGGGTCTTAATTGACCTTATTCACAACAAATAACCTCAAAACAACTTTATTCCTTGCTAATAATTTCAATGCTCAATAATTAGTGCTCCAATTGTAGGCACAAGGTGGAGGTGCTCCTGCACCATACACCCCCCTAAAAAGTATTCATGCCTCATGAATTGAGGCTGCTACCACCATGCCCATGATGGAATAAGACTCCTTTGGTACATAGGCCATTGCCATTGACTTATGCCTTGTGCTCTATACTGCTTTGTCCCTATATTCTGCCCTGCACCTATGTTTTGTGCTTCCATTGGTACATTAGGACTTGTCAAAGCCTTTTACCTATTGTCATTTTTCTCCCTTTATCTTTCCAACCATCTTCATCAGTCAACATTACCCTTCTCTTCTCTTCATGCTTTTTTCTCTACCCATTGGTCCTCATAACTGCACCTTATCTCTATAAGACCCAATAACTACTATGTTTATGCATTTAATTGTCACTTTATCTCTATTAGACCCAACAACTACTGTGTTTGTGCATTTAAACTCTGTCAGACCTGTACTTTCCTTATCCAATGTCTTGGCATTCTTACATACTTTTGGACTTTCATTTACCATTCTCCCAACCTCATAGCTCACTATCTTTTCATGCATCAATTTCTCCTCAAAGCTTTGTCCTTGCTTATGTACTTGCTTGCATTCAGACATCTGACTTATTACCCTTGTATGTACAGTCCCATACATCATTGTATCATCAAAATTTAGATTCCTTTTCCTATCTTGATTTGATTGTCTTTCCTTTTCATGAACTATTATAGGACAACCCATTGCTCCAATCATAATTTCTTTCATTTGCTTGATCTCTCCTTGTTGTGTCATCAACAACTCACCATGATCCTTACTGAGATCAGTCTCCTTCATGGCCTTCTCATGAATTTTCTTGTCCATGTGAGCATCAACCTTCACATTATGAGTTTCCACTTTCTTGGCACCATTCTTAGGTGTCTCTTTTGTTGTTCTAACATCATAACCCTGCTCCATAATAGAAAACAAATCACTCTTACCATCCTCAAGCTTTATAGATTCCTTTTTCCCAAAGATCACCACCTTTGCTTTGCCTTTGTCCTTCTCTTTTCCCTGCAAAGGAGTTAGTTTGAAACTTTGATTATCCTTCCAAATAGTGTAGGTGTTTTCCCAACCATCATACATATACTTCCTATCAAATTGCCATGGCCTTCCCAAGAGCAGATGGCAACAATCCATTGGCAATATATCACATAGGACTTTGTCCTTGTACTCCCCAATCTGGAAATCCACATAAGCTTGCTCATTCACCACTAAACTTTGGATATCATTCACCCAAGAAACCTTGTAGGTTGCTACATGAGGAATCTTTTCTAGACTTAACTTATCTACCATCTCCCTAGACACCATATTATCTTGAGAACCAGAATCAATTACAACTTGAAAATTTTTACCTTTGCATTTACATGAGGTTTTGAATAGGTTCCTTCTTTGGCTCAGATCTTCTTCTTTTTGTCCTTGCAACAAGGTCCTTCTTATCATGAGTGCCTCTCCTACCTCTAGATCTGCAGGTTTGCTTGATGAACTCAAACTCTCTTCTTCATCTCCTTGCACATATTGGACTCTTTTATCACCTTTTCTTTCACTTCCACTTGCAGCAGCACTAAACTTGTCAGGACACTTAAAAGAAGGGTGACCAAACTCACCACATCTATAGCATCTTCTTGCAAATTCATTTGAATCTCTTCCCCTATAATTTTCTCTTCCACCTCTCCATCCACCTCTAAACTCAGTCCCTTGTTCTTTTCTTTTCCCAACATCTTCTTGACCTTATTTGGATTTTTTTTGAGTTGGAAAGGTACCTTTTCCCCTAGATGTACCTCCTCTACCTCTTACTCCCTTCTCTTGTCTCTTTAGTTTCTCTTCTGCTCTCATAGCCATTTGAAAGCATTGTTCAACTGATTTAGGTGCCAACAAGCTGATCTCATCCTGGATGTTGTACCTCAAGCCATTCAAGTACCTAGAAACCATTTCATCCTCATCTTCCTCATGCTTAGTTCTTATTCTTAACTTATAAAATTCTTCAGTATATGATTGCACATCCAAATCTTTTTTTCTAATATTTTGCAACTTTTTAAGCAATTGAACATTGTAATCACAAGGGAGAAATTTACCTTTCAATTTGACCTTCATTCTCTCCCAAGAAGTGATCTTTCTCTTTCCTTGTATCTCCCTTTCCTCTTGCACAAAATTCCACCATACCAAAGCATGTCCCTTCAGTCTTGTTTTAGCTTTCTTCACCCTATGTCCTTCATCAACATCTTCACTATCAAAGTAGGTTTCCATAGCCCCAATCCAATCCAGGAGCTCTTCACTATCAATTTTTCCTCCATACATAGTCACATCTATTTTTCCATGTCCATCCTTCTTCACAGCCTTCAAAAGCTTCAATGTTCTTGCATCATTTGGATCCATCTCCTCTTCTTCACCAAGAGCTTCTTCTTCCTCTTCAGTTTCACTTACATCCTTTTCCACTCTATTATTTTCCTTCCAAGCAACCATCTCTCTTTTCAAGGATTCTATCCCCCTATCATGAGTGTCAATATACCTTGCAACCATACTTCCTTTAGGTGGAATTTTCACAATCCTCTCTTCACCTACTTGCAAAACCAATTCAAAACAACAACACAAGATCTACTACTATGCTCTAATACCACTCTGATGTAGACCTGGGAGGCTCAATCACAACCAACTTGACAAATTTCCTATAAGAGGAATCTAACAAGATTAATATGACCTCTTTGGACAATCTAAATCACCCTCAAAGCTTGACAAGCAACAAAAGTCAGGTTTCCCTCTTTCACCCCTTGAACCCTTGTAGTAATGCAAACCTAGTTTTTGACTTCTAACTCCAATATCCTCCAAAACACTTAGCAAAAAAAAAAGGATTCAGATGCCCATTTCAAAGATATAAAACATATGTAAGCCCCAACATCAACTCCTTTGGACCAACACGGAGATCCAACATTCCTATCATGGAAAAACCCAGTGAAATAGGCCTCTTTTTCAAAGAGAGTACCCTTCAAAATTCTCCAAACCATTTGAAACCTTGGGGAAGCAGTTAAAATGCTCAAAAACTTCCAAATCCACCATCAAATTCCACTGGTATAGCCAAACACATGCCAAACCTGAAAACCCTTATTTTAGGCACAATTCAAGAGGGTTTATTGGATATGACACCTCCACAATCTCCCAAGCCGTAAAACCAACTCAAACACTGTCCATTATCCCCATAAATTCTTAAAATTTCAAGAAAACAAGACTCTCATACAGATTTTATCAAACCCTACACTGAAACCCCTTTATTCACATACATTTCTCCACAAAACACTTAGGAACAACAGGTTTATCTTCCTTATTCCTCCCCCTATACTCTAACCATGCATCCTATATGTAAATCAGACTCCATAGGGCCCCTTACACAAGTTACAGTGTCCATAGAAAGTGTAAGGGCCCTTTACATCATATTTAGATCACAAAACCCTCAAAAACAATGTATACCGGCTGTGCACCGAAAAACACTTGAAGAAGACTTCAAACTCCTTATTATACCTTCAAATCAGATAGAAATCAATGTTAACACAGACCCATATGAGAAAAGAAATATTATATTGCATACATCAGCCTATATGGCCTGTACAAGTCAACAAAATAAGGAAGAACACAAAAAATTAGAGAAAACTAAGAATTCTTATTGAAAAAACCTTGTATCTCGAATCAACAACCTTACAAATGATATCTTCATGAATTTTTAAAGGCCTTTCCATCTCAACCACCAACCAACCACCTTTACAACTGATTTTTGAATCCCTTATGACCGTTGAAGGCCAAGTTTACATTAATTACACATGAAATAACACCAATATGGCCCATGTTGTAATGTGTGCACTCCTTCACTGATGACTTCACTAAAACCATAAAAAATGACTTAAGATAGCCCTATTACATCAACAAAGCACTATCCTTGCACATTTACATGTAAATTCAAAAAAATTCCTTCCAAAGGCTACACAACAATTCCAAGTACAAGAACACAATTTCCACTTCTTAACACCTAAACTTAAAACCTCACCTTAAAACTTACCTAGGGGTCTTAATTGACCTTATTCACAACAAATAACCTCAAAACAACTTTATTCCTTGCTAAGCATTTCAATGCTCAATAATTAGTGCTCTAATTGTAGGCACAAGGTGGAGGTGCTCCTGCACCAGTTTTTTATGCAGGAGTTGAAACACGTTAACTTGTTTTGTGCAGGGAAGACGATCAGTCCAAGATTTTTAGATCCATAAAAAAAAAATTATTAACTTAGGAAAAAATTCATTTGGTGTTTTTAAAATGAACCAATTTTAAGCTTTCTAAGTTAGGAACTTTCGTTTGGTGCTCTAAAATAAACAAACAACAAACTCACATTTAGTTTTGGTGCTATTAAAATGAATCAATTTTAAAGCTTTCTAAGTTAGGAACTTTCATTTGGTGCTCTAAAAATGAACAAAACAAACTCACATTTGATTTTGGTGTTGTTAAAATGAACCAATTTTAAAGCTTTCCAAGTTAGGAACTTTTGTTTGGTGCTCATAAAAAGAACAAAAACTGAATTTTGGGTTCTAAAAATGAACACATTTCATGTTTTCATATTTAGGAACATTAATTTTGGTGTATAGAAAGAACACAAAATGGTTTCTATTTTTTTGACGCATGCTCGATTCAATTTTTGTTTACCAAAGTTAGGACCAGTCCTGATTTCTTAGAAACACTTCAATTTTGAGGCTTAAAAATGAACAAAGTATTCTTGTTGTTTTTTACACCATTGCTATCTTAATTGCTTGATGTCCTGAACACTTCAATTTGGTGCAAAAACAAAAAGAACAATTTTTTTATATTATTCACATATTTTTGGGGATAATACCGCTCGAGGTGTTTAAAATGAATCAATTGTATATGAAGTTTATGTTGTGTATTCATTGATTAGCAAAGCTAAATGTGTGTATTCTCCCCTCGCACCTTTTGACGATGGTTGGGTGAGCGAAAACATTTTGAGCTTCGCACCTTTCTATTCAAGTGTACCCTGCCTACTTGAGGAAACTCCCGCGTCGGAGAACTCGTGGGCGACCCAGGTGGTACTTTCATTCTAGACCACTATATAAATATTTTGTGAGTGTGAGGAAAGTTCATCACTCACCGGGTGCAAATGTCCTATATTGACGTATTCTCCCTCAGTATCCTTGTGATGCATAAAAACCTGTAAGGGTTGGGAGGTTCTTAATTGAACAAAATGCCGCATGTATAGGTGCCCAAAAATAATATCCCCAGAACATGACCAAGAGCCAATTGTTTTAGAAGCCACCCTATTATCTAAAACATTATTTTAAAGTGGTGCATCATAATTCACTTTCGATAAAATACTTGCCAATTCTGACTATAGGCCCTTGCCATAAGTCGCATGTAAAATCATCTCTTCAGAGCATGAGGTAGGCCCACCTAAGAGGATGGTTTCTCTCAACTAGGGTTGTAATTGCTTGTTAATGTTACACTTTCCCACTTACATTCAAAAACAATTGTGACATAAAATTTTGTGTTTGATTTAAAGAAAAAGAACACATCAAAGCAAACACTAAACAAGATGGTCAAATAAAAAACCCTTTGATTTAGTGTATACTTGTGAAAGAAGCCTTATGTTTTTCACTCCTTGAAAGGATTTATCCTTAAAGGTTTTTGAACATTTTAGCTTTTATTTTAGGTTACATTGATCAAGGTAAACATTTGGTAAACTATGGCTTGGGTGTTGTGATTTCACAACTTGAGCTATATACATTCAGGTCACATAAAGTCCATGCTTTTAAGTCAGTCCAGTGTTGTTCTATCATTTTCCATACTCAAGAACACAGAGGAAACAAACACAAACAGGTTACAAGCTGCCATTCCATCTCACAGTCTTTTTGCTAACACTTAGGGGACAACAAACTAAATGTTTATAAGGTCATTGTTCGAACAAAACATTTGGAAAATCAGATTGGTCACAAAGTCTCTTACCCATTATTCCCATACTAATTTTTTGAAATCAAAATCAAACAAAACACTAGGATCATTCCTTCACTCAAAAATTCTATGGTATCAACAGTTACTTGGAACTCATAGATAGTTCAAGTATCTCTCCTACAACATATCCTCTAGAAAAAGGAAGTGAAATATCGACCCTCGTTCTTCAATATTTTGATTTCCAAAAAGTAGCCATATTCCAAAACAACACTCAATCCTTAAGGTTTTAAGTTTCATAGCAACCACCTTACAACACCATTTACACCTTATGACCATCTGGCAACCAATAGCTCTTGTTCAACAACCAGACCTTGTAGCACCAATCTTTCAACTAGGTAACACATACATTGAAGGTGTGCAAACTGACATCATGAGCAGTTTGAGAAGAATGAAACACCTCGCTAGTTTCTCACCACATCAATCATCTTAGATGAAGAGGAAGAGAAAGCAGACATAGCAGTCAAAAGACTTGTGTTACCACCTCCTGCATAGCAATAGGTATGATCCTCTTGGAAATATAAACCAAGTGACTTTATGATAGGGTATTGAGTATAAAAACATCCCCAAAACATGTCGATCTATTACCCAAATTAATCTTATCAAGGGTCACAACATCAAATAGGGCAACAAAATTAGGGATTTCAAAATTACCATCAAGGAAGAAATCTAGAACATCAAATTTCCCTAGATAAAATTGAGAGAGATCTTGAGGAAATTAAATGAAATCAAAATCTGACGTATCGCCAATGCCATGCGCAACATCAGAACATTACATATCCACAACAAATAGACATTATTCCACAAACACCTCAATATCCACATCAAAAACACTTCCAATATCTGCAATATCAAGAAGTTCTACAACACCAAGGTGTACCTCAAGTGCAATATCAAAATATATGTCAAACATAGTATCAAGGAGTTTCACAAAATCAAGAGAAAAACAATCAAGAAAAGTCATAGAGGAAAGATTACCAACCAGGAAGGAAATTCACCGCTTTGGAAGAAAATTTAGAGGTAATAATGCATGAACTAGTACAACAGGAACTTATCAAAATCAATGACAAAACAATTTACGGTGAACTAAACTTTAAACTCCCTTGGTATAACAAGTATGAACAAGTACGAACAATGTGAGTTGCACAAAATCAAGGGTCACCCAACGAATAGATGTGCTACACTCAAAAATCTCATCCAAGACCTCATTGATCAAGGAGAAATAACTATTAAAGGTCCATCTACCAATGACAATGTGGACAATGTCTCAACCTCAAAAGTTATCTATCACCGATCACATTGACAATGTCTCTACATCATCCAGTGAGCAAGAGGACATACATCAACAATTTATTCCCAAGCATGATCAAAATCAATCACCCAAGTCTAGCAATGATTTATTCCAAAATATATTGACATCATCCAATCTCATGGCAGTACATATTGATGATCAAGAGACTCCTAATCCCAAACTTATACACAATGCAACAAATCTAAGCCAAGAGCTATCACTCATATTCCCACAATTTGAGGAAATCTAAGGATCTTTTATAGGAAATCCTTTCTTTGAAATTGGTCCATGTCAAGAAAAAGTGATCCAAAGCATATCAAAGATGATACCACACAGAGTCAAGATCAAGAATCCCTATCATCAAAATACTACAATGACTTGGTAGATATCTTCCAAGACATCCAAGGCTTTCCAAAAGAGAACATCCATATGAAAAACACACATACATCTACCCATGAGATGCTTACTCCTAATGGATATGTAGATGATCTTCATCCAAAACAAGAGTCTCATACTCTTGATATCATTACCATAGAACAAGAGTCACCTACTCTTCACATCTATACACATGATCAAGATATAGCAGAATCTATAGACCTATCAAAAAATGATCAAGAAGAAGCATTAAGATCATAAACATCCTCTAGGCCAGTTGAAGACATCAAGCATGAAAATATGGAGCAAAGTATCTTAAAATCAGCAAAGATAATGGACAATCCTGAGCAGCAGAGCATTATGTATACAACAATCAAAGAAACACCAGTATATTTTGAAGGGCCATCAAAATCAGATATTTCACAGGATCAAGTTGAAAATATCAATCAAGGAGTGTCCCACATATGGAGGATTCTACCAATGAAAAAGCTATCACATTTGAAGATCCACAATAGAGCAAAGAAGGATTAACATCTTGTTTCCAAGGTAAAACATATCCTATGGAAAATAAAAAATTTCAATAGATGCATTATCAAGACAAAGGATTAGGCCTACATGAACAGGGTATCTTAGCACTAGTGCAAATTATTGGTAATCCTAAGCATTAAAGTCTTGGTTATTCAGCAAGTAAAGGATCTAAACATATCGATGATACCTCTATTATACTAGGGGAAACTTTATCTAATGCAAACATCAACATAGAGAGCATGAAGAGTCCTTATGATGAAATTGCTACCAACACTACAACTAGCCATATCATGAATCATCATCCACATATTTTTCCACCCTCTCATTGGTACCAACAATAAGAGAAAAAGTTATACCTAAGAACGAAACAATTCATTGAAGAAAAAGAATCAACAAAACAAAATGGACAAGAAAAGTTCAAATGGATACAAAAGAAAAATCAAGAAAATCATCCCTATCAAACTCCATTAGTCAAAGAAACTATCGGGAAAAATAAAAAAGGGAAGTTCATCCATCAAAAAATTCCAGCAATGCAAAAGAAAGCTTCAAGGGCAACCTACAAGGTATATCAAGATGTTGGTCCCAATCAAATATCCATATCCACCCATCATTGCTCATCATCCCAAGTTTGGAGAGTCAAGGGTTCCAAACTATCAACCAATCCATTTGAATCTCATATCCCTCAACGCATTTCACCATCCAAGATATCCAAATCTTGCATTAACCATGCATTGGAAACAACTATTTATCATAATAATTCTAAGGGAACTCTCTCGCGATGTGCGCATCAAGGTAAAGTTAACTCCAGTATTGATAAGGAACATAAGAATTATTAGGAGTTACATTCAGGTGCTTGTATCCTATCAAAACAACTCCTCCAAGCAGGATATCATTGCAATGTCATGATAGCAACAACAACCATATCACCACCAACAACATCTACATTAGCACCACCGAGTGGTTCAACATGAGCATGAAATTGTCACCATGATGAAAACTTGGTAAGCAGGCATCTTGTGTGACATCAAAAATCAATAAAAAAAAAAATATTTAAGAAAATATTCAAGAGAAAAATCATCCTCCGGTGAAAACCACTATGGTGGTGCTTTGGACAAGTATCATGATGAAAACCTGGAAAACAGGCATCATGTGTAGAATTAAGCATCCATGTGCACCATTTCAAGTGGAAGCATCTCAACTTATCCATAATAAATCCAACCCTTTTTTATTCAAATCCAACACATCTTGATCTTGAAAAATGTTTGGTGTACACTTTACACTTGCTTATGGAAAACATCTTGACATGGGTCACTATCATTGATCCTATCCTATCTAGCATTAAATGAGTCATGACGCATTGTCCCAAAGGGGTATACTTTATCCAAGACATGCTATCTTATCACAAGATAATTTATCATTGCTAGACACTGGGGGCAAGTGCTCGCATCTTGCTTCAGAATAAATTTTGATCTATGTCTTATAGCTCACATTATGATCTAGGCATCATCCCAACAACAAGGTATCCCACCAACGCACTATTAGGTTAACCTTCAAACAAATCAACAACATCAACAAGGTGTGCCACATGGTACCCTTCCCAATTTTTCCCAACAACAAGGTATACCACCAACGCACTGCCAAGGTAACCTTTGAAATAGTCCATCCCGACAACAAGGTGTACCATCAACGCACTACCAAGGTAACCTTAAAAGATACAAACAACATGGATTATTCCTTCACTCGAAAATTCTAAGATATCAAAAGTTACTTGAACCCTACAACTAGTTCAAGTAAGCTTTCCCGAAACATATCCTTTAGAAAAAACACAGTGAAATATCAATCCAAGTTTTCAATATCTTACACCCTAGGCAAGAGGGTAAAAATTCAAAAAAAATGGAAAAGGCATAAAAAAAAGCAACAAAATCAAAATAGTTCATCCCAAAAACAAGGTGTACCACCAATGCACTACCAAGGTAACCTTAAAATATACCAACAATGTGTTGGACTCAAGGAACACTGAGAGGGGGATGAATCAGTGTTCAACAATATTTAAACTTCAGTTCATATCATAAACCAGTCACATCATTTAAACTGAAATAAACATGCAAGCACATTAAATAAACAATCAGAACACCATAACACCAAAAAAAAATTACATGGAAACCCTATTAGGGGAAAAACCACGGTGGAGATTAATCCACAATTTATACTTTGTTAAAACTATGAAGAAAAAGGGAATGCACATGCATTCAGGCACACTTCCTAGAGCTCACTGCTCAAAATAAGGAAGGCGAGTTTCCCTACAAGATGTTTGGATTACAACAAAAGGTTGAATTGAGAAAGTAGCATCTGTGAATGCCTAGTATTAGTTCTGGTGAAGCTCATATAACAGATTCTAAACCTTTTGTCTGATTTTGCACTCTATTCTGCTCTACCTTAATTCACTTTCACAACAATCCTTTTCTTCACAAGAAAAATTCACTCAATTGACCTTCTAATAGCCACACATGCATCTATCCTGCTCTATACACACACTCATCATACCTCAAATTGAATTACCCGAACTCACATATATATCCACTAGCAAGAATTCAATCGCTACATGTCGGCTTCAAGTAAAATACAAAATATTCTCCATATGTCGGCTCAAATCATGAACAATTTACAATGTACACCCATCAAAGTCGACTAATGCATACCTAGGACCCAAATTTTTTTTTCCAAAATAAGAAACAATTAAAAATTTACTCCTAATACATCACGACTTGCTACATTCACCAAGTCGGCCACCAAGAACAAATAAACAGAAAAATCATCCTGTTGGATCTCCTAACTCGTAAACCGATTAGAGAAACATCACAAAACCTAACAATAAGATGACATAGATGCTTAAAAATCTATCCGGAGGATCCACAACTCAAAATGATGATCCAGTGAGGCATACAGATCAACATACTAACGGATACCCTGTTCTTTCTACTTTTTGCCGGTAATACTCTGTTCACAACTTTGTCTATTGGTATGACCAAATCCTGATCTGCAGACTAGAAAAATGACTTCAATTGCCATCAATGACAACACTAGAAGCCATATGCCAACACAATGTGGATTATTCCTTCACTCAAAAATTCTAAGATATCAACAATTACTTGAACCCCACAGCTAGTTCAAGTAAGCTTTTCTGCAACATATCCTCTAGAAAAGACAGTGAAATATCAATCCAAGTTGTCAATATCTTACACCCCAGGCAAGAGGGTAAAAATCCAAAAAACATTTGAAAAACATCATAAACAAAACAACATCGTGGGGTTATTCCTTCACTCAAACAGTAGAAGATATCAACATTTTCTTGAACCTCACAACTAGTTCAAGTAGATTTCCCACAACATATCCTCTAGACACAGAAGTGGAATATCAATCCAAATGATCAATGTTGTTTACCCAAAAATAGTTTATGCTTTGATTCAAAAACTACGTGGTCTCTGCAACATAGGCAAGGCTTGAGAGCCCCTGAGACCCTAGGTCTGTCTCCTTAGGTTTCCAACATGCTTTATTTCAACTTAGTCAAAAAATACAAAATCCAAAAATAGTCAAAAGTTCAAAATCCAAAAAAATAGTCAAAAAATATAAAATTCAAAAACATTCACAAAACAGAAAAGGTCAAAAACACTCAAACCAAGCGAACTATGAGCCTCTGCGTGTACAACGTAGGCAAGGCTTATCTTTGATGAGCCCTTGAGGCCCTAGGTTGGTCCCCAGAAAACAACAAAAACATCATAAAACTTAGAAAAATCAAAAAGACCCATCTCGTCCATCAAAATCCACAACAAAAAATCACCCATAATAAACAAATCGTTACATTCACCCTTTGACAAAACAAACAAAGAAAACATCAACAGTTGGAACCTTCAAGCAGACAATCACAAAATAATTTGATCGCAAAACAAACTAAAACAAAGCCAAGTATCAAATACATATCTTTTTGATAAAACCCAACAACATCCTGAGATATGTCTTAATGGATCCGTTCCTACGATAGACAGGATCAATATTGGATAATCGACCCACCCCAAACAAATATGGAAAGTGATATAACAACATTGTTTTATCTTTTTGTTGTCTTATTTTTTTGTGATTGACAATATTGACTCATTCCCAAGATCTCTCAAGGATGTCCATAAGGATTTAGAGAAGAAGGAATGGGGGAAATTGAGTGTCATTTTGATTTGTTGTTTCTGGACAGTCTTGTTATACTACCATGGTGAATACTTGCTTTGTTATGTGTATGGAAGTAATCTTTGGAACATTTCATGTAACAATGACATGTTAGGTTCTTAATACCTCTTGTTTTACTAGTCTGAAATGTTTTAAAGCTTCTCACCCATACACTCTAACAGGGTTTCCGTATGTTTGGTATGAGCAATAATACTCCTTTTTTGCAAAGTCAAAGTCCATGAAATAGATACAAAGTCACCTCCATCATTAATACCCTAGTGCATTGTATTTATTTACTACATCAAAAAGGATTGTTCAAACTACGAAATCTCTAAACTGAAGAAAAAGCAACTCATCAACTACTAATTAACATCAAATTTCTATCCATCATCAATGTTTCCTCTAATTAACATCATTTTTCTATCAAATCATCAACATTTCTTCTAAAGTAAAACTTGCATAGCAATATGATTAGTACCATTCTACATCCACAATATTGTAAATACACATCATGATGATAATAAACCAATAAAAACATCATGTATGGGGCATTCATTCATATCAACACCATATATAAACATACATCATCATATATCATCATCACATAGGCATAAAACGAGAATGAATCAAAGAAGGTATATCTCATTTATATCATCATCGAAAAAGAGAGTACATCATCATAATTGTGATAGGATATACAAAATCATAATGTCTATACGAGGCCTCAACTGGGATGATGAATATATATATACAAAACCATGTCTACAATATGCCTTTGAGCAATAAACAACATGAAGAACAAGTAAAAAAAGTAAGACCCCGACAGGAACGGAAAAACCCTATAGACCACCAAAACGATTTGGTTGTCTCACAAACTGATCACCTGTACCACCACCTACACCACCAACTACACCATCACTACCATCGCTCACAGCACTAGGTTCTCTGAACTATGGGCATTGAGCATCCCTAGGAATGGTAGCCTCATATAGAGTCTGATATTAGGTGGACCTCTGCAAATAATGATCACGCTCTACCCTGAGAGTATCTCTCTCTGCAGTGAGCAACTGTACAAGAGCCTCTATAGCATATCATTGACCACTCTCGCTATCTCGCTCAACCCTCAAAATATCTATCTGAGCCTCTGCAGCCTGTCATCTCACTATCCCTACATCTTTGGCAGCAGTCATCTGAGCTAATATTATGTCTCCAACCCTAGTTGATGGAGGAGGACCTAGAACCTATCTATGACCTTGCACCTAAGGAGGGTGATCATCCTGACCACCCTGTGCACCATCACAATGAGCTCTATCCAACTACTCTATGAGGACCTCAATATGTTGTTGCTCCCCATAATGACCTGTAATACTTGATCTTCCCAAAGCGAGATCACCCCCAGGAATAGTGAGTCTCAATGGCCTGCATCGTGCCCACCACTCATCATAATCATGAGAAGTACCTAGATCTACTAGACCAACTGGCCAACCCCAACCAACTGGGGCAAGTGCTCTGAACTGAGCAACAACAATATCTATATCTAGTTGGAGACCCCATACACGAACCTCCTGAATTGTTTGTTCAAAACGAGCCTCATAAGCATTAGGAACTCAGCCATGTCTCTCCCCAAACTGGCAACATACTCAATCTAGTAAGTAATGCTCTAGCACAAGATGAGAATGACCAAGCAACCAACAGGTTTGTCAATAGTAGACAAGATGATCTGAATCCTCTAGCCAAGCATCACACCCCAAATAGGGTCTCCACACAAAACTGGGCATATCATCAAAAACTCGATGCCAATAAGGAAGATCCCCAGGTAAGGTATAATGCATGAAATCCCTATAGCGATAGGAATATGGATCATCAGGATCATTATCTTGTATCCCATCTAGTCAAGTAACTGCAATATGCTCCCATGCCCAAACATGCAAGAGCGAAACACTTACGGAAATAGATTTCCCACCCTGATACATGACCTCATGCATATCTCTGTATAAGTGGGCGAGAAGACACAGACCCCAAGCATACCTCATACCATGCTCAAGCATACTCTCGATACACACTCTCGTTGTTCCTGATAGACGAGGTACTGCATCGAATATGGTATGTAACCAGCTCTCCATGAATAGGGAGGTGAAGTATCCTCCAAACATCCTCAAGAGTAACAGTAGCCTCTCCTATTGGCAATTGAAACGAGGATGTCTCTGAATGCCATCGTTCCACAAGTGCAGTCGTCATTGCAGTATGGGTCCTGATAGGAGGCATGTAGAAAATGTAACGTAGTCCCACAACATTAATAAAATCTCACTCTAATGCACCAAAATAGGAAATAGGATCAAACAAGTGTCGAGGACGTCTCTCCCTCAGTTGCAGTACTCTGAGGCCAACCTATAATCATTTTAAACCCACAATGTTAGGGTTTCACTCTAAATGGGTAAGTGACACATAATGACACAAAACACAATGACAAGTGACATTTAGGATGACAAACAAACACATGCAAGGGTTTAGAGCAAATTCTAAAAGAAAATGCAAGAGTTGAAGTCAAATGCAAGGGTTTAGAGCAGATGCTCAGAAAACAACAAGCAAAAGCAAGGTTTTTAAGCAAGTGCAAGGTTTTAGGTCAAGGGTGAGGAAACAAGGGTGAATTTTTCAGTCAAGGGTGAGGTTCTTGAGCAAGGACAAGGAAATAGTGAAAACAACAATCAAATGCAAGGTTTTAGAGCAAAGTGAGGTTTTAGAGCAAGTGCTTGAAACAAAAGCGAGGTTTTAGAGCAACTGCTTGAAATAGATGCAAATATTTAGAGAAAAGGAAAGGATCTTAGGAAAAAGCGAGAAAAATGATGCAAATGCTCAGAAATCATCAAAACTTTGCTATTGATTGGTAATCAAGACTTTTTTTACCCTATCTTCAAATGACCATATCTTGGTCATACGGAAGTATTTTTCAGTGCTTTTTTTTAAAATGGGGTAGAGTTTCATGATCTTTGCAATGGTGTAGGTGGTTTTTAGTTTTTCTATAGTTAAATATTCCATTGGTGTCATAAGCTTGACTTCAAACCTGGCTTTTTCAACTAATCTCTTAAGGGGGCAACACAGAGTCCTACCATCATTTTGTTGAACACTGGGGCATAGTGGGGCATAGTGGGGCAATTTTTTTTCAAAAACTTGATCTTAAAAACAAAATATTTGAAACAAAGCAACCAGTACTTTGTATCAAAGAGGGGCAAAACGTAGACATGTAAAATTAACTTAACACCTATCACAACCCAGAATGTCTCGAAACATCTCAGAATCACCCTGGAACATCTTAAAACATCTCAAAATCAATCCAAAACATCTCAAAACATCTCATAACATCTTGGAATCAACCTGAAACATCTCGAAACAACTCAGAATCAACCTGAAACATCTCAAAACATCTCAGAATCACCTTGGAACATTTTGGAGTCAACCTGGAATATCTTGAAACAACTCAAAATCAACCCAGAATGTCTCGAAACAACTCAGAACATCTTGGAATCAACTTGGAACATCTCGAAACATCTTGAAATCAACTCAGAATGTCTTGAAACATCTCAGAATCATCCCATGATCATCCCACAACATCAAACAACATATGAAACCCTAATTCTACTATTAATTAAATAATACAACATTATTTGATTAATTCATGTTTCATCATTTTGACCAATTAAATAAATTATATTTATTTAATAAAGTCCTAATCTAATATTATTTCGTCTTGATTAGTCAAACAACGCCAATTATTTGATTACGTCACTAAATCACCTTATTCCCCTAATTGATTAAATTATTAAATCATAATAATTTAACTAACACACTTTCCCTCCAAAATTTGAATAATTAAATCAAAATATTCAAATCATTTATCAAAAATAAAATTAAACTAATGCAACTCTATTTGCAAAATTCAAACTTGATTTGCACGTTCAACTCCAAAAAGGAATTAATTAATTAAATCAATTAATTCATATTCCTCACCCACTTTCTGATTGAGAAAATCAAGGGTTGTTGACTGAGCAATCTATTTTGCTAATTCAACCATTAATTTCCTAACTAATCAATCTAAACCCTGACTAGCCAATCTATTCTTCAATCACCCTAATTGTGCAATCAACTTTGCACAATCTTCTCATGTCTAAATTCTCTCAACACATTTTGATCGTTAATCTGGATATTCTCCAACGCGATCCCGATCGTTGATTCAAAATCTCATTTCCTATATAATAAACCTCTCTCCTCACAAATAATGATTGAAGAATCAACATACTTTCACAATGAAGTGTTGTCACAATCACCATTGATAGAGCTTCAACCTTTTTCGATCAACCAAGCATCATTCATCTAGCTTTTTCACATGAACTTTGGAGGCTTACAGTGACAAGAACAATTGAACATCAAGCGAATACACTCCTCTACGAGATGGTAAAGTTGTGCTTATTACTTGTATTCATTTTGGTAATCATATGTTTCTTACTATAAGTTCAATTAGCTTAGTTTCATTTCGTATGTGTAGGATTAGATTTTAGATTTTTTGTGTTTGATCTTAGCTTAGATCCTAATTTCAATTGCAGTTTGATCTTGTTTTCATCTATCATGTTCCCCCTCACACAACAAGGATCCAATCCGCTACCATTTTCGGGAAGTTGCCCCCAACTTTAGACAAGATTACCTTCATTACCTAGGAGAGGGATTATCATGGTGCAACAAGGTTCAACACTTGATCGGTCATCAAGCCATGGTTGGTTTGCACATTTTATTATGGGATGAATGGATTGGATGCTTCAGATAGTATTGATAGATAAAGATGCAAGTCTTATTCAAATATAGTGCATGTTTGTTAGGTTTTCACTATGGTACCTATCCTAGAAGCACCACAAAGTGATTTTCACTAAAAGGACATTTTATTTTTCTTTACTTTTTTTTTTGCTTCTTTTTTTTAGATTTTTTATTGAGATACTTTGTTGTGTTTAAGTATAATTTTTTTTAAGATGGTTGCAATTCAGCTAAAGGTTCTTCTTTAGGAGTAGCCAATTGATAAGCCCTAGAGCCATAGCTTGTTTTCATGATGAAAGGACCTAACTAGTTTGGTTCAAACTTCCCCTTCCCATCCTGATTCAGTTAGATCTTTTGATTCTCTTTTAGTACTAGATCACCAACTTGAAAGCTTCTATTTTTTATCTTTTTGTTATAGCTTTGTTTGAGTCAATTCTGATAAACCTGAAGATGGTTTAACACACTCAAATTCCTTTCATCTAATATTTCCAAATCATTCAATTTGGACACTTGATATTCCTCATTACTGACCATTCCTTTCAAGGATACTCGTAATGAGGGGATTTCAACTTCAATAAGTAAGATTGATTCAAAATCGTAGACCAAGGAAAAAGGTGTGGCACCTGTAGGTGTATGAATGTTGGTTTAGTAAGCCCATAGGGTTTGGCTTAGTTGCAGATTCCAATCACGGTCGACATCATTAAGAGTCTTTTTTAGTATTGATGCTTTTATTAGATGCTTCAGCCTGATTGTTTCCTTGGGGGTAGTAGGGTGTTAAGAATCATTAGTGGATAGAAAATTTTGAACAAAGCTCACAGACATCTTGGTTTTTGAATGGGGTTTCATTATCCATTATGATGGTTTTGGAAAATTCCATATTGACAGATGAGATAATTCAAGATAAACTTGGATATCTATTTACCTGTGATGTACATTAATAGAATTGCTTCTATCCACTTTGTGAAGTATTCATTTGTAGTGATAATGAACTTGTGCCCATTATATGAAGTAGGAGATATATTACCTATCAAGTCTAATCTCCATTGCAAGAAAGGTCATGGTGCTATTATAGGTCTCTGTTCTTGTGTTGGTGCGTGAACAAGATCAAAATGTTGTTGGCATTGGTAGAATCTTCTTGAGAAATGGATGGATTCATATTCCATTAAGGGCCAATAATACCCTATTCTTAGCAATTTTTGTACTATATTAGGTCCACCAACGTGAGACCCACAAATTCCTTCGTGCACTTCCTGTAAAGTGGTTTGCGCTTCTTCCACATTAAGACATTGAAGTAATGTTTTGTGTATACTTCTTCTGTATAGGGTATCTCCTAAGATGGTGAATCGGGATGTTCTACGGACAAAGGTTTTCTTTTGGTTTTTTATTAAGTCAAGAGGTATGATACCATGTTGGATATAGTCAAATGTATCTTGGTACCATGGTGAGTTAGGACCAATAACATCACAAACTAGTTTTTATTTTGAGATATTTAATGCCGAATAAGGAGTTGCTCCACAAGGAATTCATATTTTGGAATATTTTTTGAGATGTTGAGGAGTGAACCTATTGTTTCCATAGAATTTGTTGCTCTATTATTGATCTGAGGAACATGTTCAAAGGTGATGATGACAAATTACTATTTGAAACTGTCCACCATTCTTTTATATGGCATTATCTTAGCATCCTTTGTTTGATATTCATTGTTTACTCGCTTGATGACTATTTGGGAGTCTCCATAGACCTATAGTTCCTTTATCCTCCATTCTATGGCCATCTTTATTCTTGTGATTAGCGCTTCATATTCAGAGATGTTATTGGTACATGGAAAAGCAATCTTGTAATCCTTAGGTATACTATCTCCTTGTGGTGTGAGAAATAAGATACCTACTCTTGAGTTGTGTTGAGTGTGGGACCTGTCAAAGTCCAAGGTCCAACGGCTAGACTGGTCAGTTAAAAGTATGCTTTCATCTGGGAATTCTATTGTTAAAGTTTGATGATCTTCCATCGGTGCTTCTGCTAGTTGATCTAGTATGATTTTTCCTTTGATAGCTTTTATGTCTATGTACTCTATATCAAACTCACTAAGTATCATTACCCACTTAGAGATCCTCCTGTTAGAGTTTCTTTTTCCAATAGATACTTTAGGGGATCTACTTTTGATACTAGCTTTACTTGTCTATTTAATATATAGTGTCATAACTTTTGTGCCGCAAAGACGACAAATAAACATGCTCTTTCTATGGGTGAATAATTCAATTCATAACCCATCAGTGTTTGGTTGATATAATAGACCGCTCTTTCCTTGTTATTGTCATCTAGTTGTGCTAAGAGAGCTCCTAATGTTGTCGATGTTGTAGAAACATATAGGATCATTTCCTTGTCTTGAACTGGTAGCATTAATACTAGATGGGTGAGTAAGTAATCCTTGACCTGTTGGAATGCCTAATCACATTTTCCATCTCATTTAAATGTTATGTCTTTGTGTAGAAAATGGGTGAATGTATGGCACTTGTCTGCCAAATATGCAATGAATCTCCTAATGCACTACAGTTTACCTTATAGACTTCTTAGCTACTTCAATATTCTTGGAGGAGGCATTCCTAGTATAGCTTTTACCTTGGTAGAATCTACCTCAATGCCTCTTGATACTATGTAACCCAGCAGTTTTCTAAAAGTGACACCAAAGATGCACTTCTTTGGGTTGAGATGCAAGTTGTATTGTTCTAGCCTGTCAAATACCTTTGCTAGGTTGGCCAAATGATCTTCTCTTTTGATTGATTTTGCTATTATTTCATCCACATAATCCTCCATAGTGGTATGCAACATATCATGAAATATGGTGGTCATTGCTAGTTGATAGGTTGCCCCTGCATTCTTTAGACCAAATAACATGAAATTCCAGAAAAAGGTTCCCCATGTACAAGTGAAATTTGTTTTATGTTGGTCCTCAAGGGATATTTTGATTTGATTGTTTCTAGAGAATCCATCCAGTAGTGATAGCATTTCATTCCCTACAGTTAGATCTACAATCATGTCAATGCTAGGTCGAGGGAAGTCATCCTTTGGGAAAGCCTTGTTTAGATTCCAAAAGTTTGTGAAGATCTTTATTCCCCAAGTGGGATTTGATACTGGTACTAGATTAGATACCCATTCAAGATAGACAATGGGTCTAATGAATCCCACATTTAACAGTTTTTGAAGTTCTACTTTTACCAAAAGTGTTATCTATGGATGCATCTTTCGTAGCTTTTCCTTGATGGGTTTAGCTCCAAGGAATGTTGTTGGTGATGTACAATCAATGTTGGATCTAGACCTAGCATGTCTACATATGTCCATGCAAAGTTGATTTTTCTTTCATTGATAAATTTTGAGAAGTTTATCTTTTCTTCAGGATCAATTGATGTTGCATGATATGTGATTTTGGGTGTTTCTCTTGTGCCAACATTGATAGGTTCGGCATCTTCAACTAGGAGTGTTGATTTCTCTTGATATTTTATGGTGGGGAGATTGAATGTTCCATCTTCAAGCACCTTAGAGAGGTTTTCACCTTTAGATGTGTCCTTTGTTTTTCTCTTTTCCGGATCCAATAAAGCCACATTGTGGTTTTCTTTAGGGGGCCTCTTTTTTATTTTTAAATTTTGTAGTTTATTTTTATGACTGGAAGATGCAATCTCCCCTCCAAAATATGCTCCTTGATCTAGTTCCATTACAAACACTGCTTTATGATCTTCTTGGTGAATATTCGTTCAAAGTCCCATGAACTATGCAAAAGCCTCATCATTCTCGAATGTGTCCAAAACCAGTGTATGATGTTGTTGTTTCCAATCTATCAGTTGTGGATATGCAAGGATATTTTGTCATGGGTATTTGAAAAGCTTATGGAAGTTGTAACTAGGTTAGGGACATTGGTTTTTTCAAGGCTTCATAAGGTATCTAAATTGTATTCACTAGAGTCACAAGAATCCCATTCGTATTCATTGGAATATATCTCGATATGGTCATCATTAGATGTTGATTTAGTGGTGAGGGTATTCACGTTGAGTTTTTCAAACATGTATTGGATATACAGGTAGTCATCTAGACTTTCGCAAGTATCTAATGTCTCAATAGTGGTAGAAGTAGATTCTTCCTCATAAGAGGTGTATTTAGTATTTGGGGTAATCATGTTAGATGCACCATAACCTAGTCTAAGATTATTTGGGCGTTGTTCTATAACGATTTTTTCTCTTCTTCCTTGTCCATGTAGACCAAGGCCACCTTGTCCAATGAGTCCCATTCTTTTGACTATTTGATACCCTTTGTTGTTTTCATTAATAGGAAGGGGAGGTAGTGGTTGTTCCCGTCCTTCTTTGTCTATCCATGAAGATAGATCCTCTTCACATACTTCCTCATCTTGCATGTCTCTCCACTTGGTGAAAATAGTGGGTTTGACTACCATTGTGACTGTTTGAACATGTCCAACCTTTATTGGTCCTCCATAAGTCTTAGGTGATGGGGGAAGCATTCCAATACAAAAAAAATGGTTGAAGTGGTATTCCCCACAACCCTTTTCAAGTACTTGGATCTTGGTATTAGATTTAGGTAGCTTAGTTGATGATGGTGTAGTGGAGGATGAAGATAGTGTTGATGGGTCAACGTAGGAAAAGGAGTCAAAAGATATATTTTTTTTGGGTATTTAAAGGATCTTTTTATATTTCACTTCCAACTTGTCACAGTAATGAAAGGGTTTGGGGTCATCATATATGGTAACTTCCTTATTTTCATACAGAAATTTTAGGTATTTATGGAATGTAGATGGGACTACTTTTAAAGCATGTATCCATGGTCAGCCCAAGAGAAGGTTGTATGGAAGCTCGAGATCCAATACTTGATAAGTAATTTCTATTATTGTTAATCCTATCTGAACGGGTAGCCTAATAGTTCCTTCTGAATTTTACTCCATGTCATCATAAGCTTTGATGGTGATGCTCTTGTTTTTATATATGACATCATCATAGTATCCCAGTTGTTTCACAAATTTTAAGGTACAATTGTTTAGACCTGCATCATTATCTATCATTACTCTCTTGACTTAGTGCTTTTGGACATAGTTCTAAATAAAGAGCTTGATTGTGGAAAGATTTTTCTGAAAGGTATTTCTCATAAAAGACTAAATGATGGGTGGATGTGATATTTCCAAACATGGCTTGAAATTGATTAGCATCAATATTTTTTGGGATTGACGTTTCAACAAGTGCTTTCTCCAATATTTCCTTGTGTTGGTGACATTTTTAAGAGTTCAAGGATGGAGATTAGGGTGCGAGTTTTCTTAAGTTGGTTCACAACACTATAGTCACTTGATGGTTTTCTTGTGGCTTTTACTTAGGTTGGTGCTCCTTGGATTGTTACTCTTCCCCTTTGAGTAGTCACATTACATTCAGGATCTCTACCTAGTATAGTTACCACACTGACATTTCCTAGAACTGTATCTTCACGATAAGAGAAGGTGGCCTTATGGTAATCTTGTTCTTTTCCTTGGTTGTTTCCCCTAGAATGGTCGAGGATTGGATCCTTGTAGATCTTTAGGTATTTATTTTTAGGATGAGGTTTGATGTCCACTTATCCCTTTTCGATTATGTCTTGCATAATGTTTTTAAGTCTCATGCAATTATTGGTGGTATGCCCCTTGATTTTGTGAAATTCACATTTGTCATTCTCGTTATACCAAGGGGGTTTGAAGTTGGGTCCCTCATAATTTTCTCTGTCATTTATTGAGATGAGGTTCTTTTGTACTAGTTTGTGCATAATGACCTCGAGGGATTCTCCCATGGGAGTGAATTTTCTTTGTGATTGGTCATACTGTCGAGGTGGTATCCTTTTTTTATCATGTCCTTGATTCTATTGTTTGTTGTTGGGTTGGTTGATCTGAGGATAACTAAGTTGGTTGTTCTGTGGGTTATTTGAAGCATAACCCTATTGTGTTGTTTGAACATTATTTTGTGGCACATTGGGAGTTTATATATTATGCACAATCTTGGCATCAACCACTCCATCATTGGTAACATTTTTTTTTTTAGCCCATATCTTATGTTTATCATTTGAAGTAGAGGGTTGATCCATTGGGTTGTAAATTTTGATTACTCCTCTTGCAATTAGGACTCTTTCAATGAGTATACCTTTTTCAATGGTTTCCTCAAAATTTCTTGGGAATATTATTGTGAGGTTGTAATTGATATCTACGTGTATGTTGGAGATAAATACATCGACAAGTTATTTCTCTGGAATAGGCCACTTAATTTTTCTCGCTTTGTGTGTCCATATTTGTAGGTATGAGGCAAATGATTCACCTTGATTTTGTTTGTTTTTATGGAGGTCAATGATCGTAATGTCTTGTTCTATGTTATAGGAGAAATGGTTGACAAACTTATTTGATAATTCATCAAATGTTCTGATACCTAGCAATAAACAAGAGAACCAGTCTATAGTGGGCCCACTGAGACTCCGTGGAAAAATTCTTATCAAGTAGGTTTCATTTCATTGTAGTTCCATGTAAGATACTAAAAATTCACATACATGCTCAATTGGATCTCCTTTCCCCCTATACTTGTCGAATTTTGGTATTTTGAAGCCTTTGGGGAAAGGTACCATGGATAAATTTTGATCAAATGAATATGGAAAATATCTTGGAGAGCATAACTCTTCCTTGGCTTTCCAATTTGTATAATCTAGTATCATTTGATTGAGTGTTTGAAGTTGCACATTTCTATCATTGTTTGTTGTGCTTGCTTGAGGATTTTGGGTATTGTAAATATGTTGTCTGATGATGTTTGTTTGGTTGTAAATTGGATATTGTGTAATCATGGGACCTTGAGGACCATGTTGGGTATAAGGTATGTTGGGTTCTTTTTGTGCATAAGGTAGGTTGGGTCCTTGTTGTGCATAAGGTAGGTTGGTTCCTTGTTGTGTACCTTGATATTGATTTTATGAACCTCCTTGGTATTAGTTTTGAGGGATATTTTATTGTGGAGTTTGGGGTGTACTTTGATAGTTCATTTGTGGTACACCAAGTTGATGTGGGATTCTTTGAAGGATACCTTGATGTTGCATTGACAGTATACCTTATTGTTATAGATTGTGTTGAAGGGCACCTTGGTATTGTGTTGATGGTACACCTTGTTGTTGTGAGTGTTGTTGAAGGGTACCTAGGTATTTTGTTAATGGTACACCTTGTTGTGGTTGATTTTTTTGAAGGTTATCTTGGTATTGCATTGATGGTACACCTTGATGTGGTTGATTTTGTTGAAGGGTACCTAGGTAGTTCATTTATGGTACAACTTGTTGTGGTTGATTTTGTTGAAGGTTACCTTGGTATTGCATTGATGGTACACCTTGTTGAAGGGTACCTAGGTAGTTTGTTGATGGTACACCTTGTTGTGGTTGAAGGGTACCTAGGTAGTTCGTTGATGGTACACCTTGTTATGGATTTTGTGATAATTTCCCTTGATGATATTGTAAGTTGTTGGAAGGGTCAATGTATGAAGTGCATTGTGGCATGTATTTCCCATGTGATGGGTTACCACCTTGTTCCTCCATTGGAATGTTTCCCATGTTTTGCATAATGTTATGTTGTGATATGTTTTGGGTTGTATTTCCTTGATACTTTTGTGCCACAAATGCTTGTTCAATTTGGGATGGTGGTCTAAACAATGGGTTATCCATGGGTTGTGTTTGATCATTGTTTTGTGAAAATAATGGTGGTATGTTGGGATTCATGGTTGGTTTTGGAATTTTTCTAACTAACATTTGATCTCCTAGTGGAATAAGATTTGGATCTTTTAGGATGTCCATGTTGAAGTCAATGGGTAATGTTGAACCACTTTTTGCTAATGTGAGGAAATATGAGTTTACATTTTTTCCAAGCATCTTGTCCATAAGCTTTTGCATCTTATGATCTTGGGATTATTCTAATAGTTTCTCATTAGTGAGTTCCTCATCACTATTTTATTCTTCTACGATCATTTCATTGAGATTTGGAAGTTGATTTTTACTATCAATCGTGTTTTGGTATCTAAGGAGTACTTCCTTATTACTTGGTGGTTGGTCTTGTGTTGCCTTAAATTATGGTTCCTTTTGAGAATTTGTAAGGTCACTTGGTTTATAATTCCATGGGTTGGTTTCCTCATTAGTTATGTTGGTTTTTGGTGCACTTGAGCTACTCTTGTTGGCTTCCATCTTTTTTCTATGTTGAGATCTTGTGGTTGTCATAAACAATCCCAAGACTTAGTTGAAATTTTGCGATCACTAACTATGGAATGGAATGATGTTTTTCTTTTGAGATTTTTTATTTTAAAAGAATGGTGTTTTGTAAACCAGGATTATTTATTGCCACGTAGGAGGTGGTAATACTAGCCTTCCGGCTGCAAGATCAACTTTGTGTTCTTCTTTTTCTAGAATAGTAACTGTGTTTCTCCACCAAGTTGGTGTTTCCTTTTTCTTAGACATAAAACTTCTCAAACTACTAATAATTTCCAATTGATCACCTTCAACTCATGTGATATTTGGTTGTATAATAGGAGCAATAATATCTGGGTGTTGAATAGGAGCAGTAGAACGCCAGATGGTCATGAAGTGAAAGATTTTTCTTGATGTTTGATCTTTTTTTGTTTAAAAGAATGATGAATGATGATGATGTAAAAGAAAACCTTTTGGACAAAGGTGTTGATGATTTGCTATGGTTTTTGTGATACCCAAGACCCTAAATTACGAGTGATGTTTGGTGGATGTTATGGAGATGATGCTAATTTTGGGACTCAACTTGTGCAAAACTTGGACTGATATTTTACTTCATTTTTCTAGAGGATATGTTTGAAGATCTACTTGAACTAGCCTTGAGGTGCAAGCAAATGTTAATATCTTATAAATCAAGAGCAAAGGAATAATCCAAGTCATGTTTCAATTTTGAATCCTAAAACTAGGTTGATGTGTTTGATTTATGCAAATGGATATGGAATTATGCAGATATGAGGTGTTTTGGAGGCATGACTATTTTGTTCTCAAAAGATGAAAGATTAACCAATTTTGGATTAGTTTGTGGTTTGCACCAAAAAATAGGGGAATAGCGACAATCTTTCAGGTCAATAATGGCTGGTTTTTCTAGAAATAGTGGTCAAGTTTAGCAAAAGCGACTTTGTTTCTGCTAAATAATAGAGCCAATGATAGCGATAATTTTGAGTAATAGTGAGCAAGTTCAAGTCAACACCGGTAATTTTTAGATCAATAGCGGCAATGTTTGTAAAAGCGACTCTATTCAAATCAAAGGCCTTCCTATTTTTCAAAAGTAGCCTTCTTTTGTCAGTGATTGTCATAAATAGAGACAGCAAAAGCGACTGTTTTGAGCAATAGCGAACAAATTTTAGGTCAATAGCGGTAGAAAGAACAACAATAGCGACTATGTTCAATTTTGTTTCTAGTTTTTGTTTATCGATAGTTTAGACAAGTTTTCAATTTTGATGTTTTAGTTGTTCTAATTTTTTTTGAGAATTGGCAAGTGATACAACACAACAATCAAAAACTTGACTCTAAATGTCTATAGCTATAAGCAAGTTTCTTTCCACAAAGCTCAAAATTTGTGAAAGTCAAGATACTAAAACCATAATTCCCAATGTTGACTTTGGTCTAAATGTAACTAAAAATATAAGCCTAAATATTTGGAAGCCTTTGGAGATATTTGTTTTGAAAAAAAAGATATCTTTAAGGAATGCAAATATAAGGCTCTTTTCAAAGGTATTCAGACTAAGTCCAAAGGGTTTGAGATTTTGATAAAAAAAGTTTAATTTTTGTTTTCTATAGTCCTTTTTAAATCAAGCAAAGTATTTGATGTCCAAGGAAATGGATATTTTTGGCAAGCTCATGGAAGACAATCATTACAACCTAGAGGATAGGCATGTTCTTTTAGGTGGGCTTACCTCATTCCCTGAAGGGATGATTTTACATGCAACTTATGGAGAGCGTTATGCCTCAACCATAAATTGGACTTGGTAAGTAACTTATCAAAATTAAATTTTGATGCACCACTTTCAAAGAATGTTTTGGAAATAAGGGTGGCCTCTACTACAAGGTTCTTAGTTGCTGCTCAGGGGACACTAGTACAGAATCAACAATATATGACTAAAAAAACTACTAAAAATTGCATATAAATGACTGAACTTGGTCACATGACCATTAGTAGTTTATTGCCAGTCATATATAACGTGACCAGATTGATGACTAAACCATTTTTAGTCATTTATTATTATTTTTTATTGATCAATTTGGTAGTATATTTAGTTGTTGATTTAGTCATTGATTGCTATAATCTGGTCAATTATTTAGTTGTTTATTTAGTTATTGATTGTTGTAATCTAGTCACTTATTTAGTCATTTTTTTATTTACTGATATATTTAGTCATTGATTGTTGTTAACTGGTCACTTATTTAGTCATTTTTATTCGCTATTCACTTATTTCTGTCAATTGGTAGTATATTTAGTCAATTTAATTATTAATTGATGTCAATTAGTAGTATAGTTAGTCATTTTAATTGACTGATATTTGAGGATTTAAAGATAAAACATAGAAATACACATCAATCATCAATTGCACACAATAAGACAGTCATTGAGAAGGAAAAATCGATGAAATTTATTAATAAAAGAAAGGTTTTCTAATTACAGCTTAGAAATAGAGTATTACAATTGTTATTTTCAGTCACAAGACTAAAAATATGAGTTACAATATTGCCCATAAATGACTGCAAGAAAGAAACTTCTCCAAAAAACTTCTGCAATGATGGAAACGCATGCTTGAAGCCCTTCAATGTGAGCACATGCCCCTTTCATCTCTTAAAACTTCTACGACATGGGAAATCTTCTTGGAGCAAGCTATAACATGTAGAATCCAAGAAGGAGAGTGTTGATCGTGTCCCATATATGAAGCTATCTCCTTCAATGCAGTCAACAATAACCTAGCTAAAATCTTTCCTTCTTTATATGCAACATGCCATTTGATAAGAGCAACAAGGTGCTACCTTTTTTGCCATGAATGAAGATGTGCCTCAATACAACCAACAAAATTACTATTAGTCTCAATTCAGAATGAATAAAAGTGCATTGTATATTGCAAGTTTATAAAAGTCCAAGCATAGCAGAAAGATAAATCAATTTAAAAATTGTAGCCTTGTCAACAAATGCCTTAAACAGGGTGTTCAACATAGGCCTGAAATATGCATATTGAACCCTTGATTTTAGAAACCTTGTTCAAAGTTTAAGAAAGGTGGTATGCTCATATTATAGAATGAATTTGACATTATATAATGAGGCTATCAACACTAACCAAACTAGAACAACATTATCAACATAAATTTCCTAGAAACCAAGCGAAAGGATTCCATCAGACTTAATTAGAAAACAAAAATGTCAACCCTAGTTCATGTGTTTTCTAAGTAAATACTTGCACCATGGAAGAATCCATTTATACATAAATTCCAAGTTAATTTGATGAGAAAATATCTTTGATGTCCAACTGGGAAGCCTTAATATCCAAAAATTACTAACCTAATGTTTCACAACAAGTTTCCCAACTGTGACATCATCTTTACTTAAGAAACCAGATATTAATCTAGTCCCATATTGAATCTCACAGGATTCTCCTTCACAAACAAAAAATGATATACATTATTTTTTAGCAACTTCCTTGATATCCCCATGTAAGTAGACTAAACTAAGTGAGGTTGAGGGTTTGAAGTAGAGTACCATCTTCTTGGTATGTGCTTGACTTTGATGACTTGTATCTTGAATGAAAATAGCAAGCTAGCTGCACTGTACAACCATAAAATCCTCTTTAATTAAAATAATCCTTCTAGATATTTCAGTTAATTTATAAGAGAGCTAATTTCACTATCCAAAGAGCCATCAATCTATTTACTATATATAATTTCCTAGAATTCAGAATTTGAATGTAATGAAACTAACCATAATTACCAAAGATTTGACACCAAAATGTAGTACAAAATGAATTGTTTAACATAATTCCTTAAAGAGATGTCATCTTATGGAATTAAATGATATGATTGAAAAATGTGCACAAAATGGATTTTGTAATGAAGCTCTAAAAACCTTTGAATTAATGAAGCACTCTGGAACACCAACATTGTAAGCTTTGCTTTGTTCTAGATGCATGCATTCATGCAGGTTTAGCAGATGAGGGTTGCACAAACTTCACACATTAGTAACCTTTGTGCTCATGCTAGCTATCTTGAGGACACCCTAAACATTATTACTGAGATGCCAATTAAACCTTTGGTTCCTGTGGATCATATATGAATATAGGTTGAGTATTCTAATAACACTTCTTTTTTAGTTGGATCCTAAAAATGCTACAACTTATGTTCTTCTAAAACATCTCTACAGAAGCAGGTAGGTGTGGTGAGGTTCAAATAGTAAGGAGATTGATGAAAGATAGAGGAATTAAAAAGATACCTACATGTAATTGGATTGAAGGGCGTAAAATGGTACATGCTTTTTTGTGTAGGAGACAGGTCACATCCACGAACATGGGAGATCTATGCAAAATTGGAGAAATTGGCTTGGAAAATGAAGGCAGCAGGGTATTTCCAGATTTAAGACTTTTACTCAATGGTGTGGAATAGAAGAAAAAAGAATCATGTATCTGCCACCATAGTGAAAAGTTAGCAATTGCATTTGGTTTGTTAAACATGGCCCCTGGTACAACTATTAGAGTTGTTAAGAACCTTCAAGTATGTTCTAATTTTCACACTACATCTAAATTAATCTCCAAGATTGCTGCAAGAGAAATTGTTTTGAGAGATGTGAACCATTTCCATCATTTTAAACAGGGACAATGTTTTTGTGGAGAATATTGGTGATGCTAAATGAAACAATCTAAAAAATAGGCTTACACTATAATAATGTGTACTACATCATATCCAGTAATAACGAAGGGACATCCATCAAAGCATAACAGCAAAGGATTTTTTTTGTCATATGTTGTAGTTACAAGTGCCCTGCTAGACATACATGAAAATGTGGAAGCAATATACACAAGGCAAGTGAACTGTTTCAAAAAATGCCTCAAAGAAGTGTGATATTTCATTTTATAGTTTAACTGTGATACCACACCATTTTGACATGATCCTTGCGGTGATGTAGGATGTTACTGCTACACTGCACCGTTATTGCTCGGCCTTCACGATAATGCAAGATGTTACCACTACATTGCACCGTTATTGCTTGACCTTCGCAGTAATGCAAGATGTTACCACTACACCACATCATGTCTTCTTGGCTCTTGCAGGGATACAGGAGAAGTATTTGATTTACCGCCATACCGCACATTTATTGCTCAAACTTCACGGTAATGTGAGATGTTACCGCTACACCACACCATGTCTTCTTGGCTCTTGCAGTATGGCAGTATTATGAAACTTGTCACAACAGTCTTATGAAACTTGTCAATATTTATGGGAACCTTTTAAATTACATTCAAATCTATAAGGAAACTATCCTATAGGGATGACAATCCCAAGAAACATGGAAATGGTTACACCAATAAATAGTTAACTAGAAACCATGAATTTTCAATGCATAATGGAGAATATACAGATATTTAAGTCAGTGAGCAAACATCCTTGGAGAATTGTCATCAAAAGTATGACAATCTAAGAGTTCATAGTAGAAAATCATATACCCTGAAAGACCTAATAGTCATAATAGATCTAGTGATAGCTCTCAGAGTCATGAGAATAAATTCATAAGAGAATAGATGCAAGAGCATGAAAAGACACTAAGATGGAAGGGAAATTGGTAGAGTTGAAGAATTAGACCTATAGTGAGAAGGTAGGGAGAACAAAGTAATTTACAGTCAAGAGCATCATGGTAGTTTCTCAAGTGAATATATTTAGGCAAGGAGAGAACTTAGTGACAACATTACCATCAAAACAATAAGGATACTCAAAACCCTACCAAACCCTAGGGCCTTTTTCATCAACTTGTAGAGATCTCAAACATGCATGAAAATATTTCATAGAGACTAAAATCATCTCTATTTTTTATGATCACAAAAAGTAACAAAAATTTAGATTTACAAGTGATGAAAAGAAGTACATGGAAAGTATATTATGCTGAATTTTTTTAAAAATAAAAAACTTAACAATTAACTATCTAATACAATCTAACAAAATACAAATATACAATGAAATACTATGATTAACAAAATGATAATTTTAACAGTTATCTTAAGGTAGAAAAAAAAATTGTGCAAGTGAAAAATAACACCCTTAGATTATTTTGAACAAATAACATTTTCATTTACATCATTTTAATGCAACAATTTTTTAGATCCGTCTAGTTGTACAAAAATCAAATCAAATCTGGAACGATCTCAAAGATCTGAAGGTTTAAAAATCTGATATTTTTAGATCTATTCTTAAGTGTATCCTGCAAACTTCATCATAGAAGGATGGGTCATCACCTCAATTAGACCTAGATGTGGAACTGCCTTTTGCTATTTCCATAGAATCCAAAATAGGCCTAACAAATGCTGGAAGAAATAACCCTGTAAACACGCAAAAGGAAAAGCTAAATTAGTAGTAATTTACTAATTTTCATTCAACTTCTTTGTAATCATTTTAATTACCTAATTTTATTATACTTTAAAGATTTATAATATGAAGTTTATCTATTCAAATAGCTTAAATAATTTTAAGTTATAAAACTGATAAATAGGCTTTAGCAATTCAAAAAAAATCCACTTCTAAAATTTTAAATATCTTTAATGTATCTATTTACCATTGTTAGAGAGTTGCAAACTATGAATTGTCCTTTGTCCCATAGGACTGAGAAAGGAAGAACATTGTCAAATTGTGATTGAATCATAACAAATAGTCCAAAAACAATGAAAGTTATTGTCAAATGGTGACAAAGATTTGTCCTCGAAGTCATTTGCACATGGTGATTGAGAACACAGTGAGTAAGAAGTAAAAGAGCACTGGATCATATCACTAGAAAAATGGTCATGAGTTATGTAATGAACTTCACTATTATTTTGATCACAAAGGGGATCGAGATAATAACCAACATACTAATGTGCACAGAGAATGTTCATGGAGTGCAAACTTCCTTACAAAGTAATTACCATAGTAGAGTTTGAGGTGAATTACACATGCTATTTTATGCTGATATGGATATGTTCTAACCTATAGTTAATTGTTGTAGCATAACAGATAGGCTAAATAGTTGTTCATATACCATTGTTCAAATTCTAAATTACTATACCTTATTCTAGGAGCAAATCAAAAGGGGATTCCATACATAAGACACCATTGTTTCAAATTCAAAATTGTTGGCTCTTTCACAATTCTTTGCTTCTTTTATTTGATCTAAGATAGCTTGTTGTATAGAAGATGCTCTCAAAATCATAGTAAACTCCTTTATTCCGGGATGACTGTTTAGAATCTTCCCATCATAAAAATGAACAAAAGCATTAAGTCATTAACTTGAACTTTGTAAGAGTTTCATCAAATTCTACTTTTCCACTCTCTTTTCCATTCTGAATTTTATTCCCAATTTCATCCATGAAGAACTTCCTCAGCCTATAGATCCTGTTGTTAGCCATAACTTTACTAGGTGTCGAGGATAGCTCTGAGTTTTTACCCAAGCAACAATTGACAAAGTTTTGCTTGGTATTTACTATGATTTTGAGAGCATCTTCTATACAGCAGGTTGTCTTAGATCAAATAAATGAAGCAAACAATTGTGAGAAAGCCAACAATTTTGAATTTGAAACAATGGTGTCTTATGTATAGACTCCCCCTATGATTTGCTCCTAGAATAAGGTATAGCAATTTAGAATTTGAAATAATGGTATATGAACAACTATTTATCCTATATGTTATGCTACAACAATTAACTATAGGCTAGAACATATCCATATCAGCATAAAATACTAAGTGCAATTCACCTTAAACTCTGTTGTACCTAAGTATGACAGTACCTAAGCTTCTGGTGTTTCTAGACGGAACCTATAGTGAAAAAGTGTCTAAAGGAACCATATTTGGAGCTCTTCCCTAAAATGAGGGTTGAAAACATTAAAATAAAAGCAATACCATAATTCTAAAGTAACAATTTGTATCAAGCCAAATTTCAGAAAGTATAATTAAACAGACAAATCATTACAATTGGACCTCAAATTGGACCAAGAATATTTATGATTTTATCTTTAGAATGTAGGAACTTTCTCTATTAGAGCTTCATGACCTCAAATTGGATCTTAAATTGGACCAATAAAATTTATGATTTTATCTTTAGAATGTAGGAACTTCCTCTATCAGAGCTTCATGACCTTAAATTGGATCTGAAATTGGGCCAATAGATTTATGATTTTATCTTTAGAATGTACGAACTTTCTCTATTAGATATTAAAGATCTCAAGTTGGATGTCAAATTGGACCAAAAAATTTATGATTTTATCTTTAGAATAAAGGAACTTCCTCTGTCGGATATTCAAAAATTCTTACACTCAGGTTCTACTTCCAAGCAAAAACACCTAGAAGTGTTACACACCGGCTCAAAGTACTCTCCAACCTAGTTATGCCACCGATAGCAATCTATTTTTTCTTGAACCATCCATACCCGAACGTTGCATCATAATCTATTCTTCCTGCACATAAAAATGCCACATATTAACCCCTTCTAAATAAAACTTAAAATTATTATAAAACCATAATTAATAAATAATTTCAGCTTTAGAAAGAATCTGATGTCATTTACTATCAAAACAAAAGTTGTATAAATTAAAAAAAAATCCATGAAGCCATCTATCCAAAGAGAAAATAAGCAATGTAAGGATTTTAGCAATATAATTCCAAAGGGTTATGTTGTAACGGTAATGGAATCACCATAAGAGTACAATCGAGGAAAAATTTCTTGTGACTGTAATTATGTGATCCATAACTCTATTGGTCATGTGGCATAGTTGTGCTATAGAAAATACATGATGCATTCATCCGTGACACAAGTTTAATGTGGCTATGTTGTGATAGAAATGGAGGCACTCATATGAGCACAATTCATGTATAAATCACTGTCAAACAATTAGGTCTTAATCATCATTGGGTGCATTCAGGTTGACTCAAGTTTAACAGGTTACTATGTAATGATAACATGATCCAAGAGCGATTACCTCTTGCTGCAATAAAGATCCTATAACTCTGATTGATATGCAGAGTGGTTGTGTTATATCAATTATGTAGTGCATTCAAGCACAACCCATGTTTAATGGGCTATTCTATAGAGTGATCAATATTTTCTAAACCTTATGAATGTTACTTAAAAGTGTACAGCTTAAACTACAAACCAAGTTTGTTACATACTTGAATGTAATCTTGGGTTACCATAAACTATAATAATGTGAACTGCTAATAACCATTATGGAAAGTATTAAAGCAAGATCCATGCTATATAGGATACATTTCCCTGATCAGGTTTACATACCTTAATGATAAAACACAAGCTCCCCATACACTCTAGGATACAATCCAAGATCATACCACAACCCTGTCAAGACAACTAATTTTTTGACCCAAGATTTAACGTTGTTTTTTAATACCAACAAAAGCATTGGTAAGAGCATGACTAGGGTACAAACCCTAGGCCTTCGTAGAAACATAAACCATAACTCTAGTGGATTAGTGAGGTTGCAATACCAGAAAGATTGAGACATTGTAGCCAATAACAAAATCTTGCAATCTAAAGATTGTAGCCAATAACAAGCACACTATGTAGCTCAATGACATTTGTAAATGTAATCTATAGTAAGAAGAATGACAGTCACTTGAGGTGTGACAGCCAAAAAGAGGCTAAGCAATGACAAGATAATAAAGCTCAAACCTTGCATAGTAAAGTGGAGATTTTAACAATGAGTTTCCTTACACCCTTGTTGACCTTAAGGGTTTTTCAAATGCTATTGGCATTGTTAAACAAAGCAAATGAAATCAGGGAATGACTATCCAAATGAAGTAACAATGGTAATCACAGGTTCAATGTTTCTTCTTAGCCATTGTATAATGGAGGTAGTGGATTGCATGTTTGAGCAGTGTTTTGAGACTCATCAAAGATGGGAGAATAGTGAATAATACCTTATGGACTATGAAGTAATGACGATAAGGTTGAAGGATCTTAAGACCCACAATACCATGAAACAATGAGTCCCTTGTAGTAAGTAAGTAGGTAGTCTATAGGGCATAGTTTTATTTTATAAAAGGATGTTCATGAAAGGAATCTTCAAGTGATAGTGAGTGAGCTATTTGAAATTGTAGCTAAGGGTGCAATATCTAGTCTTAAAGGTAGTTAGAAAAGTAGTAAATGTGCAAGAAAATCAAATCGTACATAGCAAACAATTCATAATGTTATCTTGCATAATGCCTTGAGTTTGAAGACAAAAATCTCATTGTATCTTGATGAAAGTAGTGACCTTAATGGTCAATCACTGGCAACCATGATTTTAGAATATGCTATTGTGCTTATGGAGGAAACATTTTAAGCAAGGCAGTGAGTGGTGGTTTGGAACAATGACAGGTATGAAGGACTTGCTTTATATGCATACTATGCAGTCTAGCTTAAGACAACGTTCTTAGAAGAGATTGAAGGTGTATTATGGAACTCAAGGGTTACCATGATAAGGATTAAAGAAAAGAATGAGATCTATTTAAAAGCCATTGTCATGAAGATATTAAAGATGTCACATGCAAAACCCTAGCAGCTGGAGTAATGAATATAGTGCCAAAGAGGACAGTGTGTTGGGGAAGATTTAGGAGATCTCCACATTATCTAATCACAAGAAAATACATCATTTATTTATTTTTTAAATTAAAATAAATCATTCTAAACCCTATATAGGATACATTGATACTTCAAAAGCATCTTATTTATTTTTTAAAATTAAAAGAAATCATTCTAAACCCTATATAGGATACATTGATACTTCAAAAGTATCTAAAGGAATTTGATATTATGCAAATATATGTCAATTAAATACCTGGATTACAAACAGTAGCGCAAACAATGTAACCCTTGTTGAGCAGAGCGAGAATGAGATAAGAAACAATGAATCATATGCCTCATGTCATGCACATATCCTTACCATTCTTTGTCATTCTTTACTGAAACACTTCTCCATTTTGGCAGGCTACACCTGAAAATAAGGTTTCGACAAAGGTTTTAGAGTATGTTTATTAAAATGAAAACTCCATTCTGGCAAGCTACGCCTAAAAATAAGATTTTGACGAAAGTTTTAGAGTATGTTTATTAAATTTTTAGAGTATTTTGGCAAGCTATATTCTTGATTCGTTAAATGATTTATTCAAATGGATTGTGACTAAATAAATTACTAACTATTTAGTCATTTTTATTTTTGTGACTAAATAATTTTTAGTCAACCACCAAATTAGTCATTTATTTACTCATTTATAGCTGAGTTGCAAAAAAATTAGTAGAATTTAGTCATTTTTAGTTGTTGTGACTAAAATTTTTAGTCACCTAGTCATTTATTTGCCAAATTCTACTAGTGGGACAACCTATGTTGCTAATTTCCAGTAAGCCACTTTAGGCTTTAACCATTTCTACTAGGGGCTCTATATACCCGAAGGTACCTCCCTCTTCTAAATGACACTATTGGAAAAGTAATTGGAAGTTTGATCTTGGTGTTTAGCCTTGATCATTTATATAGCAGCCTGAGGGAAGTACTTCTTTTAGTCACCTTGAGTTCTCCAGTGTGGGATGTATCTCAAGGAAAGCCCTCTAAAGGTTAAAAATAGTACAAAAAAAAGATGTGAAACTCAAAGTGCTTTTCATCACCCAAGATCATCCTAATATGCAAGGGGAGAGGATAGACACTTAGTTTTCCAAGCATGGAAAATGCGGTATACAATCCATAGCAATTTGATTTTTAATACAAATTTTGAAATGTGTAAAGATATCAATTCATTTTTTACGTGCACCATTTTCAAAGCATTTGAGACTTCATGAAAAATATAGCAATGTACAAATCAAAATGGATTTATTCAATTTTAAGCACCAAACTTGGGTGTTTCTAATAGCATTGTCCGTCTTAATGTGGTCAACAAAAATAAAAAGCATTTGTTCATCAAAAAAATGAAATATGTTGGTCAAAACAAAATGTTCAATTTTATAATCACCAAATGAAATGTTGTTTAACTAAGAAAGCTTTGAACGTTCGGTTTTAAAAAAACACCAATTTGAAGTGTGCAAGTTGTGGGTTCAATTTTACAACACTGAATTGAAAGGTTCTTTAAACTAAGAAAGCTTTGAAAGTTTAGTTTTAAAAAACACCAATTTGAAGTGTGCAAGTTGTGGGTTTAGTTTTACAACACTAAATTGAAAGATTCTTTAAACTAAGAAAGGTTTGAAAGTTCAAAATTTTTTTAAAACACCAATTTGAAGTGTGCAAGTTGTGGGTTCGGTTTTACAATACCAAATTGAAAGATTGTTTAAACTAAGAAAGCTTCGAAAGTTCAGTTTTAAAATTGAAGTGTCCTTGGAACGTTCACCAACCCTACAATGAAACCATTAGTTGTTCTCATGGAAACACATGCCATACTCCTACAAGGGCTGCAACAATCAATGTTAGAAACTTCCCAAAACACCAAAAGTCAAAGTTAGCGTTAGTTTAACTTGTGAATTCAAAGAACTTTTTTGCAAAATTTTGAAAAATTTAGAAAATACATCAAAAGTGGCCTTGCTCCATGCAATAGAGAACAACTTTTAGGTCAATAGCGCCCCTATAGATGTTAGTTCACTCTATTTAGAAACTTTTTTGCAAAATTTTGAAAAATTTAGAAAATACATCAAAAGTGGCCTTGCTCCATGCAATAGAGAACAACTTTTAGGTCAATAGCGCCCCTATAGATGTTAGTTCAAATACCTCTATTTAGAAACCTGTAACATAAAAATTCAATAGCACATAATTTTAAGTCAATAACAACCCTTCTTGTGTCAATAGCGCCCTTATTTAGGTTGATAGCGACCAAACAGAAGAAGCAAGTGCATTTAGGTTTGCAGCGAAAACGTTCCAGTTTTAACAAAAGCGATCAAGAACCTACAAATTCTTATCAAACTCAAAGAGAACGTTAATGTTAAGGACCTAGATCGCATCGGGCATGCCAAATGTTATAAAGGAGGAACAAAATCATATGGAAAATAAATATAACATGAATCAAACTAAATTAATTCAAAACAATATTAAGACCCCTAAACCTATTACTCATGAAATGAAGCTTTAAAACTATAAAATCAAATAATGAAATCCTAAGATAACACAAATCGAATTCAAAACTTTAAAACATATACCATCACATGTTGGAGTTGTGTTTGCATTGATGCTTGGATGTTGGATTGCTTGATTCAATGCAAAGCCTCCATTGTTAATGTTGTAAAAGCTTCAAGAACGTGCGTAGATGATGAACTAGAATGTGATGATAAATCATAACATGCTCAAGAGATAATTGTGCAGCCTTCACTTATGAAATTCTAGATGATTTGTGAGAGGGTAGAAGAGTGTTTTATAGATTTCACGTTTCAAGATGAACGATCTAGATTTCATAGTAAATGATCCTGATCAACGGTTAAAAACCATTGAGAAGATTTAGATTGGAAGAATTAGTGATTTTAGATTACATAATCTATGTGATTGATGAAATCAAGTTGAGTATTTAGTGGGATTGAGGAAATATATTTAGAGGTCAATGGGATTGAAGAATAGATGAATCGATTAGGAAATAGATGAATCAGTTAGCCAATCAAAGTGAGCAATCAGTGGTCGTGATTTGCTCATTCACAAAAGGGGTAAGGATAATTAATTAAATGAATATTTAATTAAAATTTTTGATTTGAACATGCAAGTCATGTTTGGCTTTAATAAATAAGGTTGTATTTGTGTGTTGACTATGTTGAATGATGTTAAATAATTAATTTAATTATTCAGGTTTAGAAAGGGGAAAGTTATTTAATTAAACTATTAAGTAATAATAATTTAATTGATTTAGGGGAATAAGGTATATTAGCGACACAATTAAATAATTTATGTTATTTAATTAATCAAGAGGAATAAAGTTAGATTTAATGATGAAATAGTGAATTAATTAAATAATTTAAAGATTATTCAATTAATAGAGGAAAATAGGGTTTTTGATGTAAACGATGTTAATTGCAGTGATATTAATCATAATGATGTCGATAAATGGAAAAAATGTCATTTAGGATGTGTGATGTGTTTAGGTCATTTTTACATGTCTACATCAGGTATGCATTTGTCCTTACCCAAACCCTACAAATTATTGATTTCTTTACATGTGGATTGTTGGGTTTCATAAATTCAAGGTTTCCTTCATAGTCCATCAAGGATTGTATGGTGTTTTTCAAGCAGTTTCATGAATTTAATGCATTCTAAGACACTTATGTTCGGTCCTGCAAAACCTCTTCTCATGGGAGTCCTATTGTGGGATTTCATCTTTGCCTCTTCGAAATTTGGCTTGGTCGAGGGTGGCTTCCACACAATCAAAAGCCCCATACCCTAGTTTTTCCAAGTCCCCACGGGGTTTTACTTGCAAGATTCAATCGCATTCATTACATGACACTCAACATAAACATTCATGGCTAGAAATTAAAACACTAAGTGCATAAAACATTGAAATCTTAATGAATTTTAAAGGTTTTTTTGAAACTTGAAGTTACAATCCTTATGTTGGAATGTCTATGCAAAAACTCCCTCAAGAAATGCCACATAATTCTTTCCAACCTTTATGGCCCAAGCACTAATGTCTTTCATGTGGGTGGCTTACGCACAAGGCTTGTCTGTGTAGGGTTAAAATAGGTAAAATGTTAAGTTCTAAATATTTTTTTCCTTGAAGGTTCATTTTCCCACATGCTTAAATGGATAAACTCAAAATTGTTGAGTGTTTAAGCTTTACGGAAAATGGATACCACTCGTGGGGTACCACTTCACTGGCGTTGTTTGGTGTGGTCACCACATTCCCTTGGCCTGTAGTGCTCTGGCATCTATAACTCCTGGGCTCACAACATTATGGCATCCACATAGTCCTGAATCGCAAATACTCAAAGCCTAAAAAATGTCAAGAATGACCCCAATTTGCCAAAATTGATGATTTTTCTCTAACATTAGATATTCTAAAGAATATTTTGGTATATCTTTTGATTGGACTAACCACCTTTCCCTCGCTTGATGAATGTAACTCATTACACGTTTTGGCAGGTTATATGGAAAAGGGTTAAAAAGCAGGAACGATCGAAAAGATAAAGAAATCAACTAAAATGAAGTACAAATTTCATGGTGTTGAGGTCACCTCCAAGATCATGTCCACTTAGGACAAGATATCTAATACAAATCTTGGGCATGTGAATGTTGATGAGTTCCAAGAGTGCACCCTCACCAATCCAAAAAATTATATGGCTAGGAGAATTAAGAAAAGTGGCATTGCACAGGCAGTTGGTTTCCCACTATCCCTAATCAATCTTGAACTGATTCATGGGTGTCAGGAATTCTACCACAAATATTCTCAAAGAATAGTAACATCTAAAGGACGAGTGGTGGCTGACTTATCGCCCCCATCTATTGTGAGTCTTTGAGATTCCTTCTTTTGCAGAGATGGAGGTAGTATCAAAAGAATATGCTCTTAATGGGTGGAAAACTAACCACACAAGTTTCCTCCAAGTGATTAACAAGAAATGGATGCATACTCCTCAGCCCATCACAAGAAAACTCCATAATAAATTGTATAGAAATTATTTTGTGGAAGAAGTGAATGATCTAGTGACATTGTTGAGTAGGGTTGCGAAACTTCTCATCTCAAATGTGTTTGAGGAGTGGATGTACTTCTTTGTGGAAGAAATACTCAAAGGAGAAATCAAATTTGATTGGAAAAAATGATCAACGATAACATCCATAACCAGTATGTATCATTCAAGAAGACAACTGAGTTTTATATGACCTACATTGTCTATTTGCTAGCAGCCAACTTTCCCTATAGAGGTATGACTTAAAAAGGGAACCTAGGGAGATACCCCAATGATTTCATTGTTTATGAATGCTACCCTCAACTGTAATATAATAATTACAAGAGGAATTATAAGAGGGTGAATGATGCCTTCATTATACACATAGTCAGATCTTTAGTAGGAGACTTCAAAAATAGAATTTAATACTCGGATGAAGGAATGGTCAAAAGCTTCGGTTATTGGTTTTTCCAATTCCTAAAATTTACATACTTCAAAATTGAAGGCTTCTTTGGTGCCCTATATAGGCTACCCAGGTACTCAATAGATAGGATGGTGTTGCTAGAGTTGACATGATAGCTAGGTGCTTCACACTAATTGTTGGAATCAAAGAATTGAGTTGGGGTTCCATATCCCATGACTCTGCGAAGAGCACAATATTTGTGTCCTTCAACCATATCTGTCAAAATTTTAGATAAAGAGATTCAAGAATTATGCTTGTTCTTTCATACCACACGGGGAAATATGGATCCCTTAGGAAAAATGTAGAAATAGGTTGGGAAACAACATGCCCATCAATGGCTCATAGAATATTTTTGGTCCAACTACGAGGATGAAGATGAGGTTTGAAAAAGGGTGTACATGAGGGTATCTTTGGAGTTCATCTGGAATTTGGATTTATACATTGTCCTTGATCAATTGAAGGAAGATGATGATAACTTAGATGAAGAGGCCTATAGTAGGGTGGCCAAAATCTCTCTCCACTGATGGATTTCATTGAAGAAGAGGAGACTGATGTTGATGTAATCACCTGTCTAGTATTACTGAGGACAAAGAAGTGGATCGACACTCAGGTTGCACAATTGAAAAAGCGAGGGGTGGAACTTACCTACGATGAGTGGGAGCGAGCTCAAGATTAGGAGAGTGATGGTAATGAGAAGATGGATGATGAAGGACATGAGGAAAGGTTTATTGAGGAAAGTTCATCAAGTAAGGGTATAATTTCTACTCCTGCCACCCGATCTCGGAAGAGAAAGTAAATTCAGGAGAGGACACCAACAAAGAAGCCTCAAGTATATGAAAAAAAAAAGCATTGAGGGTCGCAAACCCATTTCAAAGAAAGAAAAGAATGGTGAAAGAATTATAATGGACACTATCAAGGAGGAGCCATCACCACTAGAGGAAGACTCCCAGGTTCAATCCCCCAATCATCCATCTTCACTGCCTCATTCCACTACACCGTTCCCCCCCACTTTTGTTCCACTAACCATGTCTTCTCCACCTACCATGGACATATTTTTCCACTTTCCTTCCTTCACTCCTATCTCCATGATCTTGGTTGATTCTTCTTCATCGACTACATCATATCCTTCTTCCTACATGCTTCCACCTCTGCAACCCACCTTCTCTACAGTGTCGCCTACTCTCCCTTCCATCCCACCTTTTGCTTCTTCTACCACTCTACTTGAAACTTTTGTTGCACTTTTGAATAACATGCTAAAGGGGTTGTCAAACACCTTGTTATCTCAATATAATAGGCTTCTTATGGCTTAGATTATCATTTCCCTTCCCACTTGCTCCTCCTCCCCCTATTCTTGAGCCACCAAAAATGAAAAATATTGAAAAGATATGGAAAGAGATGCAACAATAGGAGAGGGAGAAGCTCGAAGATACAACTATCATGGGTGAGGAATCGACAGTGTCTGAGCATGAAGAATACACTAAAAAGCCACCTAGTTTCTTCAAAGTTGTAGATCCTAAAGGAGGTGAAACTATTGAAGATAATAAAGAAGAAAATACCCCGGGAGAGGATAGAATAGAGGAAGTCTATGAAGAAAGGCCACACAAAGAGAAAATGAAGATGAAAATATAAAGGATGTGCAAGAAGAAGTGCCTAAAAGAGAAGAAGAAGAAGATAAGAGAGAAAAGGAAGCAGATATTGATTTTGCTCAGCTTGGGAAGATAGAAGAAGAGAGAATCAAGAAGACAATTGAAGGGGAGCATGCTGAGAAAATGGGGATGCAACATGAAGAAGAACAAGAGGATCCACAGATGCATGAGATTGTTGCCACATCTTAGGTAGAGAAAAAATCCACTCCTTGGCTGGAGTAACAACTAAAAGACAAATCTCTTGTGATTCATGACCCTAAGGGACACTTTGAAGCTATCATGGCATGTGCAGGACAACAACCTAAGGAAAAGAAGAAGGCCAAGGTTCGGTCACATATCACTTAGGATGCTTTTGGGTCCCGCACTGTTCACATCACCACCCTAGCTGTGGACAAAGATGTTGAAAATATATATCCTTCTGAGTATAATGTGACTTTAATAAATATTGGCCCCACCAACAGAGCACAAGAGATAGATGAATTCCATGGTTCAATGGCGACCATTGTAATTAGAATGGATAAAGATCAAGAAACAAAGGTTTTGAAGGCATAATGGTAGACTGTTAAGGTATTTCAATAAGCTTCCTACTCATACCTTTTGTAATTTGTTGAGTGTAGATTGCAGTGTAAGGTTAGTCTGAGTTTATTTCATGTGCTTAAGTTCAAATGTGAATGTTTATGCTTACATGTGTGGATATTACAATATAAAAATATGAATTTTACCTTAGAATATTGCACTATATTTGTGGTATTGTAGGCTAGTCCTTGTTTAAGCAAATATTAGTTTATTGGGAGTTTATTTATCTGAAGCATCCACCATTTTGGCAATTTTCCATAGGTTCTCAAACTTAGGATTCCTCTCAAACCTTCAATATTTTGCAATTTCTTTATAAATTTGTGTTAGTTTAGGATCAAAGCATCACTGAAGATGTTATATTTGATGAGAAAATATTATTTTCAAATTGTTGGTCTAAAAAAACTAGGGTTTTAGCAAGTCTTCAAACTTTGTAAACACTTATTTCAGTCTTATAGGCTTCTAGTCTTTGTAAACCATAAATGCACTTTGTGATATTAGCAAATCACATCAACTTCTAAGCTATTTTTACATTGTCAAGACTTGACATCCAGAACCTTGGGGTCATTTTCTGAATATTTACTATAGAAAGTCACCTTTCAAGAGAGATAGAACGCGTGTTTGATCTATGTTATGCAGTGCAAAGACACTCATCAATAGAATTGGCGCTAGGAGGGTTGCTAAAACAAAGTTGGAGCATATAGGATAGTTTCTCTTAGCAAATTTTGTAGAATACTAAGGTATGCACTAGACAAAGGAGAATTTCATCAGCTTAAAATCCCTACACAAGCTAGGAGAGCTAGAAAAGGGGAAGATTCATCTTCAGCACCACCTGCCACATCTCTTTCACCTCCACCTTCTCCATCTTCTAATTCTGCATCATCCACTTCTCCCACTTCATCCCCATCTTCCTCACATAGTTTGGTTGTTATACCAAATCCATTACCACCCCCACCTCCCCCAATGGCTTGGCTAGCTAAGCACTGCGGAAGAACATATTAAGATATTTGAAGGAGCCCTCAAAAATAGAGTAATTGAACATCAAGATGTAGCATTTAGACTCTTCCCCTACTCACTAGGAGATGAGGCATTCTACTGGTTTATACATTTTCCATCTGGATCAATTCATGATTGGGAAGAAATGAAGAAGGAATTTTTGGAAAATTTTAGAATTCCTACAGCCCTTCTGAGCTATACCAATAGTTTGTCTCATATAAAAGGTAGGAAAATGAACCCATAGGATCTTTTAATAGATTGCACAGAGCCTACAACAGGTTGTAGTCTCCCTACATAATGGATGATGTGTTAGCTAGAGTAGTCTATTATGCAACTTTAGATCATCTTACTTCAACCTTTGTAAAGAGGGCACACCTTTCTCCATGGACCCTAGTGGTTGCATATGCTAAGGAAGTTACTGCAAGTATCAATTTAGGACATAACATTTCATGCCCAATTCCTTCACTAGGAATAACTACAAGCCCCAATCAGGTTCAAGGTTTGACTCAGGCTCTAGCAAACCATACTCTGATCATGAACCAAATTCCATAGATGCAGATGGTACCTCACCCAGGGCCCCCATTAAATTAGGCTCCTTCCACAATCCCAACCTATTTACAAAATTCTAATGTACCTATTTATTTGCAAAATTCTAATGTACCTACTTATTTACAAAATTTTGCAGTAGCATAACATGTATATCTTCAAAATTGTGTCCCTACCCAAACTCCAATAGAGAAATATCGAATTGATGAGCTAACAAAGAAATTAAAGAAGCTTTCTACAGAGGTAACTTACATCAGAAATCAGAACAACCAGCTGCAATCTTCTCAGAGGAATTTTCAGGCCAATTATAACAAAGATCCAAGCCAAACTTTGGGCCAAAATCAAAATATGATCATAAGAAAAATTAAAATTTTCCAAGGCAGAACAAAACTTGGAACACACAGTGAACAATGGAGGAGTCCCCTCTCCACTAGATCCACCATATAATTCAGAGAAGCTGTTTGGAGGAGTATATTTGGTCGAGGCACCATTATCTGGTTGGTGTAGGATGCACAACACAAATCAACATTCAAAACTTAACCGTCCATAATTCTTGATTGCAGCTAGCATATTTCAGTTGGAGGTGCAAAATGTTGGGAGTGCAGATAATTCGTTTGGGTGAGAGATAGTTCCTTCCAATCCATATGATTCTTTGATGGTGGTAAATCAGGCCTCATTCCCTAGAGCGGAAGACAATGAGCTTGAGACAAATAATCCTACAATATATGTATCCAATTTAAAGGATATATGTAATGAAGACTCTTTTTCTTAGTTATTTGAAACAAACGTTGATCGCATTGAAGGCAATGATTTTTAGATGTTGAATCAAAGGACACCATATGATCTACGAAATAGGAAAGTTGGAAGTCCATTCACCACCTTTACTCCACCAAATAATCTCAATGTCCCTCTAGACCCTAAGGCAAGTAATAATCCATCATTTTCGGAGGTACCCACATAGTATTTCACAAAGGAGGATCAATCCAAGACTGAAGTTTCCTAAATGGGGGAGTACATAGCAGAAGAGTTGAAGAAAATAAAGGTAGGCCTCTCAACTTTTGAATTTCTAAAAGTGCCTAAAATTAGGAATACCTTTTTTAGATCAATGCATGGGATTGCTCAACCAAAAGCCTCACACAATCCCCCTATAAGGGATACAGTAGCTAAAAATATTTCATCTAACACAACTAATAATGAGCCAATGATTCAGAAAATTTTGGAAAAATTTAAGGGAAAAGAAAAGGCTCAAGTTTCCCAAATAGAAACTCTTGTTAGTTTGTTCAAGGATAGGTGTGATACTCCTCCTTTCCTGCTCACAATTCATATATTTAGAAAAAAATCTACATAATTATCTACTCAATTCAAGTGCTTCTACAAATGTGATGCCTCTTGTAGTATGTAAGGCTTTTGGTCTTACTGTTACCAAATTTTCACCTACAACTCAATTTGGTAGAGCTGAAGTAGTTGATTAATTTTAAAAGTGAAAGGTATTCCAAAATTTCTACTATGGTTAACCATTGCATATTTTAAGGTGCTTAAAAGAGATGGAATTCAATTTTGTTATTCAGTGTTTTGTAACATAAAGGAAAGTACAAAAAAACACGAGATATTGCTTTCCTTCATTTCTGTAATGTTTCATTAATTTTATGATGAAATATATACAAGACTACATAAGTGTTACTTTTCTATTCATTGGAAAGAAATGAGTAATCAAAGGTCCCACACAAGCCTTGGGAATAGCTGAACCAAAGCAACATAGAAAATACACTATACATTTGAAGATAAAAGTAATAAAGGGAGCATATAAGGAAAAACATATCCATCATTGCCTGCTGAAGTTTGTGTTGATCTTTGTTGATGCTTTCCCCTCCTCACTCCTGATCTTCAAATGAACCTACATCATGATAAGAGAGTTGTGTTGATGTGTTTTTTATGCACTTCTCAACACAGGCAGTGCGTAGTTGCAGATCTAGGAACTCTCTCTCTCCCCTGTCCTTTTTCTTTTTTTAATGAGTGATCTATGCTAAGGTTCATTGCACATTGTAAAGCCAAATCTAATAACAAAATGGAGTTCAAGACCGTTGTTTGAACCTACAGCAAATGCATAACAACTCTCCCATCTTAAGAACTCTGTTTCAAGATCCAACTTCCATGCTTTGTAACCCATCCGTAAGACCGCCTTGTGATTCCAGCAAATCACATCAAACAATTGAGATATTCCAAGCACTGTCAAGACCTAACATTAAAGACCTTGGGATAGTGTTCTGCAATTTGATTGTGGAAGATTGTCTTTCAAGAGAGGTAGTGCACCTTGAGGATGACCGCCTGGAGCTTGTCTATTTCAACGATTTCATATCGCAGCACCTGGTAGCTCCATTATTTTGCGTTATCTTCCAGCCTTTTCCAATCCTCATCATACTTTGTGCCTTGGTCCCTGAATAGCTCTGATTGATTGAAGGCATGGGCAGAAAAACTCATGAATTCCACCGTCACTTCACCAGACATCCCATCCTCCATCTTCTTTTGGAAATAAGGCTTCACCTTTTCTAGATCCATTTGCACTGCGGGCATATCATATTCTGTCATCATCTTGAGATAACAAGTGCATTCTGCTCTGATTTCTTTGACCCATTCGATATCCGAATCCACTTTGTTCATTATTTGTTCCAACCTTTTCTTCCTATTGTCAAAGTCTCGCCGCCATACATCTATTAGCCAGTGATCGTCTTTCTTAAATGAAAGCTCTTTTTCCCACATGGCTTCTGGCAATTGAAGGATAGCCTCGATCCTTGGGAAGGTGGAGTTGTATACTGTAGGGAAGTCAGTGCATAACTTCTTTGTGCCCTCCAAAGATTGCTACAGGTCCAAGAACTTGTTGGCTGTCCAAACAGCCCAGCTAATTCCCATGTTTCCAACGTATAAGACTTGTCAGAACCAGTCCTCAGTAGTATTTTCCAAGTTCTTCCTTCTCTCCATCTTGTCGATTTGTTCTTTGGACAGCAGCTGGGGCGCAGTCATGGACGTGGTAGGCAGGTCATCCATTGATGACCACTGCTGGATGTAATCTGTTAAAGCAGCCACCTGTGCTTTGAGCTCATCCTTTGAAATCTTGTCCTGCCTTATCAAATGTACCACCATGGCCACTGACTCTTCAAGATGCCCCACCTTCTGTTCTCTGGTGGTGGTACCTAGATCCATGGTGGAGACGTAAGTTATTCCTTCTTGACCTACCACAGGCGTGGCTACCTGCACAACTCGAGACCCAAAAGCATCCATCGTTACCTTGGATCGGACCTTAAGCTTCTTTTCCTTCTTTGTTGTGATTTGAGCTCGGGCTAAGATGGCTTCTAGTTTTTCCCTTGGGTCCTTTAATATGGGAGTTCTTCTCTCAAGTTGTTTTTCCAACCATTCTAGCATGACGGACTTACCCTTAGGTGATCCATGACCACCCTCGCCTCTCCCGGTCAAGGCTAAGGTTTCCACTTTCATACCTTCTGGGGACTTTTCTTTCTCCTTAGCAGCATCTCCTTCTTCTTCATCGAAGTCTTGGATAAACATAATGCGCTTAATAGGAGGCTTGGTAGACAATTTCTGTATGGGACTCTCTTTTCCTATTGTCCCTTCTTTTTTCTTTCCCTTAGCACGCTCAACTTCGTGCACAGGCCCCTTGGAGTGCTTGTCTTCGAGGCTCTTGACAGCTTGGGTTCCACCTTCAGGTAAATCTTCTCTTGGAGTATCTTCTGGTGGCTGTCCTTTTTCAAGATCCTCGTTAAAGGCCCATATGATTACCTTGCCATTAGTGTTATCTTCCTCGTCCCTGCTCTCTGAGGAACCAGTTCCCTCTTCCTCATAAGCCACCCTGTCAATAGTTCGATATTCATACTCTGGGTGCTCGTGGTATTCATCGGCCTCCTCCTCAAAGGGCTTCGAGGCTTCCCGCTCTCGTTCCTCCCACTCCTTAGAGATTAGTATGGTGGCTTCCATAGCCGACGGCCCTATCAGCGGTTGCGAAGGCTGAGCAGTAGCGAGCACTTGTGCAAGGGCTACTTGAAGAGCAGGATCCATTAGGATCTGGGAGAGCTCAGGGGGAAGATTTTGCATATGCCTCGAGAGAGCCTCAGGCATGGTGGAAGTGGGAATAGGTGCTATTACCGTCACCAGAGGGAGTGATGTGGTTGGTGACATGGTAGCAGAGGAAGGGGGAGTAGTCATGGCAGAGGAGGAGTCAATTACAATCACAGGCTCGGTCGGGGGTGAAGGGGAAAGAAGGACAAAGATGTCCACCATCGGTGGGGATGTGGCAATCATGGCCAGAGAGGTAGGTGGGGGACCCAAAGTAGGGAGAGCCAGGACATGTTTGATTTGATCAGTATCTTTGGCCTCCTCCTCCTGGACCAATGGCTACTCTGTGGTGCCTTTTGTTTGCTTTAGTCTCTTGGAGGGTGAACCCCCTGAATCCTTCCTTGTATAGACCTTGGGGTCAGGAGACTACCATGTTTCTGTCTCTTTTCTCTTCTTAGATCTGGTGCCCGGAGGAGACTTGGATGTCCCGCCAGTTGAGGTGGTGGCAGGGGCATCCTCTGTGGCACCTGGCTCACTTTTGAGCCCTTCGTAAGTCAAAACCACCTCTTGCTATTTCAATTGGGCTATCCGTCCATCAACCCACTCCCTAGTACGAGTCAAGATTGGCTTGGTTATAATGTCGAGGTCATCGACCTCCTGCTCATCCTAGTCAATTGTCGGTATTGGCAGATTGGCGACTGCAAGGTACCTGGGGTGCATTATGGTGGCCTCATCTTCTTCAACTTGGTCCGGTATGGGGAATGGTTGGACCTTCCTTACAAACTGCGCAGTCATTCGCATATAGTGCCTTGCACGTACCTCTTTATAATCCTGAAAATCTCCCCAAAAGTCTTCAATGTGGTGGAGATGAGCAAATCCCAGCCCTAGCGCCTTTCTTATGTGGCCATACGGGTCTATCCGCGGGCGAGCAGTGTGTAGGAAGAAATGGTAATCTTTTAGTTCTTTCTCGGAGTTACCAGCACACTGGGAAGTTTGCAGTCGGTACATGCCCTGGCCGAGAGTCATGGGATAGGAGATCCCTGCTATGTGTTTGCCACTGAAGATTGCCTGTATGTGTTGAAGTTTTTGAGAAAGCTCCAGTAAGATGATTCGGTCGTTGGGGTATCGAGGCAACTTGTTTGGCCTTTCAGTGAAGCCCTAGGCACGGATGTATGTGAACTTCAGGTACTAAATGAAGAGGAAGGCATACTGCTTCAAAAATTCCCTAGCACTATGGGAGACCCTCCTCTCAAAGTCTCCGGCAATCATTCTGATAATATGGCCGATGAAGGCGTCGTTTACTCTACAGTACTCCCTCTTGAAGTTTTTGTACTGGAGCTGGGGGTATCTGTCATAGACCTTGAGTTTTTGACCCTGCTTCTGATCGGGTGCCACAAATAGCCCATTATATTGTCTCTAGTCTGCCAAGGAGTACACGAGGTACGAAGTCATATAGAACTTGGAGCTCTTTTTCACATTGAGGAACTACTCATGAAAGCAGTTGTTAATTATACCTCCCCAATCGAATGAGGTCTTTGTTGTAACATCATCATTCCCCTGAAGGATCTGCTCGACGAAGTACACCATCCACTCCTGAAAGAAGGCGGCCGTAGGAAGACCCATAACCCTACTTAGCATTGTGACCAAGTCGTGGTAATCTTTGTAGAAATCGCTACGGAAGAGTTCGTGAGGAACCTTCGCAGCGCTACCCCACCTTTTTTAAGCCACTACTGATTTATTGACTTTCTACAGCTCGCCAAATTATCATCCCATGTCACCTGGAATTCTTCTATGGTGGAGACTTCCATCTCTTGAAAATTAGGGATGTGGACAGTATTCGTGATCCCCTCAGCTGACATGTCGGCGAGGAAGTTGCCCTCCCTATCAATGATTGTCCTTGTGTCGGGTTGTATATGCCTCCCGACAAGCCATGACCAACTCGGGGGCCACGAGGGATGGAGGGAATCCAACAGCCTTTGCTATTCCACTTTGTCTTATCAATCTAGCATTCTTTTTCGTTGGATTGACCCTGACCCTTTGTGTGAATTTGTCAATATCGACATGGCCTATGTTGGTGTCGGTGATTTCCTTCCAATCCGTGGTAATTTTCGAGTGTAGAGGTTCGGCCTGGAACTGGTATTTCATTTGGTCCTTGTCCTCTTTCCCTCAAGGGGTCTTGCCTGACTTCTTCCCTTTGTCCTTCTTGACGGGTTCCCCTAAAGGTCCTACACCCGATTCCATATATTTTGCAAGCAAAGGCGTAGTTAGTGCAATTGATCACGAAAGCATCCATGGTAGCCGAAATCTTGAAGATGAAATTTATTTTAAATAATTTATCAAGCATAACATGATACTTTATCTCTTGATGTCATTGATCTTTTGATTGGGGGCATTTGGACAGTTCAAGCCTGGAGGGCCGAACTTCCCTGGCAGAAATGCTGCTTTGGAAAGGCAAATAAGGCGTAAAGCTCTGGGAGATTTTCTTTGATCAAATTTTGATAATTTGAAAGGTTCGTAATGAAGAGGACCAAAATTGAGCATGTGGGTCAAAGTTAGATTTCATATTTGGGCTCATTTGGATCGATCCTGGAGAATTCGGAGGTGCCAGGCCGGAGAGCCGTCTGGAGATGGCAGTTTGGAACAGCAGGCTGAAAACGGAATTCTGGAGATGGAACTCTAAGGTCCGGGGTCCGGTGGGTCAAAGGTTGGCCAGCAGTTTTACATTATAGGGCCCAGAAGGCCGAGGGGGCGTGGTGCACTTAGCTTTTGGGAAGGCAAACGTCGGACAGAAGTCCGGAGCTTCGGGCCCGAACCAAGAGGAAGCAGTCATTTCGTTTCAGTTTTCAATCGGTGTGAAAGTCCGCCTCAGAGAAAGGTCTCGGCGATAGCCATGTGTCTCACCAACAAAGCACGTCGGTGTGGGGTTTGCATCTTTGGTGAGAGGTCTCACTGACATCTGTATGTCTTACCGACCGAGCATGTCGGTAGGAAAACCCTTAGGCGGGGAGATGTCTTGCCGACTGGGTGATGTTATGCCGACAGAGGGGGCCTTTGGCGTAAGTTCTCAGGTCGGGGAAAGGTATTAGCGAAGATGAATGTCTCACCAACAGCCGAGAGCAAGACCGGACCCGGCACCAGGGCCCGCCGTTTGATTTCGTTTTCAGTGGTGCAGCGGATGGAAGGGCAGAGCCCGGAGCTCGGAGGGGTGGGCAATATTTTCCCCTCAGAACGGCGGATGAGGAGAGGACTCCCAGATGGTGGAGCCCGATGGGAATGAGGGTGTTGCTTGTTCAAGTTAGATCTCAGTGACGAATGGAGGTCTAGATCCCGGAGGTCAGAAGGACGTCGGGTATTCACCAGGGGAAAGGTGGTGTCGCCATGAGGTCCTGGCGAACTCGTTATGTCTCACCGATGAAGGAGTCTTCGGCGTAACCTCTAAGTCAAATAAACGTCTTGGCGACCTCACTATGTCTTGTCGACTCACTCCATGCTCACTAAACGATAAGGGGAGGGGGTGTTGGCGAAAGGTTATGCCGAAAGGCGAAGTCACGCTGACTGAAAAGGGAAAAGTGCATTCACCAAGAGGAGGAGCCTCACCAGGAAGTCTTGGCGAAAGTTACGGGGTCTCGCCGAAAGTGAAGGCATCACCAAGACCTAAGGAGCTCACGGTGAGGTCTTGGCGAAGATGAACGTCTCCCCGACTCATCACTCGACAAGAGAAGGATATACTTGGCAAAGGGTCCTGCCGATAGGATAAAGTCTCAACGACAGCGAATGAAGGATGGAATCTCGTGTGTAGGATCCCATGCGCCCGGGCCTGAGTGAGCCAAAAGCTATACCGACAGTTTTTTCTAAGTCCTCACCGGAAAAATGAGTGTCTGGGCCGGAGGATCATGAAGGCCCCTGTGAAGAACGGTCGCACGGGGGTAAAGCTCTGAATTTCTCACAAGAATGCTACGTTGGGTTACTCAAATTTTGAGGACATGGGTTTTGTTTGTGGTGTTGTATTTTATCATTCACATGTCTTCTTGATGATTGTTATTCAGTTAAATCCTTAGAAATCATGAAAACAATGCTCGGGAGGGCGAATGAAGGACCTACCTCGAACACTCAATGCAGGGAAGTGTGAGATCCACTCTCGATCGATGAGGTGATGGTGAGGGCGACGAGCTTGAAGGTGTCGAAGACGGTGGGATCCCCTAGAAAGTTCTCTGATCACTCTCTGTAGCTTTGTCAAATGAAAATGACAGGAATAAACCTTCTTTTATACCTCAATCGCCATTAATGGCCTCACTAAATGTAGGTACGGTGAGATAATGAAGTTGGTGAATTTGAATCCACCAATGGCGGTGGGAGACCCGTGGTCCAGAAGGCCGAACGCCGCCAAAGGTTAGCCGTGAAGAACGGCGAAACACTCATGGAACCCCGGGAGCGGAACTCCGGGGTCCCGGGACCAGAGGGTCGGACGGGCGTCAAGATCTCCACGGGCATAGCAGACCAAGAATGGGGGTCCGGGAGGATGCGAGTAGAGCACTGCCGGGAACGGCAGGCGCAATAGGGAAACCCGAACGGCTGAGCCTAGCAAGGGAAAACTGCCAGAGAGACTCCATGAGGTACCAAAACATGACAAAATTAAAAGGGGAAGGCACGGTCAACTTATGGTGGGACTTTGAAGCAACATTGACCATTCGGGACACCAAAAAAAAAAAGGCACGCAAAATGAGGTGGTGACAAAAATGACCCGACAAGGCAAAAGAAAAGAGGGTCCCCGTTTGAAATGGGGCGTGTGTGCTAAGGGCACAACAAATGGCGACTCTGCTGGGGAACGCTTCCGAGCGTTCTAAGGATAAATATTCATTTGGGACCCAGAATCTCTGGTTTCACAGACTTGGAGCGGCTTCTAAAGGTGAATCTGGGAGAATGAGATCCTTAATTAGGTCAGTTTATGGAACATCTCAAAAGTGTGTGTAGTGAGTTCATTCATTTCCTTGGGATGGTGACCAGGAGCTGCTAATCCAATCGAGCAAGCTACATAAATCGTCTAATACTAAAAGTAACCTGGACATTGCTCCACTGCCAGTCAGGCGTCCATAGCCCCAACGGAGTTGTCGCTACAATCCCACGGATATTGCTCTACTGTCGGCCAGGCGTACATAGCCCCGGTAGAGTTACCCACACACCCATACGGTCACTTATTTTTCAAAATTATTTTTCTCTTTTGTTTTGATATTTCCTTCAATGTTCATTTCTCATTTATCATTCAGTTCGATCGGATAAGCACTGAAGCCTACAATGGGTTTGAGACTGCAGTGGTCACTGGAGCAGACTTAAGATTTTTCACTTACTAGGGTGTCATAGCAACCCTGTCACAGTCGTTTGGAAATGATTATTATGTGTTTTGTGCGAGATCCGAGATGTGTGTAAAGAGATCCAACTAAGGGTCAAGTTCTAGACAGAGTTCAAACAAAATCATTCATGGGTAGCGTTCAGAGACCAATGGTTGAGAGTGAATATTTAGCCGGAGAACACTAAGGACGGTCAACAAAGTAAGCTGCTCGTCGAGCGAGCACGGCCACCACTAAGGGGCGGGAAACACCTTTTCAAAACAAAATTGTTGGGAGGGAGAAAACAAAAGAGCGACGCAAAACAAAAAATGTAAGCAAGCCAGAAAAAACAATCTACCCTAACCTATGTACAAATATTTATAAAGAAGAGCTCGAATGAGCTCAAGCCTGGAAGTAATGCTTCAAGTGTTGCCCGTTGACCGACAACGGGACATTCTCACCAGTTAGGTCTTTAGGCAGAAGGCATTGTCTCCCAAAATCTTAGCTATTTGAAAGGGGTCAAGCCAAAGCTTGTTGAATTTGTTGTGTCCCCCTTTCTTTTCGTGGGTCTTGTCCCAATACAGGACCAAATCTACAATTCTAAAGGCCTTGATCTTGGCTCGGGGGTCGAACCATCTCTTAACTACGCCCTGATGTTTGGAAAAAAATTTGATTGCACGGTCTCAGACTTCCTCTAAGTGCAAGAGCTCAGCTAACCGAGCTTCTCTATGGCCTCCTCCCTCATAAAAATCGTTGATGAACTAAAGAGTAGGAATCTTCAGATGGATAGGAAATATAGGTTCTAGGCCATAAACAAGGTGGAACGGGGAATCACCAAGGGCAGCCTTGTGGCAAGTGTGATCAGCCCAAAGGGTGAAATGGAGTTGGGTATGCCAGTCCTTATGATTCTTATCTAACCATTTTTTGATGACGGTAATCAGGTTCTTATTGGTAGACTCAGCGAGGCCATTGCCTTGGGGGTAGTAATTAGATGAAAACTTAAGGGCAATCCTGTAGTCAAATGTCCAACTAGAAAATTTCAATGAAGCGAGAGCCGGTCCATTGTCACACACCAAAGCATAAGGACAACCAAAGCGATTTAAAATGAAACTTTCTAAAAAATTAGTAACTACTTCAGTTGTGCATTGCTTACATACTATTGCTTCCGTCCACCTAGTACAGTAATCAGTAGCTGTAAGAATGTACCCGTGTCCCGCAGATGATGGAGGGCTTACCAGACTGATGAAGTCGAGACCCCATTGCGCGAACGGCCTTACCTCCAGCACAGGTTGCAGTGGGACAGCAGCATTCTTTTCCCTGGTGGCAGTGGTCTGGCACATGTGACATGAGCGAACATGGCAATGGACATTTTTGAAGATAGTTGACCAATAATACCCCGCTCTCAATATCTGATGTGCTATGGAAGAACCAGAACCATGGCCTGTGCCAAATTTGTCGTGGAACTCTCTTAAGACTCGATCTGCTTCCTCCTTACCAAGGCATCTTAAGTAAATGCCTTCATGATTCTTCTTGTAGAGAATGGACCCTTGTAGCATGTAACCATTGCTCTTCAATCTAAGGGCCCACTTTTGGACTCCTTGCAAGTGCGGTGGACACTTATGGTTCAGCAAATAATAGATGACATTTTCGTACCATTCTCCTCGGGAGACATCTTCAAGTTGGTACTGTTGTATAGTGAGTTTCGATCCAGCCTCAACCGCTGCTTCAGCAATCATGCGGGTGAGTGCCTATCCTCTCACTAGCTTCATTGGTTGGATCTCCATGTCATATTCTTGGAGCAGGGTGACCCATTTAGCTCTTCGTTTTCCCAATTCATTTTGCATGAGCATCATTTTTACTGCTGGGTCGGGGACAATGGCAAACACCTTATTACGCATGATGTAGTGTCTAAATTTCTTCACCCCTCTGACGAGAGCATATGCCTACTTTTCAATGTTGTGATATCGCAATTCAACATCCTTCAGGGGGGCACTCATAAAGGTGATCGGGTGCTCATTTCCTTCATCATCCTTCTGGATCAACATGTTGGCACAAGAATGTTCTGAAGCGAACGAGTAGATGTAGAAAGGTTTCAGATAATCTGGGCTGACTAACACAGGTGCCTCGGCAATGGCCCGTTTGATTTCTTCAAAAGATTGTTTGGCTTCGGGAGTCCATTCAATTTTGACATCTTGTTTCAACATAGCATTGAGAGGTTTAACAATCTCCACGAAACCCATGATGAACTTCCTGACAAAGTTGATCTTTCCAAAGAAGGATTTTAATTCCTTCTTGTTGCCTGGGGGTGGGATTTTCAGTAAGGACTCGATACGTTCAGGGTCTATAAAGATTCCCTATTCTGAAATAATGTGCCTGAGCAACCTGCCTTCGGTCACTCTGAAAATGCACTTCTTGGGGTTAAGGGAAACCCCAAACTCCCTGCACCTCTGAAACACCTTGCACAAATCAAAGACTTGATCGCCCTGCCTTTTAGAAAACAAGCTCAAATCATCCATGTAGATGATTATGCATTTTCCAATCAGGCCCTTGAAGGTGATATCCATGGCACGTTGGAAGGTAGCATCGGTGTTGATGAGCCCAAAAGGCATCCTCCTATACGCGAACGTCCCCCACTTAGTGGTGAACGCCGTTTTGTGACGATCCTCATACTGTACCATCACCCGATTGTATCCGGAGTAGCCATCTAGAAAAGACACTATCTGGGAGTCGTTGATGATCTGCAGCACCTCATCCAATGAAGGCACTGGATAGTTGTCTTTCTCCGAGGCACAGTTCAGATTGTGGAAATCTACACACAATCTAATCTCCCCATTCTTTTTTCTAACTAGGACCAAGTTGGCCACCCATGTGGAATGCCTAACCAGGAAAATAATTCTTGCTAAGAGCAACTTTTGCACCTCTTTGTAAATGATAGGTTCCAACAAGGCATTGATAGGGTACTGCCGCTGGCAGAATGGCCTCACTTCTGTCTTGAGAGGGATAGTGTGTGTAATGATAGAAGTGTCATATGTTTTTAAATCTTCATAGCTCCATGCCACCATGTCACGGTACTTCTACAACGCATCCGTAATTCCCTTCTTTTCCTCTGGCATGCACACCTTGCTGCTAAAAACATTCTTGATCTCCTCGGTTGTCCCAAGGTTGTGGGCATCGCACTGGTTGCTTATGGCTTCCTTATTTTTTTGTTGGTTCTGGTATTTGATCTGGTCCAAGTCAAATATATGTTCCAACTGAACCATACCCCTAGGAATCGTGTTGGTTTTGAGATTAATAACCCCCTCTATATCCCACTCAGCTTCTTGTGGATCGACTTCTTGTAGATCAGCTTCGTCAATTATTTGGGCTGCGAAGACATCAGAACTTGTGATGAATTTGAGAATATGCTTGTCATCATTGAAAACCTGAAAATGAGTGACATTATCTGGGACAGATGGCGTAGATGTCAACTCAACTATGAATTTCTTGAGCCTAGACAGAGAGAGGGGTTGCAAAGTGTTGGCTGCTTGAGCCAAGGCATCAGCTGTACGATTCTGAGCATGAGGGATCAATTGTATATTGAACGCATCTAGGCCTTCTAAGAGATCCCAAACCCTATGCCTATAGTTAGCAAGCCTCCTATCATGGCAGGAATACAACTTCCTAACTTGTTTAACTACGAGCTCGGAATCCCCAAAAACTTGTAGCATTTTCACATTTTTCTTCAAGGCCATGGACCAGGGCCTCATATTCTACTATGTTATTGGTGCAATAAAACTGCAATCTACAGGCAAGAAGAAAGGTCTTACCCATTGGACTGATGAGTTCAAACCTAGCTCCGGCTCCTTGCTTGGACTTAGATCCATCAAATCGGAGCATCTAGCACGTGGAAGGTTCTTTATCTTAAGGTCTGATTAAGTTCTTGCTCCCTTCCAGCCAGATGACTGGCTCTGTGATCTTAGGGGAATTTTCTGGCTCGATGTAGTGGTCAACGGGTGGTTTTGTTGGTGCCTCCTTTGGCGTTTCTATTTGAGGAGCAGCTAATTTTTTAACATGTTCAACTGTCGTTTGACACAAGCAACAATCAAACTCGGAGTGGGCAGCAATCTATGGGTCTATAGCAATCTGCATCGGGATACGGTTTATTTCTCCCACAATGTTGATCTTTGTTTTGTCCAGCTGGGTCACCTTCCTCCTTGAAGGCATAGGAGTGATGCCAAGAGCCTTGCATACTGCCAATGGCATGACATTGGCAGATGCCCCTGAATCAAGTAGGCAGTTATGAAAGTTCTTCCTGAATATCCTAATGGTGGTAAGGAAAGGGGGAGTTTCCAACCTTCCTTGGAAAATGCCCGTGAGTGTGTCCATGTGAGCTACTTGACCTTTATTCTTATCACTACCTATATCCTTGGTATGACTAAACAGTTGGTCCTTGGAAATCTTCCTATTACTCTGCTCTGGTTTCTTTTCAATTTGTTTACTTGCAGACTGATTCACAGGAACATCCTTCCTTTTCCCAGTATTATCCTGTATCTTCGGTTCCTTTCTAGGCTCTTCAAAGGTAACTCTCTTGGCTGACGTTTCCGGAGTTACACTAGAGGATGGAGTCCCATTAAGAACCCTAAAGAAGGCATGCCTTACGGCAAGGACTTTGAGTAGTTCAAAGGTGGACAAACTAATTTTTACCCTTTTGAATTCTTCTGCCACGTATTCACCCATTTTCTTAATTTCTGAACTAAAAGCTAGGCCTATGGCAGAACTAGGAGGTTGGACTTTCGTTTGACTAGACGGATTTTGGGATTGGCCTTGAGGCTGATTTTGTGACTGGCTTTGACATCCATTCTTGTTAAGGTATTGGGTAGGTATATGGGGGAGTCCAGGGTTGTTGTTGGCATCAGGATCAGGCGGGGTGGTGAAATTGTTGGGTGGGGTAGAAGTCGTAAAGGGTCCACCCGCCTATCTATTCCTAAGGAAGTAGGGAGTCGACCTTTGATGGAACATGTGGACCTCATCTACAAATGGTTCCTCTTCATCTATTGGACCATTATCTAATGAATCGAAGAGTTGAGCCAAAGTTTGTTCGTTACTTACCTCTTGTACTTCTCCACCTTCAACAGGAGCAGGCTCAACTTCGGGCTCGTTGCGGTCGCCTCGCGGAAACAGTGCTTGATTAACCACGAGATAGGAGGAATCATATGGCTCGGATGGGACGATGTCCCTACAGCCGGCATTATCGACTGCATTATGTACCTCCACTTGGAATATTTCAGCAGCTGTCTAGAACTTGGGGCAATCCAATTCAGAATGTCTGCTGATTTTGTGAATCCAGCACCATTCGGACAAGGCCGCCTCGGCAAGGTACACTCCACTGGTCATCTTTTCATTGCTTTCCGGTTGGTTGAAGGGCATAGGGACACCTCCGTTATTGGGCCTTGTATTCCACGTACGATTTTTCCTCTGAGAAGGTCTCCTTTCAGAATTCTGATTAACGTTTGGTCCCTTATCATAATTCTGCCTAGAGGAAGTGCTTGCTTCTCGGTTATCCCTACTGTCCCGATTAAGATTGGCCTGGAAGTTACGTTGGGATGCCTGTAACTAATTATTATGATTCTTCAGGTGCGTCATTTCAATGGACATTTTCTTTATCATCTAAGTCAATTCCTCTAACTTGTCTTTCTCAGTCTCGTTCCCAAGTGACGGCGCCGAATTTTGGAGAAAAGCGGGCGGGGTTGTCGGCTGATTCTGATAAGCTGGAGGAAATTCTGGTCTTGATAGGTACAATGGCGCCTGGGGCTGCTCAGAATACGCCTGCTATTGTGGAGCAGCCTGAGAATAATTATACTATGGTTGAGGCTGCAAATAGGAAGGCGCGGGAGGTGCATAATTCAGCGGCTGCTCTGGATGTGGGACAATGGGAAACTAAGGTACTTGATTCATAAGAGGGGTCTGATGAGCGAACGCCTGGTTAAGCCCCTAAATCTGCATCGGGTGAGCTACTTTCCCCAAAGAAGGCAGCGGACCGGAGATATTCTACCCCAAGTCCGCACTGGCGATAACAGCCTCTGTATAGGCGGTCACCAGGGTAGTGAGTGGTGGGTGCATCTTTTTCACCAAAGCCGATATAAGGTTGTCCAACGTCGCATAGTAGACTGGGAGGGCCGCAGCATCATTATGGAGGAATGGGTCCTGGAGCCTTGTAAAGGCACGATGAAAGCAGTCATTGAAGGATCCAATAGGTTCATTTATCTCCCTCTGAACGGACATAAACTGCTGATAGAGTTCTGAAGGACTGATGGGGATCTTGTATTTATGTAGGAAGGCATCCTTCATTAAGTTCCATGAGGTAATGGATCCCCTCGGCAGGTTGATGTACCAATAAAAGGCTTCTTCCCCCAACGAATGTGGAAAAAGGTGGCATGCAACGTCCTCATCATCAACTTGCATTTCGGTAATTTCTGTCTCAAATATTTTGATATGCTCCTCAACTGTTCTTTGTCAGTCGCACGGATGGAACTTCGAACAAAAGCCCTCCAGATTCTTGGACATATCATGGTAAGCAACGAAATGAATCGGCGAAGGGTTTTGTGCCAACCAAGCCATGGCGGGATGAGGGGGAAGAGTTTGATGTTGAAACGCAGCAAGTTGGGGTTGTACCTACACTAGAACAGTAGTCTGGGACTGCACTTGAGCTGTGGTTGTTTTGACTGTGCCTTGGGCTGGAAGGGTCGGGAGAAAAGCAATCCCCTAGCTATCGGAGAAGGGAGGTGAAAATGCAATTTCGGATAGTCGGATGGAAGGCAAAGGCCAGCCGAATGAAGGTGAGGGTGGAATGGAAGTGGATGGAATGGAGGAAGAGGAAGAGGCAACGCTACTTCTTTAACCCACTTCGCCCTTGTACGAGGCTACAATTCTACAAATTCTCCCTTATTTGGCGTTGACCATAGGACTCTTTGAAATATTTCCGAGGAGAACGATCCGATTCGATCCAACTTCACTTTTAACCTTCAACTTTGTATTCCTAACGTGTAGCCCTCCTTCTTGCGCCAGTTCTGTTGATGTGTTTTTTATGCACTTCTCAACATAGGCAATGCGTAGGTGCACTACCTCTCTTGAAAGACAATCTTCCACAATCAAATTGCAGAACACTATCCCAAGGTCTCCAATGTCAGGTCTTGACAGTGCTTGAAATATCTCAATTGTTTGACGTGATTTGCTGGAATCACAAGGTGATCTTATGGATGGGTTACAAAGCATGGAAGTTGGATCTTGAAACAGAGTTCTTAAGATGGAAGAGTTGCTATGCATTTATTGTAGGTTCAAACAGCAGTCTTGAACTCCATTTTGTTATTAGATTTGACTTTACAATGTGCAATGAACCTTAGCATAGATCACTCATTAAAAAAAGAAAAAGGACAGGGGAGAGAGAGAGTTCCTAGATCAGCAACTAATTGTGAACAGTGATGATGGAGTTCTTATAATGGACAACTTCCTAAAACAATATTCCACTTAACCAGAAATCTCACAGTATCATGGAACTTGTGCTATCTTCTAAGGTCTACAAATTTTTTTTCTTTCATTCACCATGTACATGCATGAACAAAGATAAAAGTTTTGGAGCAGCTTTGAATCCAAGCCCAGACTAACTTTACACAGTTATCTACCATCAACAAATAGCAAAAAGTATGGACTAAGAAGTCATCAACACAGCAGGAATTTTCATGATCACAGGACAGCATTCCTAAAATCTACCAAAGCAAGAAAACAACTAACTAGAACAACAATAAAACCTAAGTTAAACATCTAATAATGGAGATTGAATCAAGCAACATGTGAGAAACTCAGAAAATGCACCAAGTCAATGTCTTTTCCTTATAAATTTCTACAGCATGTCTTTACAACAACTCAACTCCCTTTGCAAATGAAATGAGAGCCCTATTTATAGTGTTCCAAAAGTCAAATGAATGGCCAAGATTCATTACAAAATAGGGTTTCACCAACCCTCAATATATCACAATTTAAAATTATATTTTGTCATTTTCCCTACTTTGTCTTTTAGTGACAACACTGTAGCACTTTGTCCTTTAGCTAATTGTTGTTTTACTCTAGCTACTCTTTAGGGAGCTCTTCATTCTTGACAGGGTTGTCTTCTTGCCTTTTTGATGTTGTGTATTCTATGAACTTGAGGATGACCACCTGGAGCTTGTCTATTTCAACGATTTCATATTGCAGCACCTGGTAGCTCCATTCTTTTGCGTTATCTTCCAGCCTTTTCCAATCTTCGTCATACTTTGCACCTTGGTCCCTGAATAGCTCTAATTGATCGAAGGCACGGGTAGAAAAACTCATGAATTCCACCGTCACTTCGCCAGACATCCCATCCTCCATCTTATTTTGGAAATAAGGCTTCACCTTTTTTGGATCCATTTGCACTATGGGCATATCATATTCTGTCATCATATTGAGATAACGAGCGCATTCCGCTCTGATTTCTTTGACCCATTCGATATTTGGATCCACTTTGTTCATTATTTGTTCCAACCTTTTCTTCCTATTGTCAAACTCTCGTCGCCATACATCCATCAGCTAGTGATCGTCTTTCTTAAATGCAAGCTATTTTTCCCACACGGCTTCTGGCAGTTGAAGGATAGCCTCAATCCTTGGGAAGGTGGAGTCGTATACTGTAGGGAAGTTGGTGCATAGCTTCTTTGTGCCCTACAAAGATTGTTGTAGGTCCAAGAACTTGTTGGCTCTCCGAACAGCCCGGCTAATTCCCATGTTTCCGACGTATAAGACTTGTCAGAACCAGTCCTCTGTAGTCTTTTCCAAGTTATTCCTTCTCTCCATCTTGTCGATTTTTTCTTTGGACAGCAGCTGGGGCGCGGTCGTGGATGTGGTAGGAAGGTCATCCATTGATGACCACTGTTGGGTGTAATTTTTTAAAGCAGCCACCTGTGCTTTGAGCTTGTCCTTTGAAATCTTGTCCTGCCTTATCAAATATACCACCGTGGCCACTGACTCTTCAAGATGCCCCACCTTCTGTTCTCTGGTGGCGGTCCCTAGATCCATAGTGGAGATGTTGTAAGTTATTCCTTCTTGACCTACCACAGGCGTGCCTACCTGCACAACTCGAGACCCAGAAGCATCCATCGTTACCTTGGATTGGACCTTAAGCTTCTTTTCCTTCTTTGTTGCGATTTGAGCTCGGGCTAAGATGGCTTCTAGTTTTTCCCTTGGGTCCTTTAATATGGGAGTTCTTCTCTCAAGTTATTTTTCCAACCATTTTGGCATGGCAGACTTACCCTTAGGTGATCCATGACCACCCTCGCCTCTCCCAGTGAAGGCTAAGGTTTCCGCTTTCATATCTGTTGGCGACTTTTCTTTCTCCTTAACAGCATCTCCTTCTTCTTCATTAGAGTCTTGGATAAACATAATGCGCTTAATAGGAGGTTTGGTAGACAGTTGTCGTATGGGACTCTCTTTTCCTGTTGTCCCTTCTTTTTTCTTTCCCTCAGCATGCTCAACTTCGTGCACAGGCCCCTTGGAGTGCTTGTCTTTGAGGCTCTTGATAGCTTGGGTTCCACCTTCAGGTAAATCTTCTCTTGGAGTATCTTCTGGTGGCTGTCCATTTTCAAGATCCTCATCAAAGGCCCACACGATTACCTTGCCATTAGTGTTATCTTCCTTGTCCCTGCTCTCCGAGGAACCAGTTTCCTCTTCCTCATAAGCCACCCTGTCAATAGTTCGATATTCGTACTCCGGGTGCTCGTGGTATTCATCGGCCTCCTCCTCGAAGGGCTTCGAGGCTTCCCACTCTCGTTCCTCCCACTCCTTAGAGATTAGCATGGTGGATTCCATAGCCAGTGGCCCTGTCGGCGGTTGCGAAGGCTGAGCAATAGCGAGGACTTGTGCAAGGGCTGCTTGAAGAGTGGGATCCATTAGGATCTGGGAGAGCTCAGGGGGAAGATTTTGCATATGCCTCGAGAGAGCCTCAGGCATGGTGGAAGTGGGAATAGGTGCTATTACTTTCTCCAGAGGGAGCGATGTGGTTGGTGACATGGTAGCGGAGGAAGGGGGAGTAGTCATGGCAGAGGAGGAGTCAATTACAATCACAGGCTCAGTCGGGGGTGAAGGGGCAAGATGGACGGAGATGTCCACCATCTGTGGGGATGTGGCAATCATGGCTAGAGAGGTAGGTGGGGGACCCAAAGCAGGGAGAGCCAGGAAAGGTTTGATTTGATCAGTATCTTTGGCCTCCTCCTCCCAGACCAATGGCTACTCTGTGGTGCCTTCTGTTTGCTTTAGTCTCTTGGAGGGTGAACCCCCTGAATCCTTCCTTGTATAGACCTTGGGGTCAGGAGACTGCCCTGTTTCTATCTCTTTTCTCTTCTTGGATCTGGTGACCGGAGAAGACTTGGATGTCCCACGAGTTGAGGTGTTGGCAGGGGCATCCTCTGTGGCACCTGGCTCACTTTTGAGTACTTCGTAAGTCAAAATCACCTCCTGCTATTTCAATTGGGCTATCTGTCCATCAACCCACTCCCTAGTATGAGTCAAGATTGGCTTGGTTATAATTTCGAGGTCATCGACCTCCTACTCATCCCAGTCAATTGTCGGTATTGGCAGATTGGTGACTGCAGGGTACCTGGGGTGCATTATGGTGGCCTCGTCTTCTTCGACTTGGTCCGGTATGGGGAATGGTTGGACCTTCCATACAAACTGCGCAGTCATTCGCATATAGTGCCTTGCACGTACCTGTTTATTATCCCGACAATCTCCCCAAAAGTCTTCAATGTGGTGGAGGTGAGCGAATCCCGGCCCTAGCGCCTTTCTTATGTGGCCATACGGGTCTATCCGCGGGTGAGCAGTGTGTAGGAAGAAATGGTAATCTTTTAGTTCTTTCTGGAAGTTACCAGCACACTGGGAAGTTTGCAGCCAGTACATGCCCTGGCCGAGAGTCATGGGATAGGAGATCCCTGCTATTTGTTTGCCACTGAAGATTGCCTGTATGTGTTGGAGTTGCTGAGAAAGCTCCAGTAAGATGATTTGGTCGTTGGGGTATTGAGGCAACCTGTTTGGCCTTTCAGTGAAGCCTTGGGCATGGATGTATGTGAACTTTGGGTACTGAATGAAGAGGAAGGCATACTGCTTCAAAAATTCCCTAGCACTGTGGGAGACCCTCCTCTCAAAGTCTCTGGCAATCATTCTGATAATATGGCCGATGAAAGCGTCATTTACTCTACAGTACTCCCTCTTGAAGTTTCTATACTGGAGCTGGGGGTATCTGTCATAGACCTTGAGTTTTCGACCCTGCTCTTGATCGGGTGCCACAAATAGCCCATTATTTTGTCTCTGTTCCGCCAAGGAGTACACGACGTACGAAGTCATATAGAACTTGGAGCTCTTTTTCACATTGAGGAACTGTTCATGAAAGCAATTGCTAATTATACCTCCCCAATCGAATGAGGTCTTTGTTGTAACATCATCATTCCCCCGAAGGATTTGCTCGACGAAGTACACCATCCACTCCTGAAAGAAGGCGGCCAGAGGAAGACTCATAACCCTACTTAGCATTGTGACCAAGTCATGGTATTCTTCGTGGAAATCGCTGCAGAAGAGTTCGTGAGGAACCTTCGTAGCGTTACCCCGCCTTTCTTTAAGCCACTATCAATGATCCCCTCAGCTGACATGTCGACGAGGACGTTGCCCTCCCTATCAATGATTGTCCTTGTGCCGGGTTGATATGCCTCCCGACAAGCAATGACCAACTCGGGGACCACGAGGGATGGAGGGAATCTAGCAGCCTTTGCTATTCCACTTTGTCTTATCAATCTGGCATTCTTTGTCGTTGGATTGACCCTAACCCTTTGTGTGAATTCATTAATATCAACATGGCCTATGTTGGTGTCGGTGATTTCCTTCCAATCCGTGGTAATTTTCGAGTGTAGAGGTTCACCCTGGAACTGGTATTTCATTTGGTCCTTGTCCTCTTTCCCTCGAGGGGTCTTTCCTAACTTCTTCCCTTTGTCCTTCTCGACGAGTGCCCCTGAAGGTCCTGCACCCAATTCCATATATTATGCAAGTAAAGGCGTAGTTAGTGCAATTGATCATGAAAGCATCCATGTTAGTCGAAATCCTGAAGATGAAATTTATTTCAAATAATTTATCAAGCATAACATGATACTTTATCTCTTGATGTCATTGATCTTTTGATTGGGGGCATTTGGACAATTTGGGCCTAGAGGGCCGGACTTCCCTGGCAGAAATGCTACTTTGGAAAGGAAAATAGGGCGTAGGGCTTCGGGAGATTTTCTCCGATCGAATTTTGATAATTTGAAAGGTTCGTAATGGAGAGGACCAAAATTGAGCACATGGTTCGAAGTTAGATTTCAGATTTGGGCTCATCTGGATCGATCCTAGAGAATTGAGGTGCCAGGCTCCTCCTCTTGGAGAACACACTTTGCCCTTTCGATCGGTGTGACTTCACCTTTGCATAATCTTTGTTGACACCCCTCCCTTATCCGAGCACGAGGTGAGTCGGCAAGACATAGCGAGGTCGCTAAGACCTTTATCGACTTAGAGGTTACGCCGAAGACTCCTTCGTCGGCGAGACATAGAGTTCGCGGACCTCCGGCAACACCACCTTTCCCACGGTGAATAACCGACTTCCTTCGACCTCGGGCTCGAACCTCCATTAGTTGAGAATTGAGAGGTGCGACTCATCACTCAACAAGAGAATGATATACTCGGTGAAAGGTTCTGTCGATCGAACAAAGTCTCAGCGACAGCAAATGAAGGATGAAATCCTGTGTGTAGGATCTCGGGCGCTCAGGCCCGAGGGAGTCAAAAGCTATAACGACAGTTTTCGCTAAGTCCTCGCCGGCAAAAGGAGCGTTCGGTCCTGAGGATCACGAAGGCCCTTGCGAAGAACAGTCGTGCGGGGGTAAAGCTCCAAATTGCTCACGAGGATGCTACGTTGGGTTACTCAAATTTTGAGGACATGGGTTTTGTTTGTGGTGCCGTATTTTATCATTCGCATGTCTTCTTGATGATTGTTATTCATTTAAATCCTTAGAAATCATGAAAACAATACTCGGGAGGGCGAACGGAGGACCTACCTCGAACACTCGATACGGGGAGGTGTGAGATCCACTCTCGATCGATGAGGTGATGGTGAGGGTGACGAGCTTGAAGGTCTCGAAGACAGTGGGCTCCCCTAGCAAGTTCTCTGATCACTCTCTGTAGCTCTGTCAAATGTAAATGACAAGAATAAACCTTCTTTTATACCACAATCACCATTAATGGCCTCACTAAATGCAGGTACGACAAGACAATGAAGTTGGTGAATTTGAAACCACCAATGGTGGTGGGAGACCCAAGGTTCGGAAGGCGGAACTCTACCAAAGGTTAGCCGTGAGGAACTGCGAAACACTCACGGAACCCCGGGAGCGGAACTCCGGGGTCCCAGGATCGGAGGGTCAGACGGGCATCGAGATCTCCACAGGCATAGAAAACAGAGAACAGGGGTCTGGAACCCGGGGTTCGGGAGGACGAGAGTAGAGCGCCGCCAGGAACGACGGGCGCAACAGGGAAACCCGAACGGCGGGGCCCGGCAGGGGAAAACTGCCAAAGAGACTCCGCGAGGTACCAAAACACGACAAAATTAAAAGGGGAAGGCATGGTCAACTTATGGTGGGACTTTGAAGCAACATTGACCATCTGGGACACCAAAAAAAAAAGAGGGCACACAAAACGAGGCGGCGACAAAAATGACCCGACAAGGCGAAAGAAAAGAGGGTCCCCATTCGAAACGGGGCGTGTGCTAAGGGCACAACAAGTTGGTTAGAGCTTGGGATATGAATCTCATTATGTGCCCTATCAATAAAAATACAACATATGCCTATGATGCTTTAAGTTAGTTGAGCAAGTATCACATGTATGCAAGAGAGCCTGGAAAATAAAACATCACAAGAGCATTGAGCTTCACTATTTTTTAAATAACATGTTTTTTCACTGTGCAAGTATAGGTGAAATCATGTTGCTAATTAATTTCTGAAGACATCATAGCATGTGGTGCAAAAATGGGCTCCCACAAGGGTTGAGCCCATTATGTTGCTCCTAAGTCTCAAGAGAGGAATGAGATAGGAAAAACACGTTCATATTGCTCAAATAAAATACATTTCAGCTAAAGGAGTAATCCACAAGTAGCTGTAAGAATCATTGGCACATTGATCATTCATGACAATCAATTCAAAAGTGCAATAAGGTAGCCCTCCATTTTGAAATGAGTGTCACATATGAGCAATGAGCTCATTTGAATAAAATAAAGAATAGAATTTAGAGGCATCATTTCTTCATTGAAGGAGTCATGTTTGCAAGCAAGCTTTCATACTGTCATTGCTTGGTTTTTTTTCATGATGTTGTTATCACATCTTGTATTTCTACCATGTATCATATTTCTTGTTGTTTGTGTTGTTTGAAGTTTACACTTTGAAGGAAAAGACACAAATAGTGCTCACATATAGGGGGAAGCAAATAATACATTATTTATGGGGTGCTAATGTGAAACAATTCTCATATGCATAGCTATCAAAATACCCTACATAGGCTATCATCAATGATAGGACATAAATTGTGTGTTTAATAAGGACTGGAAGGAGAGTAAAGGGTATTGGGAGTGCATTGTTACAAAAGAATTAGTGGACAACAATAAAGCAAGATTGATAAAGTCATAGCATAAGAGACAAGTACTCACTTTCAATAATCTATGCAATGTATGTAGATCATCATAAAGCTATGTATGCAAAATTTGAGAGAAAAAAATGACTTTTTCTTGAAGGACAACATCATTATTGAAGAAAAATAAAAGCACAATATTCAGGACTTTGTTTCAACATTGTGACATGATTCAATGCTTTGTAAAGAACATTCATAAAGGAGGGTTTACAGTTGTATGTTTGATGCTCCTGAAGAGAGGTAATACTTCATGCACATGTTCAGAATGTAGAATGAACTACAACCTACAGTGGTGAAGCTTCATAACATTTGTAGGTACATCTTGCTATCCAAATACAAACATTCTAAAATATACATCCAGTACAATGAATGGGTATTGACATTGTATCCATTATTACACATGTGATGCATCTGTGTGTGTCTTTACAAGTGCTTGGACGGTGATAATACATTGGAAAGAAAAGAATCTCCCTTTGCTTCTTCATAGAATCGAAATGCAAAGTACAATGGTAGGCATGTAAGGCTTTGAAAGAGAGATGCAAGTAGAAAGAAACCCAGAATGTGCTCCACGATGCAAACCCAGAATGAGATAAAAGATGCTTTTCATTCCCTTCAGAAAAGTAAACAATATAATCTCCTTCATATCATATTCAAAAGCAAGAAAATGAATTTCTTAAAAGAACATTATAGAGCTAAGGTTTCGCAAATGGGTCTATGGTTTTGTTGTGAGGCCAAACCAAAAGGTTCTATTTTGTTTTACATGAAAAGAGAAGCCATGAGCTGGGGTTTTAAACCCATCTTTTCTAAAATTTAACTGGAGATGCATAAATACAAAAAAACAAAGAAACTATCAAGCTTGTGTGAGAACAAGAAATACCCAGAAGCTTAAGAGGTCACGGCCTTTAATGGGGAAATATTTTCTTTCATTTCTCTCAAAAAATGAACATTTACTTCTTTTTGTCACACTTAGAAAAATGGAGAAACCCTAAAGCTTTTTCAAGTATAAGAAAACCCATAATGCCCTTATGAAGCCATGGCCATGAAAGGTCAAATATCCCTCATAAATAGAAGACAATAAGCTAAAATGCAGAAAATAGTATTCATACTTCTTTATTTTCTAATTTATGAAGGTAAACAAGATAGTGGAGGCCACGGCCATGGAAGTATCAAGTGGATGAAATACTCTACAGGAGTCAAGCACATTGAGAAATTGAAAAATGGCAAGCTTTTAAAGTATTTTCTATAAATGATGAACAAAAGATCTTCCTCTTCATAATAGAAAGTACAATAAGAGAGTTTACCTCACAGCCTGGAGAAATTTCAAGCATTTTGCGACAGAAAACCTACCTCTCAAGTGGTGATATAAGCTTCAGAAACTTCAAATATTGGCCTCAAAGAAAAGGAGTATCAACAGAATGTGAAAGCATGAGAAATACATCAGAAATTTAATCATGGTCATGGCTAAGAAGCCAGAAAATGCACTCAAAATAGAGGAAATGGAGGAATATTTGTGTCTTGTACAAAAGAGATACTCACAATGTTGATTTCTTGTTGAAGGGAGCTTCAGAAACTCCATGAAAGAGCTCAAAGATCAAACCCTCAAGGTGGCAGTGTGCAAAGTCTTCACCAAAAAAATCAAAGTGCAAAAATGAATGAGAGAAATGAGGAGTTTGAATGGTTTTATGTTAGGGTTTCCACATTGCCCTAATTCGAACTTGTGATTTTTTCACATTGATTTAAAATTAAAATTCCTTCACTAATACCTTCATGGTATTGTGTTTGCTTTGCACATGTATTACAAGCCTAGGTTGCAATATGCCTTAGGAGTTTATGTAATTTTTGAGGTCATATAGCTTATGCCTAAGATTTTATGATTTTTATAGAAAATAAAAATGCCTAAGTAGGAAGATATTGTATACTTGGAAAAACTCAAACCAAATCATATGTTTTTCCTTGTATTTTTAAAAAATCATATCAAAACCCAAGTTCAAGCCTTTCTTTTTGTAATTTTGGAACTGCAAGATATTGTAAAACATTATTAAGGAAATATTCTATAAATTGCCTTGATAATTGTTATTTTAAATGCGGTAAAATTAGGGTGAGTGCATGGAGTTCTCATAAAAGCTTCCTTTTTTAGTTTGAGTCCTTTTGTGCAAAATCGGAAAAAATAGGTGAACTAAGCTTTCCACTTCTGATTTTTGTCACAACTGAGTGCTTTTGAGTCCTTTCTGGGACGATCTACTTTGGAGGGAATCTTTCCATCTTTTTCACTCAGTTTGGATCAATTCCAGGCCCTATTCTGGAGGATTTTTCTTCTTGCTCGAAAATGACACTCGAGGTTCTATTTTGAGGAGTAGTTCACTCATATTTTTCCCTCTCACTCTTGGAGACACTTTGGAGGCATATATTGGAGAAAATACTTAGTTTTTTCTCAAATTCAGTTAATATTTGCTTCTTACTCTCTTGACTACTTGCAGAGAGCTTTGAAATCTTTTGATTTGTACTCATATTATGATATTCTCATACTCCTTTCAGAGCAATAAAAATAGCAGAGCATTCCTCTCCCATGGTTTTGTCTCATTTTTGTATTCAATAGTTTGATGTTAAAATTGTTATTCAGCTTTCGAATCCTTTTGCATGTCCCATTATTACAAGTGTGTGTGCAAAATTTTCATTGTAATACAAGTTGCACGTTGTGTTTAGCCTCAAACCTTCATACAAATTATTTATGTATTGCATTATTTCATCTGAGATTGTGAAAGTTAATGTTTTGAAATCTGATTGTGAAGATGAGTTAGTAGACAAGTAAAAGTTATGGTGCATCACCCTTTAGGTGTTAGGATTTTCACTTACAAAGTTCTCCTTGTCCCTTTTCCTCAAAAAATTCTTTAGTTTAGGTGATCTGCCAGGGGAACCAGCCCTCTCTGGAGATTCTCTCAATAGAAGTTACCCACAACTTAAGAACGTTTCCATGTTTCAACAGGATAGTTGAGTCAAACTTAGCTAGGGTGTAATCCTGATTGACAATAGTTTTTGGCACACCTGATGGGACTGATTGGACTCTTTCAGTCCAATATTTGATCATTTATTGTTGATATTTGGTGTGTATATCAGTAATATTTGTATTTGGAGGCAAAATCTACACACATTTGGCGACTATGAGTTCAACTTACTCATTTCAGTATGATCAAGTGTTGGTTTATTTCAAAAAATCTAATTTTTGCTTGTTTTCCAGCTTTTTAATGAATGAATATGCCTATGTTTCATGGAGATATGTCTTATCATCCATCATATCATGAAATCTCTATTTATCCACATCATTACCAGACATATCAGACCAATCATGTTGCTCCTTTTAATTCCATGGCTTTTCAAAACCAGCATGCCTAATATAATTACCACCCACCCACCCCTACTCAACCTCCATATCAGCCTTCATGTACTCAAAAACAACTCCAAGAGCATGGAAAGGAGGAGATTGCAAGCCAAAAGGGTATGTTTCTTGGCTTCACAAAGGAGGTAGATGAGATCAAGATGCAACACAAGTATAATCAGCAACAAGAAGAGATGGCTTGTCAAGCCTATCTCTATGAGCAAGAGTTGGGGACACAAAGGATATAATTTGAAGAGAATATTGAAACAAAGATGGAAAAAAAAGAGGAGCAGATAAAGATCATGTTTGCTCAAACACAAAGGCACGAAGTCCAAGCAACTCTTGCAGTTCTAGATCAGCCTGCTCAAGAGGAGGTTCATAAGTATAAGTTTCCAAGTTTTAGACAGAATGACCCTCTTAGTATTCCTAAAGTTGATATTCCAAGTTTTAGGCAGAATAAAGTCATTAATTCCTCAATCCAACCTCTTAATCTTGAAATACCAATTTTCTAAAGCCTTCATCCTTTGCAAGTTGACAAAAATAATCAGGTGCAACCTAGTATAGTTCTAGAGCAACCCCTTGAGCAATAGTTTTCCTTGTAAGAAACCCAAGAAGCTCCCCAAGTTCCCCCACCTAATGAATCCAAGGTTGAACCCATTGATTAGGATAACCTACTCCTCATCGAGAAGCTTAGGAAGGTAAATCCATTGTGTTCAACTTTGGAGGTTTATCGTTTAGAGCAGTAGAAATTTGAGCAAGGAAAGGCTTCTTCCAATCAATATTTCAATGTTTTGACTAATGAGCTTCCTCATTTTGTTGAAGAGGATGAAAATGTTTCAGTGTTCATCTTAGAAGATCAATCAGCGCAGCAGGATGAGGAGGTAAAGGAGGGTGTTCAAGAGGATAACTCCATGTTTTGGTTTGATGAATTGCCTTCTTTTGTGGACCAAGATGAAGAAAGCATGCTCATACCCACAGTAGCTGCAAGTCAAATGCAAAAGTAGATTTTGGAAAACCAAGATCAACTAGAACAGCATAATATTCACATCTATTTTGAGGTATCCAGCTGGTACAGTGATGAGGAATATTTAGAAAATCAGGAACAACTGGTTGTAGAGATGGAGAATGTTGAGGTGCATGTTTCAATTGAGTTGTTTGAAGAGCTACCTTTATCTATTACTATTGGGGAAGAGAATATATGTGAGCTAACAAAATTGACAAGTTGTGATCAGCAAGAGAACGAAAATCACATTGACAAAGAGCTGATCCATGAAAAAATGAGTAAGGACAGGGCTATTGTGGAAGTTCGAGAGTGTGGTATGCATGATAACATGCCTAAAATGGAGCATAATTAGGATATTGAAGGCATGGTTTAGATACAGCAAAAAGGGGTGATGGTTGAAGAGTCGATTGACAAAGGAGAAGCTAACATAAAAATATTGGATTCCACTTCCCTTGAAGAACAGCTAAGTGAATTGATTGAAGAGAACTAGTCTTTTCAAGGCACTTCAATTCTTGATTGTCAAGATCCTAGTTGTCCAGCTTGTAGAGAGCTTGATACTCTCCTAGTTTCTTGTGAATATCAAGTGGATGATGAGGACAACAATGTAAAACAAGTTTTTGAACATGCCCTGTTTGTGGTGGAACAAGATGAAACTAATTGGTTTAACGACTGTAGGGAAAACATGCAACTAAAGCCTTTGGAAGAAGAGGTGAAATGTCAAGAAACTTTTCATGAAGTTGATTTACATGATCTTAGCTGGTTAGAGGAGCTTCATTTCTATTGTACAGAGGAGCTTGAGGCTAATTTTTTAGTTAAAGGTGAAGGTGATGTTGTTCTTTCTAATTACTTGAATTTTTTTCTTTCTAGCCCAAAGCTTTCAAGAGGATGTCCCATTAGGAATCTAGCTTTGTTGGAAGCCAATAAGAAAGAGAAGTCCTATGGCATCATTGATCTAGAGCATCAAAGGAGGCATCAAGTTAAGTACAACCAGCCCACTTGTTCACTTGGTCACAAATGGTTCATCAATCAAGATAGATGGGTAAGTGACTACATTTTCCTCTTTGGAAAGGTGTTGTAGTAGTATGTTGGTTATTTGATCTTTCCCCATCTCTTTTGGTTGACTCACAAGCTTATGGAGCATTGCAGATTGCAAAGAAGAGGCAGTTACTTTCTTGAACCAGTAAATGGTTTTGTTTAGGCAACCTTTTCCTTAGTTTGTAGGTTAGGTTAGTGTTTTCTGCTAATAAGTGCTCAAGGCACACTTATTTTAGTTGTTTTCTTTCCCTAAGTGTTGTTGCACGTGTTTACTGCCCACTAGGGCCTTTTAATTTTCTTTTAGTTTGGTTTGTTGTTGTTGTTTGGAGTGTTTGCATTTGAGTTTCAATAGTCTTTTGAGTTTGAGAAGGGGAATATTTGACTCCATGCCCAATGAATTGTTTAAGGCAACTGGTCTATATGCTTAGCAAGCAAGCATTCAATAGAAATCGCCAGAAATGTTACCAAATTTTCACCTTCAACACAATTTGGTAGAGCTGAAGCAGTTGATTAATTTTAAAGGTGAAAGGTATTCCAAAATTTCTAATATGATTAACCATTGCATATTTTAAGGTGCTTAAAATAGATGGAATTTAGTTTTGTTATTCAGTATTTTTCAACATAAAGGAAAGTACAAAAAAACACGAGATATTGCTTTCATTCATTTCTGTAATGTTTCATTCATTTTATAATGAAATATATACAAGACTGCATAAGTGTTGTTTTTCTATTCATTGGAAAGAAAGAAATAATCAAAGGTCCCACACAAGCTGTGGGAGTAGTTGAACCAAAGCAACATAGAAAATACACTATACATTTGAAGATGAAAGTAATAAAGGGAGCATATAAGGAAAAACATATCCATCATTTCATGTTGAAGTTTGTGTTGATCTTCATTCTTGCTTACCCTTCCTCACTCCTAATCTTCAAATGAACCTGCATCATGATAAGAGAGTTGATTAGAGATCCAGATATGAATCTCATTATGTGCCCTATCAACAAAAATATAGCATATTCCTATGATGATTTAATTCAATTGAGCAAGTATCACATGTATGCAAGAGAGCCTACAAAATAAAACATCACAGGAGCATTAAGCTTCACTATTTTTTATCTAACATGTTTGTTCATTGTGCAGGTATAGGTGAAATCATGTTGTTGATTCATTTTTGAATACATCATAGCATGTGGTACAAAAATGGGCTCCCACAAGGGTTGAGCCCAGCATGCTGCCCCTAAGTCTCAAGAGGGGAATGAGATAGGAAAATTACATTCATATTGCTCAAATAAAATATATTTCAGCTAAAGGAGTAATCCACAAGTAGTTGTAAGAATCATTGGCACATTGATCATTCATGACAATCAATTCAAAACTACAATAAGGAAGCCCTCCATTTTGAAATGAGTGCCATAGATGAGCAATGAGCTCATTTGAATAAAATACAGAACAAAATTTAGATGCATCATTTCTTCATTGAAGGAGTCATGTTTGCAAGCAAGTTTTTATGTTGTCATTGCTTGGTTTATTTTCATGATGTTGTTATCATATCTTTTATTGCTACCATGTATCATATTTCCTGTTGTTTGTGTTGTTTTAAGTTTACACTTTGAGGGAACAGACACAAATAGTGCTCACATATAGGGGGCATCAAAGAATGCATTATTTATGGGGTGCTAATGTGAAACAATTCTCATATGCATAGCTATCAAAATACCCTACATAGGCTTTCATCAATGATAGGACAACAATCATGTGTTTCCTAAGGACTAGAGGGATAGTAAAGGGTATTGGGAGTGCATTGTTACAAAAGAATGAGTGGACAGCAATAAAGCAAGACTGATAAAGTCATAGCATAAGAGACAAGTACTCATTTTCAATATTCTATGCAATGTATGTAGATCATCACAAAGCTATGTATGCAAAATTTGAGAGAAAAAAATGACTTTTTCTTGAAGGACAACATCATTATTGAAGCAAAATAAAAGCACAATATTTAGGACCTTGTTTCAACATTGTTACATGATTTAATACTTTTAAAATAACATTCATAAAGGAGGGTTTACAGTTGTATGTTTGATACTCTTGAAGAGAGGTAATATTTCATGCACATGTTCAAAATGTAGAATGAATTACAACCTATAGTGGTAAAGCCTCATAGCATCTGTAGGTGCACCTTGTTGTCCAAATGCATTCTAAAATAAACATCCAATACAATGAATGGGTATTGACATTATATCCATTATTACACATGTGATGCATCTATGTGTGTCTTTACAAGTGCTTGAATGGTGACAATACATTGGAAAGAAAAGAATCTCCTTTTGGTTCTTCATACAATGGAAATACAAAGTACAGTGGTAGGCATGTAAGGCTTTGAAAGAGAGATGCAAGTAGAAAGAAACCAAGAATGTGCTCCATGATGCAATCCCAGAATGAGATAAAAAATACTTTTCATTCATGTTATCAATTTTTCACCACAGCTCAAATTTATAGAGCTGGTTATTTCAGGTTCATTTTAAGGTGAAAATTTTTAGTTTATTTTTGTAGTTGTTTAAACCATTTCATTTTTTGAATTTTGAGTTTAAAAGAAAGTGCAATGTGTTTCAGTTTTCCATTCATCATTTGCAGCATTAAATATGGTATGAAATGTAAAAGAAAGTACTCCATTTTGTATTCAGTTATTCATTACACAATGTTTCATACATTTGTTGCAAAAGAGAAGTATAGAATTGAATAAGAGTTGCACAAAATGTTGTTTTGTATTCATTGGCATGAAAGAGAATCAAGTGTCCCACACAAGCCATGGGAGTAGCTGAAACAATGAATCATAAAGAGTACACTACGCTATTGAAGATTAAAAAGGGAAAGGAGTACATAAGAGGGAACATAGCCGTCATTGTATGAACGTGTCTTCGAGTTGCCTTCAGTGTTGTGCATTCCTCTCAGCTTCCGTCCTCCAGGAAAACTTACAAGTGATTGAAATGTTTGTTAGAGCTCGGGTTATGAATCCTCCTTCATGATCTATCAACAGTAATGTAAAATACTACTTATGATGCATTGAATCAATTGAGAAAATGCAAGAAGAGTGCAAGAGAATACCAAGGAGGAAACATCATAAAAAAATTTGAATTTATTATTTTAATCTAACATTGTTTGTTTCATATTGAGGTATAGGAAAATCCATGTTGCTGATCTGTTTTGAAGATTTTAAAGCATGTGGTGTAAAACGGGCTCCCACAAGGGTTGAGCTCGGCATGCTACCCCTTAACATTCCATAGAGGGGTCAAGAAAGAAAACCATTCAAATTGCTCAAAAGAGATATGCATTTGAAGGAGTACATCAAATGTCATAAGAACTCAAGCAATTGACCACTTAGGACAAAACAAGTTTGAAAGTGCAATGAATTGAAGATCATAAATAATCAATTTCTCAAGTAGATCATCATAAGGAGTGCATCATCATAGAATGTGATAGTGAACAGGCATACATAATGCCTTGTTTATAAATCAACAGTAGTAACTGAAGCAATATGAGAAGCTTCAGAAGATCATCATTAGGTGTCATATTTCAAAATCTTCTATGCAATGAATAGATTCATCAACATTTGCTACCTGAGAGAGATAAAAATGAATGGAGAGTATAGAAGAGAGATTGCCTTCATTCAGAAATAGAATTGTAAGTGGCTAAAAATGAAGCTTGAAGGTCAAGGGTGAAGGAAAAGAAGCACTTTTGAACTGAAAATACAATACACTATGTAGACACATAAAAATGTCCTAAGCCTTCGAGCGTCATTTTTCTTCATCCTCGTCCTTCGATAATTGAATAATTTTAGTTATTCAATTATGTTTGATTATATTCCTCTATTAATTAAATAATTTTTAATAATTATTTAATTAATTCACTTTCTAATATTTATTCTATCCTGACCGATTAAATAAACTAATTGCGTCCACTAATTTCTTCCTCTTCTTTGATAGTTAAATAAATTATTATTTATTTAATTATTTTGTCATCTTTCATCTATAGTTAAATAATTACATTAATTATTTATCTATTCATGGTCCTTTAATTCTTCCATAATTAAATAATTATTAAAATCATTTAACTATCCCATACCACTTCTATTAAATAATTAATCTAAATTAATTATTTAAGGTCTAATTCTATCTCTCCATTTAATTAAATTAAATTTAAATTAAATGCTCCTCTTTCATTTTTTTCAAATAAATAATTTGAACAAATTATTTATTTTCACTTGTCCATTTCCTCTATTTTCAAATAAATAATTTGAATAAATTATTTATTTTCCAACTATCCATTTCCTCCATTTTGGATAAATAATTTAAAATAAATTATTTATGCACCCATGGTCAAAGATACCCTGTCATAATCCCTGTCATAACATTCATTTCCTATCATAGCTTGCATGTCCCTGCATGTCCTTGCATGCCTATCCTAGCCTGCATGTCGTCAGGCCTGTAATGCATGTCTTCTTGTCATGATTCCTCCAAGAATAGCATATTCTTGGTGCATCAATTATGGACCATTGATCTTGGCATCTTATGAGGACTTAATCTCAACCCGTGGATTTAATCTCAACCGTGCCTTGGAATTTAGAAGATTGTCTGTTGATTCGATGGTTGTATAAAAGCAACCTTCCTTCTCCATTTTCAGGCTAACAGCTATTCTTCTCCAACTTTCTACTTATCATTTGCAGGTATTTGCACAAGTCACATTACAAATCTGAGGGCATATCTGCAAAGGGAGAAATAGGAGAGCAAGAGAAGGAATCAACTACAATATGGGGAGTACTTTATTTTATTTGCTTTCATTTTGAAATCTCCATTTGTTTGTATTCTCTTGTTTGGATGAGGTTAATAGTTTAGAGGTGTTGGCTGTCACTTTATCTATCCTATTTTATTTTCTAACCCCATCTCACATTTGGTGAACCCGACATTTGTTTTCTTGCAGAGAAATTGGTTTGTTTGTTTTTGTTGTTTTGCAGATTACAGCCAAGAATGCATGCAAAATCCTGTCATCTTCATTTGAACACAAAAGGATGGACACATCGAATATTGTAAAACATTTTCTGGGTTTTGTGGATCTCATTTTTAGCTTTCCGAAACATTAAACGGTTTGAAATTTTGTTAAGATTTGAGAAAGTTATGGCCATTTTACTGATTGCAGCTTTTTAAGATTTAGTTATTAAAATCCGATTTTTCTTTTGTTTATAATATTTTTGTTTTGTAGAATTTTGCAAAATGTTTTTTGGGTTTTCAAACTCTATGCCTTAGCTTTTCATAGATATTTACAATTTAAAGTTTTGTTTAGTTGTGAGAAAGTTATCACTATTTTTAGTTTGCTGTTTTCATTCAAGTTTTTTTTTTGGTTTACTAATCTTTTGTTTGTAGCGTGTGGCTTTGGAATAGGGCTCCCAAAACTGCTTCTTTTGGAGCAACAAAAAAATCAAGCTCTTAGTTTTTAGTTTTCTTTAATTCTTTTTTCTTAGTTTAGTCTTTTTATTTTCTAGTTTAATTATTTACTAACTTTTAGTTTGGTTTTTAATCTTTTGTTCTAACTTAGTTTTTTTTGCAGCTTTCTCGTTGGTCCAAGACACTTATGAAACTACTAATTTGTGGTTTTGCAGCTCCGTTAGTCGAAGACTCATTTCTCAAACAAGGTGTTTGCGATTTCTAGTTTAGGAACACTTCCATTGGTGCATTAAAATGAACATGTGCTTGATTTTGTCTGACTGTGCTTGAAGGTGGTAGGTGATTATGCTCTCACCTTGTGAAAACTAGGTGATCAAAAAACCAGACCCACCTTATTTTTTGTCACCCTCACGACTTAATAATCGAAGTATCCTCTCCCCTTGCACTTTCGAGTGATCCTGGGTGTAAGAGAAACGGTTATTATTTCTAGAAATGAGCCTGCCTTAAGGGAAAAAGTACTCACCTTAAGGGACAACTCGACCGGTAACAGGCTAAAGCCAAGCCACTTCCAGCCGGGATATAAAATGGGTGCTTGAGGAAAGTTCAAGTACCACGAGTGCGGATGTGTCACACGGACGGAGTAGTACTCCCATAAACCCTGTTGAGTGTAACCTCTTCAGGCTGGAGTGCCACCTAATTGGTGATTAATCTCTCGCCCCATGTGTGGCCACTCGAACGGATGCCCTAACTAGACACCTTTTTGTTTTAGAGGCCAACCATTTTCAGCCGTTGCTTGGTATAGTGCAGGGTACAGTATCATGCCCGAAGATACTCACTACTGACTCCCTCGAGTAGAGATAGTAGTTCTTGGGAAGTGATGACCTAAGAATCCGAAGTTGGTGTGCCCGAATGACGTTAATGAGCCGTGGAGGGGAGCCAGTGCCACCAAACTTCTAAGCTATCCGCTCTTGAGAAGGAAAGGTGTTTAGCACCAATCTGAGGTATATCGGTGGGCTATACCAAGTATACAAACCCTTGGCCTATTAAGATTGTGTTTTTCTCATGTGTGTTTGTGTACACCAAAACATCGTGCTTGTCAAGTGTTTTCTGGATCTTCAAACAATATACACAAACATTCACAAATCTGGACACAAACAATCAACCTCAGACAACTTAGACTTTTCAATAAAACATCAAAACAATAGTCTCAGTCTGCTATCAAACATCTTCTTCCAGAAGTCTTATGTCAAAACCAAATCATGAAATTGCTCAAATCTCTCATTCCTTGTACACTTTAGCTTGCATCTTACCATAGGGTCATCTTTGCAAAATATTTAGCTTCATCCTTAGGCTTCACCATTTGCATTTTCAGTCATAAACCAAAAACTTAGGTCCTCATTTCATTTTGCATATTTTGGATTAAGACAACCTTACCTCACTTTGCAAAATCTTGACTTTCAAAATTAGGTTATCATTGGACTTAGACATCATTATCTCCTTTAGTCATTATCTTTTTGTGAGATTCTTCCAACTCAAAAGTCTAGTTAGGAAGACTCATTTGTCATTTGTCCTTGTCATTTAGTCCTTCAAACAAGTCCTTTGATATTCCAAAATTGAGACATAGATCAAGCATAGGGTGGTTAGGAAACCTTTTTCCAAATCATTTTAAACCTTTGCATTTGCATACCTTAGATATTCAAATCATTTTAGTCCTCACCTTGCATATCTTTAAAATCCAAAATATTGTCATCATAGTCCTCATTTGGCATCTAGAATTTGCATTGGTCATTTCCTTAACCAACATTTTCACATTAGTCCTCACTATCACCTTGGCATTTGACATCCTTTCTTAACAATTTATCACCTTGCATTGGTCATTTTCCTTAGGAAAACGTCATTATCACCTTGCATTGACATCCTCCAAAAATACAAAAAAAAAAAAAATAGTGTCATAACTTGTCATCCTATTCTTCATTGTCCTTTGGCATTAGTCATTTTCTCTAGACAACATTGTCATATTGCATCCCTTATTGTCAAAAAAATCTAAAAAAAATAGTCTTGCATTGTCATCCTTTATTCAAAAAAATCCAAAAACATTATTTCATCCTAGTTGTTATTTTGAACCTAGGATTTTGCATAAGTTTCCTTTTTAGTTGGCATAATCATCTTAGTCCTTATTTTGCACCTCATCATCCTAGTCCTAATCGTCACTTTCACTTTTCGACATTACACATTTCCTTAGATACACATTATCATCCCGTTGCATTGTCATTCTTTATTACACAAAAAGACAAAAACATAGACTAGTGTCATACTTGCATTGTCATCATCCTCATTTGAGCAATCCCCTTTTATGGTTGAGACTGGGCTTTAAAGATAGAGAGAACAAATGGAAAACTTTGGACAAGATTTCAATCCCAACATTGATAATTACACTTTTGACATAAACCAACATTGGACTTTTTCCGACCCATTTCACAACATGAACATGCAATCTTCCATGAACATGCCATTTTCATCACAAAGTCCTTCTGAACCATTCATACAAAGAGACCAAAATGGACGAGTATATGTAAAAGACTCAAAAGCTGCAATGAAAAATCCTGATATAGCCTCCTTTGTAGAAAAATTAGTCTTACGTGACCCTCAAAGGTATCTATCCATGCTTTTGGACCAAGGGGCTAAGTTACCACGAGGCTTTGACATAAATACTTTGAGACCTCCATCTGTCTACCCTCACCATCAACAGTCACTTAACATAAATCCTGCCATTAATTCACAACAAACATCCACTTATCACCCTTATCCTAACCTTGACAAGGGAAACCAACTGTCCACTAGTCCATTACAAGTCTCCACGTCATATTCTAGTCCTTCACCTACCAATCCCATCCAACTCTACATGCCTTATCAACCATCTACCAACTCATGTCAAGTTTCTACATCATACCTTATTAATCCAGTCCAAGTCTCCATGTCCTATCCTAGTCCTTCATCCATTAATCCTTTTCAAGTCACTCCCTCACAAGCTACATTTCATCATGAAAATTCTATCATTGTCCAAAGTCAAATCCCATTGCCTAAACTTGAGGATACATGTCAAAATGAAAGCCCAAAGCATGACATTATAACGTCACCTTCATGTCAGGATCAAGGTAGTCCATCCCATGAACCTATCTTAAAGTCTATTCAAGAAGTCATTCAAGACAATCATGACATCCAAAATATACCTACCATTGACCAAGAAGTCCAAATCCATGACAACCCCATTTTTGACCAAGACCCTATCATTGACCAAGAAATCCAAAACGATCCACTCCTTGACCTTTACGCCATTTATGATCAAACACTTGACGATCCTATTCAAGCCCCCACTATTGACACTTTCCAAGATGAGACACTTGCCTCCATGACACACATAGATGATATTCCTCAAGAACAAGAGTCTTCCATTATGGACATATTTGCAAATGATCGAGCTATAGTTGACTTCATTGGACTCCATGACATTGACCATAATGATGGCTTCGACATTGACTTGCAAGCACCAATAGAATCATCTGAACCTAACATGTCACAAGATCATACCAAAGATATCAGTCAGAAATATGGCCAACATGACAATGAAGCTAAGACACTTTATCAGCTAGGGTCATCTATCTTTGTCAGAGCAGGTTTTCTTGTAGATGAAAATATTCCAAGTGACAGTGTCTACATACATCATGATGGGTTAGCATCTTGCTTTCAAAACAATAAATACCCCATCGCAAACAGAATCTGTCAGAGCATGCATTATCAAGGCAGAGGACTAGGCATACATGAGCAAGGCATTCAAGAGCCAATACAGCTTCAGACAAATCACAGACATCAAGGTCTTGGCTATTCTTTAGTTAGTGAATCAAATGATGTCAGTGGAACCTCCTCGATACTGGGGGCAACCTTGTCAGATACAAACTTCAAAATGGAGTCCATGAGAAATCCTTGTCATAAGATTGTTGCCAACACCTCGTCCACCCACACCATAGACCATCATTCTCGACATATTAAACCTTCCCTTTGGAACCAACAAAAAGAAAAGTCTTACAAAGTCAAAAATCAAATGTCAAAGGCCATCGAATTAGACAAAAAGACAAGTGGACAAATGAAATTAAAATGGATCCTAAAGAAAAGTGGATCAAGCAAAGAACATATGTCAAAAGAAAAAGTTAATCAAAATGTGGAGCCGCAAGACAAGAGGACTCCCATATATAACACATGTCCACCTCCTTCAAAATGGTCATCAAGCAAGGCATCTAAAGGTGTTGGTTCCAAATTCCATCCCTCCAAAATCCATCATCCATCATACCGAGTTTGGAAAATAAAAAGTGATTCATCCAAACATCCAAAAAATCCATCCATGTCTACCATCATCCACCATAATCCTACATCTTGCCTAAAGTCCAAAAATCCCATGTCACAAATCCATCGCATCTTGGCAACAACTCTTTATCATAAGGACTCTCATGGCACTCTATCAAGATGTGTGCATTCTGATAAGGCCAATTCTAGTATCGGAAAGGACCATGATGACATCAATCAGTTGTATGTAAGCGCTAGGATCCTGACAAGGCAGCTACTTCAGAAAGGATATTATTGGCACATCATGGCATTAGTCTCTACATCGACACCGTCAGTGGATTCAGAGCAGTCAGTGGTCATCTAAAGCATCTAGGCTATCCAAAAACACAAAAAAAATAAAAAAAAAATCAAAAAAGTCAAGAAAATAGTAAAGAGAAAAATTTCATCCAATGGTGAAAACCTGGCAAACAGGCGCCCTGGATAAGTACCATGATGAAAACCTGGAAAACAGGTGTCATGTGTAAAATAAATCATCTATGTGGACTTTTACACTTGGGGGCAAGTCATCTCATCTCCTATGCCTTCCTCTTAACATTGGCATCCATCCATTTCATCCATATCATTTCCCTCCATTTTCCCACCTACCTTGGTCTTGGCATAAAATTGGCACACATAAATCATGCTTTGGGGAAAACTCTTGACATGTCAATCCTTTTGTCACAAACTATTTTGTCATTTCTATCATTATCCCTATACGACATAGTCCTCGAAAATCATATGACAATTCCTTGAGTCTCCTGTCTCTTGTCCTTTATCAAGGCCACCTATCAGTCTTTCATGTCTATCACCTATTTTGGCTTTCCCTTGTCAAATGGTCTAAGGATACTCCATCACTCCATCGTCCCAACCAAGTCATTCCAAATGCAATGAGTTTCATCCATACAAGCACATTATCCAAAACATTACTTGAATTTGTTCCTGGCCCAGCTGCAAACCTCGATACCTTCGTCACATTATCGTCATACTCATGTTGTTTTGGGATGTGTCCTTCCCACGTCAAACAACGTTGTCATCACCTATCAATTGGTACTCAACTTGACTAGGGGAAAACTTTTATCATGAGACTACAGTGGGTACCGCACGTGATCCTAAAAATCAGAAAATGTCCTGAAAAAAGACCTAAAAATCAGAAAATGTCCTGAAAAAAGACCTAAAAATCAGAAAATGTCCTAAAAAAAGACCTAAAAATTAGAAAATGTCCTAAAAAAAGACCTAAAAATCAGAAAATGTCCTGAAAAAAAGCCCTAAAAATCAGAAAATGTCCTGAAAAAAGACCAAAAAATTGAAAAATGTCCTAGAGAAAACACAAAAATTCCAAAAAACAGAGTCATGTCAGTCAGCATAGTCACGCCAATTCAACTCTTGATTAGTCTTTATTATTGTCGAACTACGTTGCCTCTGTGCATTTGCTACGTAGGCAAGGCTCATCTTCGAGCCCCCGAGACATTAGGTCAGTCCAATTAGGTTTGTCAAAATAAATCATGACTCAATCTTTCGTCAACAAGACAAAGTCTTTGGTCGTGTCGAACTACGAGGTCTCTGAGTGCATGACGTAGGCAAGGCCATCTGTCGATGGGCCCCCGAGGCCGCACTAGGTCAGTCCATTAGGGTTCATTGCACAATTTTTGCACACACATGAAACAGTCCTTAAACTTGAATGAACAATCTACCTAAGTGAACTTCGACAATCTGTCAATGGAACATGACAATCATCTTGGCATATCAAAATTAGTCAATCTCAGTCAAACTTAGTCAAGCTAGTCAAATCTTGCTTACTCTTCAGATGTGTCCTTCTGAAGGGTAGCCCGTCATTTAATCATTCCCTAGGATGTGTCCTTCCTAGGCATCGTCATCATCATTCGACATTTTGAGCAATCCTCTTGGCATTTAAGGATCGCTCCTCTTGACATCAATGTTCTTTTAGATGTGTCCTTCTGAAGAACAACCCCTATCATTTATGCCTTAGGATGTGTCCTTCCTAAGCATCGTCACTGTCACTTGGAATTTTGAGGGATCCTCTTGAATTTTGGGGGTTTCTCCTCTTGACATCAACATTATTCAGGATGTGTCCTTCCTGAATTTGGCAATCTTCAACACTCATCATCTTGGCATCATCAAAACCTTTGACACCCTGGCATCTCAAAATCAAACCAGACATCTTGACATTAAAACACTTGGAAAACACTTGGCACTTGTCTGTTGATTTTTCATCATGTTACTAGTTTTTCAGCGAGATCTCGACAACAGGATTTAGAGAAGCAGCAATGTATCATGAGGTTTGTTTTGTATTTTGACACTCATGTTACTAGTTTCTCAGTGATGTCCTGACTCTGGGATTTAGAAAAACAGCGATGTATCATGATGATGGATTTGGCTTTATTTTGTCCTTTTTGGTAATCATGTTGCGAGTTTCTCGAGGATGTCCTGGAAATAGGATTTAGAGAAGCAACGACGTTTCATGATTTGTCTTTCTTGTCTTTTTTTGCTTGCGGTTGGTTATGGCAAAAAGACTGGGGAAAATGTGCCTTTTTGTATGAGTCATGATCATCCTTGTCTGCGACTGCTTATCTCACGTGATGGTACAACCTTGCACACCTTGGTCTATGTCATATCATGGTGTTTGTTGGCCATTACAGTAATCTGCCCAATGATGATAAATATAAAAATGTAAGTATGAAAGTTGGTTCCCCTATCTTTTTTTTTCATCTAGCTTTCCATCTTCATCCTCCCTTCTCTTCCATGCTAGTATCCATCCCCTTCCAAGCTAACATTTCTTTTGTCTTTCATCCTCTAGTCTTCTCATCAATTTCGAGAGCACACTCGTGTTCTTGGAACCCGTCTGTCCTCTCAAGGGGGCATACGGTAACCCTCCTCGTCATTCTTCCTCATCTTATTTTGCATTGGGGCATGACTTTGACTTATTTTTTTCTTTGTCAATGTGACAAGTTGCATTATGACAAAGAGGGGCAAAATGTAGACACATAAAAATGTCCTAAGCCTTAGCGTCATTTTTCATCCTCGTCTTCTCGATAATTGAATAATTTTAGTTATTCAATTATGTTTGATTACATTCCTCTATTAATTAAATAATTTTAATAATTATTTAATTAATTCACTTTCTAATATTTATTCTATCCCGACCAATTAAATAAACTAATTGCGTCACTAATTTCTTCCTCTTCTTCAATAGTTAAATAAATTATTATTTATTTAATTATTTTGTCATCTTTCATCTATAGTTAAATAATTACCATTAATTATTTATCTATTCATGGTCCTTTAATTCTTCCATAGTTAAATAATTATTAAAATCATTTTAACTGTCATGCCACCTTCCTATTAAATAATTAATCTAAAATTAATTATTTAAGGTCTAATTTCTATCTCTCCATTTAATTAATTAATAAATTTAATTAAATGCTCCTCTTTTCATTTTTTTCAAATAAATAATTTGAACAATTATTTATTTTCCATCCATTTCTCCATTTGAATCATTTATTTTTTCATTTCCTCTATTTTCAAATAAATAATTTGAACAAATTATTTATTTTCCACTTGTCCATTTCCTCTATTTTCAAATAAATAATTTGAATAAATTATTTATTTTCCACTTGTCCATTTCCTCCATTTTTGGATAAATAATTTAAAATAAATTATTTATGCACCACTTGGTCAAAGATACCCTGTCATAATCCCCTGTCATAACATTCATTTCCTGTCATAGCTTGCATGTCCCTGCATGTCCTTGTATGCCTATCCTAGCCTACATGTCTATCATGGCCTGCATGTCTTTGCATGTCTTCCTGTCATGATTCCTCCAAGAATAGCATATTCTTGGTGCATCAATTATGGACCATTGATCTTGGCATCTTTTCTGAGGCTTAATCTCAACCATCCATTTCGTAACATCCCTCTCATGCATTCCCATCCATTGATCTTGGAATCTTTCTAGAATATTAATCTCAACCGTCCATTCGAATGGTTGTCTATAAAAGCAACCTTCCTTCTCCATTTTCAGGCTAACAACTATTCTTCTCCAACTTTCTACTTATCATTTGTAGGTATTTGCACAAGTTACACTACAAATCTGAGGGCATATTTGCAAAGGGAGAAATAGGAGAGCAAGAGAAGGAATCAACTACAATATGGGGAGTACTTTATTTTATTTGCTTTCATTTTGAAATCTCCATTTGTTTGTATTCTCTTGTTTGGATGAGGTTAATAGTTTAGAAGTGTTAGCTGTCACTTTATCTATTCTATTTGATTTCTAACCCCATCTCACAAGGACATGTGGCATAAATCCATAATTCACATGTGTCACTCACACACACTTTTGGGTAGTTGAGTCTCACACCCTCTTTTGGATTTATTAGCCACCTCCCATAACCATGTGTTTGTCTTTACCTGAGTAAGTATAACCATGTAATCTGACATTTACCAAGTAGGTAAAACTCCCACCTATTATGGGCACTTGGGAGTTATTACCCCTCTTGGATTTATCTGCCATTATTTTCCTATATAAGTAGCACTCACCCCTCCCTTGGCTAGTAATATGGATTGCTAGTTCAATGCTAAGGGAGTGTTGAGTTTATCCATCTTTTTTTCTTTCTTTCCTTCTTGGGTGATTTCACAACCAAATCTAACATGGTATCAGAGCTGGTTGTGAGTTGTGGGTTAGCAAATATCTCAATCCATTCTTGAAAGCAAAGTATGCTCTTCTCTTGCATCCGATGATGGCCTGGAGAATAAAAAATGCTTGATAGAGATCTCAATTTCTTGGGGGGTTCCTTTCTATTGCATTTTGTTGCAGGTATTTTGGAGCTTTTTGGAGATATTATGAGCTCACCATTGAGTTCAGAATCGCCGAAAAAGTCATATTAGGCTTTTGTTTCGTCCAAATCAGACACCAGATGCGAGATTTATGAAGGGTTGAAGAAAGAGGTTTTCTGAGAGGTTCCAAAAGGTAGCCATCAAATCGGAGTATTTTCGGCCCAAACGGATCTCACTATCGTGCTTAGAAGGCATCAAAACCTAAAGGTTGGCTACCAAATCATCAAAAATGGAATAAGTCAAATTTGAGGCAATTTTTTTTTGCAAGCAGAGCCGTACAGTCCCACCTCCGTATAGTACGTCTCGTTTTCCGAAAAAATAATAATTTATTACTGCATGAAAATTTATTATTGTTTATTAAAAAAATTAGTGAAAAAAAAAGGTTGAAAAAATTTTCATTAAAAAAGCAAAGAAGTTTAAATTTTTTTTTGAAAAAATAAAAATAAAATGTCTTGGTACGAAGGTACTGACAGGGTACCTGTACCCTGTCGGCCCTTGTACCTAGTGGTACTTGCGCCCTGGACCTTGGGCCCTGTGGCCATTAAGTCGACCTTTTAAGGCCTTTCAAAACCTTTTTTAATATATATTTTTTATTATTCAAAATTTCATTATTAAAATTAAAAAAAAAAATTAAAAATTAAAAATTCCATGATTTTTCTGTACTTCGCCTACCGTGTTGTGTTACTACACTCATCTGTACTTTCCTTAGATTTCATGCCATTGGTGCCCCTACCAGTTTTAGCAGCAATTTTGGCAATTTCCTAACTTTAGCAGAGCTTCTAATTTTAGCCGACGATCCTCTAATTTTGATATTCTTCTAAATTGATTGGAGGCTTCCTACATTTGGCAGTTTTCCTAAATCTGGCGGTTGTTTTGCCAAATTTGGTGTGCATGTTTTTTTGAAAATTGCAGACCCCTCTCCATTGAAATTTTGCAATTTGCACCTGAACTTCGGAGGGCTCGTTCTCGATCATACGGAGGCCTTTTTGCGAGCAATTTTTTTTTATTTGGGGTAAAATTGCATGCTCTTCACAGTGGTAAAATTAGTTTTTGCTCAAGTGATCCCGTTTTTCTAGAAATTCAGCTTTCTTTTTAGATCTGAAGGACAATCATCATTTTTTGAACTTCAAATGGATGTAACTTTCACGTACGACTTCAGATTGAGGTGATTCTTTTTTGAAATTGAATACTTTTCTGAGAACTACACATTAGTGCTATTTTGAGGTTTTATTGTACATTCAGTATTTGGATCCATTTTTTGAACATTGTAAAACTCAAGAAATCAACTCTAGCATTGTAAACACATTGATTTATAAAGTGCCAAATCATTTTTTTTGGGGGGGATTCTTGATTGAGTGAAAAAAGGGGGGTCTCTCTTTGTGTGTGTGTTTTTGATCTGTTCACTTGTGCTCTTCTTTTCCTTCACGCATGGATCATTCTAAGGTTCCTTTGCTAACACCTTATAATTATGCAACATGGCATTAACATGCATGGAATGCCTTAATGCAACTTGGGTATACTCCATATGTTGAAAAGAGGGTAGTTGAACCTACAGATGATAAGGAAAAGATAAAATGGATGCTTGAACATACAAAAGCTCTTGGATGTCTTTGTAGTTTTGTTTCCCTTGATCTTATATTTTAGATTGAAGCATGTATAGATTCACATGATGCTTGGGAAAAATTAAAATCTTTGTATGGTACAATAGATGAAGTCAAAGGCTATCAGATTGATAATGAACTAATGAACCTTGATCCAAATAATTTTGGCAACATCTAGGATTATATTACTAAGGTCAATGATTTGAGAGCACAATGTAAAGGATGTGGTATTGATAAAAAGGACATTCGGTTAATTTATAATGTACTTAATAAACTTGGTCCCGAATTTGTAGCTTTTGTTTCTAGCTTTCATACTCACAGACTGACTATGGGATCTGCATATACTAGCCCTCATTTGCATCTTTTTTTGAGATGTTAATGCATGAGCAACATAAGCTTCTTTCTATGGGTCTCATAAAGTCATCATAAACTCATGCTTTGCTGGCTGGTCCGCCTAAGGGACAAAAAGAGTCAGGAAAATATGATAAGAAACAAAAGAAATCTAAGAAAAATCCACACACAGATCATGCACAAAACAAATCCTCTTCAAAGGAGGACTCATTTAAGAAAGAGAAGTCTACTTGTTCATATTGCAAGAGGACTAGACATGAACATTCTTGTTTTAAGAAGGATATTGATGAACTGAAACATCTTCTTAAGAAGAATAATATTGATCTACCTTCTAGAATGTTTGAGTCTACTTCTTCTTCACATTCTAAATAATCAGGATCTAGCAAGGATAAAGGTCTACTGAGTCAAAGAAGAAAAAAGGTAACGCTCTTTGTGCTTCTACAAGTCATGAATTAGGGAAATGACTCCTAGATTCTAGAGCTTCTCATCATATGGCTTCTACACAGTCTATGTTCTCTTCTTTTGAGCCTTGTGTTATGCCACCTATTCTGATGGGAAACAATACTTACATGAATGTAAGTGCGAAAGGATATGTTGATATTGGGGATGGAACCTTCAATGATGTTTTGTGTGTACCTTATCTTTCAAACAATCTTCTTTCCATCTATCAGATCACACATGGTGGAATAGGGAAGACTATGGAATTCACACCTGATTTAGTTATCATCAAAGACTTGGAAAGCAGAGAGATAATTTCTACTGGGGTGGTTGATCATGCATCTCTATTGTATACCTTTTCAGACTTTGTACCTGATGATGATTCTGATCCTTTGGTTGTTGATCACACTCCTAGTGTGAAATTTGATTTTGAGGAGAACTTTGGTTACTGGAACTTGGGTATTCTCACATGTGATCGAGTTCTTGAGCCTTGCATTCCTTCTCCTCCATCTACTATTGCTTCTGAGGATACTTGTGTTACATTCATGGCTACTTGTGATTCAATGCAACAGGATCAACATCGTCTTCCAGATATAGTTGCTTGGGATGACTACTTGACATACATTACAGGTTTGTTTATGGAGTCACATATTTCAGACTTGGAAGAAACTATTCATGACATTTATCTTCTCTTTGATGAAGTTGATTCTTCTTCAGTTGTTATGGAGGAACCTTTGGATCCTCTTGTTCACTCTCCACATGATCATTCCTCATAGTTTGACATGACCGTGGATACTTTTGAGCAACATTTGGGGGAGGCCTCTTTGTCTTCAGAGGAGGTAGTTGAGTCTTTGGATCTTGTTCTACATACATCTCTACTAGGTTTTGGATTGTCATCTTCATTAGTGTGGCCTAGAACGCCTGATTTGATGGTGGAAGCTTTTAGCATCAACATGGAGATAGATGAGCAGTTTTTAGAGACTTCATACATTTTGAGCTTTCTTCCCTCATATTCATTTTAGGAATGGGAAGAAATTCTTCATACACCTTTGGTTTTTCTTCTTCCTAAGGGGAGGAACATTGTTTGACGATCGTGGACAATCTTCTACATCCAATTTCTAGCATCAACCATTGGCATAGTTGACTACTTGAGGGAAGACTACATAGTCTTTCTTCTCCTTTCTATTTTGGAGGGGACTTCTTCCTTGCATGGGATTCTTCTTGTGTTGGGAAACTTGTTTTCTTTTCTCTCTTTTGGGGAGGAGTTTTGTCCCATTAGGTTTTCTCCTTTTCTGTGGTTGTGAGAGATCATTTTGTACATGGGTACCTAACATATCCTAGTAGCTGAGACCTATCTTTGTGTCTTTTCACCCACCTAAGCTACGCTTAAGGGGGGTGTTAGTGTAGGTTTTTTATTTTTCTTATGTTATGGAATATTTATTTTTCCTACACACATTATTAAGCTTTCTTAGGTTATATTAGAATGGTTAGGATGAGGAGAAGTGGCATAAATCTATTCACATGTGTCACTCACACACACTTTTGGGTAGCTGAGTCTCACATCCTCTTTTGGATTTATTAGCCACCTCCCATAACCATGTGTTTGTCTTTACCTGAGTAGGAATAACCATGTAATCTGGTATTTACCAAGTAGGTAAAACTCCCACCTATTATGAGCACTTGGGATTTATTACCTCTCTTGGATTTATCTGCCATTATTTTGCTATATAAGTAACAATCACCCCTCCCCTTGGCAAGTAATATGGATGACTAGTTCAATGCTAAGGGAGTGCTGAGTTTATCCATCTCTTTTTTTGCTTTCCTTCAATCATTTTGATCTTGGATGATTTCACAACCAAATCTAACAGTAACTAAGTAATCTGTGCATCCATGCTGATATGATATTTTGGTCTGGAAATCCTCTCAATAGAAGGGAATTCTATGAGCTTTTGATATGTTTCTAAGGAGTCTTATTTACAGGTATAAATGAGTTTTCAATGAGTTTGTGTGATCCGATTGAGTTGTCCAAGTGATAGAAGTTTGGTGTTCTTTTGGCCAACAAGGTTAAGAACCGTTTGTCCTTTGTGTGTTCCTTATTAGGTCTGGGCTGACCTAATGTTTGGATAACACATTTTTTTTGTGTGTCAAAAGGAATTTTGTATTAAGCCAACAATAATTTTTTAATTTTGGGTGTTCATTCAATTAGGACGACCTAATTGATAAAGGAAGTCATGACTGTGTATATATTTATGTGCATGTATGATGGACAAGAGAGATATCTTGATAGAGTATGATATGTGAGTATTGTGACAAGTGTAATAGTGTGAGTTTACTGGTAGTGTTTGTACACCGACAACCAAATTTTTTTTTTGGTATTATTAGAGCTTAACCGAAACTATTTTTTGCACTTTGTAGGTGCACTTCTCTAGTTCATTTTTGGCAGTGAGCCACACCTTTTTGTATCTTGGCTATAAGCCATATTTTGTATTAAGGATGTGAGCCTTTCAAGGAAAGTGAGTCCTGGCAGTGAGCCCTGTAATAGCTTATAACCGGTTATAATATATTGTGAGCTAATCCTCACTGTGGTTTTTCTCACTTTGGTTTTTCCACGTAAAAATCCTGGTGTCAATTTGTTATGATCTCTTTTATGTTTTGGTTCACTATTGCAATTAGATGTGGTTTGATAATTGGATGGTTAATAATTAATTTCACTAGAAGAACACTGATTCACGCCCCTCTCAGTATTCAGTGTATTCAACAATTGGTATCAAAGCCTAGTTACTCTCAAAAAGTTTTACAACTTGAGGAAGGCCTCGAAATTTGAATACATGGCTGGAAAATACTATTCTGTTCCTTTAGAAGAAAAATCAGTATCTAAAGAAATCAATGCTGCTCTTGAGGAATTGGACAAAAGCAAGGATGAGAAGGAAACTCTAAAAGAAAATTTGAAGGAAGCAAATGATTGCATCAGGAATTTGAGAGAGCAGATCAAAAAGTTCAAGGAGAGGCATAGAGAAGTTAGTGATTAGTTGAAAAAGGCTAATGAGGACATTACCAGATTGAAAGTGCAAGTAGAAGAAAATAAATGAATTGAGGGATTTCAAAAAGTTGAGATCCAGAATAAAATTAATGAATGTGCAAAGCTTGAACAAGAAGTGGTAACCCTAAGAGCTGATCTAGAAAAAGCAAAATCTCATGAAGAAAGATTCAAGACAAGTTCTACAATGCTTGATGATTTGATTACATCTTAGAAACCTGCTAAGGATAAAGGTGGTCTAGGTCTTGAAGAAGGACAAAGCTCAAAGGCTAAATCAGTTTCCATCAAAGTGGACAATCAAAGGAATCTTCAAGGCAATACTTATCAAATAAAGAACCAAAGGAACAATACCGAAAGGATTCCTACCCGACAACCTAATGCTCAAAGGTACCCATCTTTTAATGGTTTTTGTTTCTCATGCAATAAATTCAAGCATAGAGCAACAAAATGTAGAAGTAGGATGAACTAGAATAGAATGAGTCAAAATGTTGGATTCTTTACTGGAAAATGCTATGTTTGCAACAAGTTTGGACATAGAGCTATTGAATGTAGAAGCCATATGATGATGAATAGGTTTAATGCTAGCAATAGGATTTATTCTTTTCAAGGCTATTGTTACACATGCAATGTCTTTGGACACAAGGCTAATCAATGAAGGTCAAGGATGAATGCAAATTCATTTGATCAAGGATATGTTGTGTGTTACACTTGCAACAAATGAGGACATATCTCAAAATTTTGTAGGAGAAAAGTTGGGAAGAAACCTAATCTAGAACGAAAAGACAAGCCTGTGAACAAGGTAGATCCCAAAGAAGTAAGGAAAGAGATGGAAAGAAATTGGAGGAAGAATGAATAACCTGAGAACAAGGATGAATCAAATACCCCAGTATCCGCATCTGGTGCAGATACCTCTTCCAACAATTGAACGTAGTAATGGTTTCAGGGGGAGCAGTCACAAAAAATCTAACAAGGCCCTGATCTATGAGGTGTCAAGTGATGACACAAGGATATGTGATGTGAGTCATCATTTTGAAGGCATTGGAGAAATTTCTGGTAGAAAATAATTAAATCAGGAAAATTACGAAGTTCTTCTTGGTTACAGTGTGTTTCATAAAGTGGAAAAGTAATAAATGTGAATTAGGGAAAAATTCGTAAAAAATAAAGCAAAAGACTAAGTTAAGAAAAAGCACATTTGCGCAATTTGGAAGAAGCAACACAAGATGAAGTGAGATTGAAGGCGATTTAGTGAATTGTACATTGAAACCCTAGTTCTCGACAAGCAGAAAGAGGTATTCTCTATTATTTGAATTATGTGGATTTTAAAGTTGAAGGAACTCTTTGTTAAGTATTCAAGATTGTTTGAGGAAAATGGCCATGCCTACTGTTGTGGAAATTTCTGAGAGGTCCCAACCAAGATTCAGAAGATGTTCATGGAAATTATATGAAAATGACCCCATGGGTGCGTTCTCGCACATTCCAAGTCATGTGCTACCCATTGAAAATACAAAAACTTACATTCATGGGAAGCTCAAAGAATTTGATCACCAAGAACTGAAGGATTTGTGGGACAATGAGTTGACGAGAGATGACCTATTGCTTAAGGTAGAATATGAAAACCTAGTTCAAATGATGCTGAAAGTTTGGAATTGGTTTCCAAACTTTTCCAGCGAGGGTGAGGCAAAATTTGTCAGGATGGCCCTCAGTAGGGTTCATAAAAATTTTCTATGGACAAATGAATTAGGACTTATCAACAAGGAGGCAATTCAAGCCATTACTGGTCTTTGTGATACTGGACCCATTCCGGTTCTAAAGGAAGTGAAAAATGATGAAGTCACAAGGTTGATTGGTGCTAAGTTTGACGTAAGAGATTTAACCACAAAGTCTATTGTAAACCCTGTCGTCAAGTATGCTGCCATTATGATTGGGCAGAAAGTATACTTCACGAACAAAGAAAATTCGGTATTAGCCACAACAATTCACACAACTTTTGAGATGGTGGTAAATGGAAAGGATTTTGATCTCTATGAGTTACTTAGGTTGCAACTTATGGAAAACCTTGGTATGAAAAAGGCAAAGAAGCATGTCTTTAAATTTGGCACTCTAGTTGTTTGTTTGTTATTCTATTTTCTGAGGGAGTTACCAAGAAGAAAAAGCATAGTATGGGATAACACCAGACCAGTTGCTCATCAGATTTGTGATCATCTACAATGTCTAGGAGATTTTAGGGCACAAAACAATGCTCTAATTGCTTTCTTTGTAGTCTTTTAGAACAAAATGCATGAAAGAGACAAGATTCCAAGGAGTTTGGTGAAGAAGTATGAAAAGGAGATAACATGTCTTGTGTCTACAGATGAATGCATCATTGAGGCCATAGAACCCAAAATTCGATGGATTGAACCTCTAGGATATGAGACTAAAGAAAAAATGGTAGAAAGGTACATTGAGATTCTGTTGGCTAGTCTTAAGGACCCCTCTCTACCTAGGCTCAGTACATATGAGGAGAAATATGCTAAAATTCATTTGGAGGCTACTGCACCTAAAAGAAGAAAGAAGGTCGAAGCTTTCTTCCAAGATCAAACATACACTAAGTATGATACAAAATAGTTGAAGGAGGATGTTGATAAAAGGAAAGCCAAATCTGTTGAACAACCCTCTGGACCTTGAAAATCAGGAAGACTATCTTTCGGTGCTACACCAACACCTATTTCCAGTTTTGCCACCCCTAGTGGTGCTAATGTTGGGAAAGGGAAAAGGAAAGAACAAAGTGTCCCTGTATCTATTGACATTGCTGCCCCTACCGGTCCTAGTACCAGGGAATCTAAGAAGAAGGACATGCCTGTTGCTACACCATCTGCTGCTTCAGGAAGAAGAAGAGTGAAACAAAAAGTTGACAGGAAAAGAAGTTTGAGTGATGCTGTTGAGTAAGAAATTTAACTTGGCTTAGAAGAAGAGCAACAATTGAAAAGAAATAGAAGAGGTAGTACCTCTGGTGAAGGAGCCAAAACCAGTGTTTAGATCTCCACTGATGAGGAGATAGAGGATGAGGAGGATGCTTAATGAATTCATGTACACACAAAGAAGAATGAAGAAGGCTCATCTGATCCTGTGGAGAACATGCCTAGTTCTCCTCCGGTAAGTGATCAACCACCCTTAGTTCTTGGAGCCTTAGTAAACAATATGATTGGCAATGACCTTATGTCAATTGTTGAGTTATATGATAAGGTTAATGATGAAGGGAAAGCAACCATCATAGATTCTTTTACTCAGTACATAGTTATCTGCAATATAAATATGGATACCATTCAATCAAAAGTTATGAAAATGTGTGGAAAAAATTAGTGCTTAGAAGGAAAGATGTTTTAAGTGTTGAAGACAAAATGAGAAGTGAAGCCTTAAAATCCATTATTTCAACTTATTCAGAGATAGAAGTTGCAAATACGCTGAAATAATGTTCTACATTGTTTAGAGTCAAGTAGAGAGTCAACATGTTAATGACTAAGGAAGATGACTATGTTGAAAAAGTGAGGAAAGAAACTCAGGATGTGATTAGGCAATTAGCAAGGAGCTATGGGACAAGAACCAGTTCTTCGTCTCACATTTCTCAAACATAGGGACATGCTACTATTGTAGAAGTAATGGATAACCCAGTCTTGGAGACTATTGATGAGACACTTGGTGCTTTAGAGACCCCTACCCCTCTGAATGACACAAAAGAAACTACTAGTAAGAGGTCTAATGACCATCATAGAGATCAATCTGATGAAAGGAGAGAAGAACATCAAGAATCTACTGGAAACAAGGAAGAGAAAACCAAGATGAAATTGAAGGGAGTAAGGAAAAAAAGTAGAATAATGGAAAGGATGACGAGGATAGAAGGGAGAAAGAAAACATAGATAAATCTTGTGGAAAGTCATCTAGAGAGGAAAAAGAAAAAAAAAAGAAAAAGAAGAAGAAGAAAAAGAAAAGGAAGAAGAAAAGAAGAAAGGGGAAGACAAGAAAGCCATTCCATTGAAGGAGAAATCTTCGAAGGCCCTGAACCATCAAAGCCATCTAGAGAACCATTCAAAAGTACACTTAAAGGTCCTCTTTCAAGACAAGCTGTAATCCAACCTGTGCTTCTGCCTCGGCTAGTTAAGCTACCATCTCACCTAGGTTATGTAGATTTAAAAAAGATTACACTGAGTGACAAAAAAAACTAAGTGACACTTTTCTTAGCTCTATCACACAAGAGGTTACCGAGTCATATCAAAAGGGAAATGAATTGATAAATGAAGCTATCAAAGCTTTATATGAGACAACCCTCGGTGTTACATCAGACAACTCTTTAGCCCCAATTGAAAATTTGAGGCTTATAGTTGATTCAATCAAAGAGTACACGTCTAATCTTAATGTTCAGACTACAAAAGAAGTGGAGTTGAGTCTGTTCGAGAAAAGATTACTGTTTCTGCTAGACAAGTGTACAATTGCATGTGACAAGGCTTTGCAAACTTTGAAAGAGGTAAGAGAATGTGATGAGGAAGCCTAGCTGCTATTTGTTTACTGAATGAAATTGCTGGAAGACACTCGAGGTATCAAGGATTTAATGGACTCAATTGAGTCTCAACTTACTGATGCCTCCAGAGATTATAATATTACAAATGATAGAAACTATGTTAGGTGGGTTTCTATTGCAGATCTTCAAAGTAAGTTCTTAATCTTGCAAAGGAAAAAATAAGATGCTATGAGATGGTATGCCCAACTTGGAGACCTAGTTATGTCCAGACATGTCTCAATATCAAATGCATTGATGGAAGTAGAAAACTTGAGAAAATGAACATTGCTCCATCCACTTTGGAAGAAGGAGAAGAATTCCTGGTGGAAATAGACTCTACATAAAACACTCTCTAGGGGAAAAAGAGTCTGGGATGATGGAAATCCTGCTCAGGAAGCGATTCTCAAGGAGTTACAGGGTGCCCCTAGTTCCTGATTTGAAGTTTTCTTTCCCTATCCTTTGTCCTTGATGTTAAAGGGGGAGAAGAGGAGACAAGGAGAAGAGTATGCATAAAGAACTTCATGTCATATGTTTTTGTCCTATACATATGTTAGGGGGAGTTGAGCACAATTTTTTGTTTTGAAGTTCTGAAGCAAGTTTTACTTTTGGCACATGTTGCTATCAATGACAAAGGGGGAGATTGTTGGAAGAATGAAGAAGGTTCCCTCTGAGTTTGTTGTCATTGATGCCAACATTGGTTGTTAACTGACTAAGTAATCTGTGCATCCATGTTGATCTAGTATTTTGGTCTAGAAATCCTCTGAGTTTGAGAGAATTCTATGAGCTTTTGATATGTTGCTCAGAAGTGTCGGTTATAGGTATAAATGAGTTTTCAGTGAGTTTGTGTGATCTAGTTGAGTTGTCCAAGTGACAAAAGTTCGGTATTCTTTTGGACGACAAGGTTAAGAAATGTTTGTCCTTTGTGTGTTCCTTATTAGGTCCAGGCCGACCTAATGTTTGGATAACACGTTTTCTTTTGTGCACCAAGAGGAATTTTGTATTAAGTTGACAAGAACTTTTGAATTTTGGGTGTTCATTCAATTAGGCCGACCTAATTGATAAAGGAAGTCATGATTGTTGGCAACAAAAGGGAAGACAACTGAGAGGATGGTGAATCAGTTGTCACATAAATTATACAAATTAAACTTATTCTTAGATCTGATAAATAAACATGAAAGCAAAAACCATCGCCACATCAAAAACACACATAACACCAAGATTTTTTACATGGAAACCCTATTAGGGGAAAATCCACGGTGGAGGTTAATCCATAAGATTATACCCTATTAAAAGTATTATAAATGGGGAATGCACATGCATTTAGGCACACTGCCTAGAACTCACTACTCAAATACAAAAGGCTTACTGCCCACAAGAAAAATCACTGTTTTACAATCACATTCAGATTACATCCAAAAGATTTTGAACTGAGAAAATAACATTTTCTAATCCCTGAGTACAATTTTGGTTAAGTGCATAAACTCTTCTTCACACTTTACTTCTGCCTTCGAAAGATTAGAAACATTATTCACACTTAGCATGCAACATACATTGCACACCTTACCCTAAAATGGTATAAACAATCGGTCATATATATCCGCAACTAAGGATAAAATCAACTACATGTCGTCCCAAAAAAATATGAAATGTGTACAAACTGTCGGCCCAAAACAATAAATAATTTATCAACATGAACCAAACAATGTCGGCCAAGACATAGTAAGGACCTAAAACAACATCCTCAAATATGAAACACCTTAAACAATTATGCCTCGAAGATTGACAACACGCTACAATCACCCTGTTGGCCATGATCACGAAAAACATGAAATCACAAAAGAAAATCACCAATCATGAGCACAACGATCAATACAGACCAACAACACAGATAGAGCATGATCTAGAAACATCCACAAGCATCATGAATCACCACAAAAACATCCACAATAATTCAAATTACTAGAATCACATCATCTTCTTTTAGGAACACCAACTAAAGCAACATAACAACTGTCAGAACAAAGATACTCATAACCCAATCAAATCTTCATGTGAACCTCTGAAACTTCCTATGGATAAACTAGATATACTTGAAAAAAACCCTTTAATCCGCAACCTCTTATCATAAATATACTAAACTAGCCACCAAACTGAACTTCACTATAACACTAACAACTTGCAACTTATTTTATTACAATTTTCTCAATATCCTCGACATATACAACCTTAAAGACATTAATGGAAATAGTGTTGAAATCAATGACAACCGCATATAAGCAATATCCAACAATCTCCCCCTTTGGAATTGATGGCAACACATGATGTGAAAAACACCATCAACGCTAGTTTCTCTTAGCACTTTCCCCCCATTAGATTTTGACTCTTTTATCCTTAACTCTTTCACAGTTTTTCACATGACTCTTCTCCCCCTTTGACATCAATGACAAAGGTACACATTATATTTCTCTACACAAACTCTGAACCACATTTCTGAACATTTGACTACTCCCCCTGAGTAGTAGCCACCACAACATCAATCCGGATCACAAGATATGACTATGAAATGCACAGACTGATGCAAGTCAATGTATCTTAATTATGATTAGGAGGGGTAATCAACCCTAGCTTTCCTCGGAGATACTCAAAAGTATCCTTAGGCAAGGGCTTGGTAAAGATATTTGCAATCTGTTCCTTAGTGAGCACATACTCCAATTTGACTTCCTTTTCACTCACCTTCACTCTCAAAAAGTGAAATTTGATAGATATATGCTTAATTTTTGAATGCAACACCAGATTCTTAGAAATGTTAATTGCACTTGAATTATCATAGAATATAGCAATAGGTTCATCATACACAACTCTGATATCTTTCAACATCTGCTTCATCCTTAATACTTGAGTACAATTGTTAGCAACACCAATGTATTATGCCTCTGCAATAGATAAAGAAATGACATTCTGCTTCTTACTTAACCATGAAATCAACTTCTTTCCCAAGAAAAATGCACCACCACTAGTACTCTTTCTGTCATTCACATCTCTTTCCCAATCAACATCAGTAAAGGCACTCAAAGTAAGGTCATATTCTTTAGGATACCATAGGCCAAAATCAATTGTCCCCTTCAAGTACCTGAAAATCCTCTTCACAACTGTCACATGAGATTCCTTAGGATCAGCTTGAAATCTTGCAACAATGCATACGACATTCATGATATCAGGTCTAGTTTGAGTCAAATAGAGCAATCCACCAATCATGGATTTGTATCTAGTCTGATTTGTTTTAGGAGAATCATCATCTTGTGCCAACTTACATTTGGTCACCATAGGTGTACCAACTGGCTTTGAATATTCCATACCAAACTTCTTTAGCAATTCTTTCACACACTTGGACTGAGATATAAAGATCCCTCTATCTAGTTGAGTAATTTTTAATTCCAAAAAGAATTTCATTTCTCCAATCATAGACATCTCAAACTCACTTTGCATCTCATCAACAAACTTTATGCAAGAACTATCATCTCCTCCAAAGATGATATCATCAACAAAGACTTCAACCATCAAATCTTTATCATGATCAATCTTGAAATGCAAATTACTATCAATAGTATCTTTATTAAATCCAAGCTTCAACAAATACTTGTCCAATCTAGCATACCATTCTCATGGGGCTTACTTAAGGCCATACAATGCTTTCTTCAACCGGCAAACCATATCTTCCTGATCAATCAATTGAAATCCATCAAGTTGCTCAATATACACTTCTTCCAATTCACCATTTAGAAATGTTGACTTGACATCCATCTGATAAACCTTGAAGTTTTTGTAAGCAACATAAGCAAGAAATAGTCTCACAATTTCAATCCTAGCTATAGGAGAAAATTTTTCTTCAAAGTCAATTCATTCCATATGAGAATATCCTTTACACACAATTCTTGCTTTGTTTCTAACAACTTCACCTTGCTCATTCGGTTTGTTCCCAAAGACCCATTTAGTTCCAATTACATTTTTTTCCTTAGGTCTAGGAACAAGAATCCATGTATCATTCTTCTCAATTTGTAGTGGTTCTTCTTTCATTGCTTCCACCCAATGTTCATCTTTGCATGCTTCATTGACACTATTAGGCTCAGTCTTTGAGATCAAACGATATTCTTCTGCAATTCTTCTCCTAGTTTGAACACCTTTGTTCTTATCACCAATAATCTGATCTTCTAAATTATTTAGTCTTACATACCTTGGAGTCTTAGGGTATTCTTGAACTTCAAGCTCTTGTGATCTCACTTCTGCACTTTCACTATTTCCTTCCTCTTGATTTTCCAGATTCACCGGAATGATTTGAACTTGATTTAGAGTTTGAACTTTGTTTCCTTTATCTAAACTGTCATTCTGATCATCTGAATCATATCCGCAGATTCTAGATGGTCTAGCTGTGTCTTCATCAACCTTGACATTAACACTGTCAATTACTTTCCTCAATCTCTTATTGTAGCACTGGTAGGCTTTACTTTTAGTAGAATAACCAAGAAAGATTCCTTCATCACTTCTAGCGTCAAAATTTCCTATATCTTCATCTCTTTTGATATAGCATTTACTCCCAAAGATTTTGAAGTATCTAACAGTAGGCTTATGACCAAACCATAGCTCATAAGGACTAGTCTTACCGATATCACCTTTGACATGTACCCAATTGAGAGTGTAAATGGAAGTATTCAAAACTTCTCTCCAGTAGATATGCAGAACATTTCCTTCTAGCATCATGGTCCTAGCAACTTCTTGAATTATCCTGTTCTTCCTTTCCACAACTCCATTTTGCTGAGGGGTCTGTGGGGTAGATAATTGTCTCTTTATCCCATGCTCTTCACAAAAAGAATTAAACTCACTAGAAGTGAATTCACCACCTCTATCTGATCTCAGACATTTAATCTTCAGACCTGTTTTTGTCTCAACCATAGTCTTAAAAATCTTGAATTTCTCTAGAGCTTCAGATTTTCCCCTTAAGAAAGTAACCCACATCAATCTAGAATAATCATCAATAAGTAACATGAAATACCTGTCTCCTTGTAAAATTATTACTCTAGAAGGACCACACAAGTCAGTATTCGCAAGCTCCAACACTTCATTTGAATAATGTTGTTTGCTCTAGAATGAAACTCTAGTTTTCTTCGCTAACTGATATCCCTTGCATATAGTATTAGTAGGTTTTATCAACTTAGGAAGATCTCTAACTGCCTAAGTAGAGCTTATCTTGATAATATTGTCAAAGTTTACATGACACAATCTCCTATGCCACAACCAACTTTCATCAACTTGAGCAATCAAACAACTTTTACTAGTAGTACTTAGGTGAAAGATATTACCTTTTATTTTTGTACTAGATGCAATTACATTTCTGGAACTCCCCAATATTCTACACTTTCCATCCTTGAATTGAAGATTGTATCCCTTGTCAACCATCTGTCCAACACTTAAGAGATCGTGCTTCAAACCTTCCACATATAGAACATCATCAGTATTATGCTTACCATCAAGAGAAATGGATCCTCTGCCACAGATCGCACTAGCTTTGTCATCACCAAATCTTACAACACCACCATCATACTTTTCCAAGTTGACAAATTTACTTTTATCACCTATCATGTGATGAGAGAATCCACTGTCAATCACCCATTCATCTTTTTCTTCAACTCTGGAAGCTAGAGCTTTCTCCAAATTTATGCAACTAGCAGATTCAATAGGTACTGAATCATTTTCCTTTATAGCAATAAATACCCATTCATCCTCACTTAAATTCCCTTTATTAGATTTATCATCTATCACACCTTAATCAGTAGCATAATAACCCTTTCTTTGGAATTTAGGCTTATTAGGTCTTGGCTTAGGAACTCTTTCTAGGCACCTTGAGGAAAAATGACCTATCTTATTGCAAGAAAAACTTTTAAGAGGCAATTTCCCTTTATACTTACCTTCTCCTTTGGCTACCCTCTTGACAATAAGTGCTTGAAGCTCATATATTTTTCTCTTCTTCTTCAATTTCTCTCATTTCCTGCTCATACTTGGACATTTTTCTAGAAGAACTTACTCCTAGATCATATCTTTGCTTATCTTTTCCAGAGATAGTAGCTTTGAATGAAAATTCTATCTTAGGAAGAGATTCACCAAACTCACTTAACTCAGAAGAAACAAGCTTACCAATCAACATGTCTCTGGTTACATTTGTCACAGTCGAGATCTCCTCAATAGTAGCTACTTTGTGTTTGTATGCAGCAGGCAAGGATCTGAGCACTTTAGCAACAATCTTGATTCTTCCAATGTTCCACTAGCACATCTGATACTACACACAAGTTCATTCACTCTCTGCATAAAAGAAGTGATGTTCTCATCTTCACCCATTCTCAACGTTTCATATTTCCCTTTCAGGCTTTGCAGCTTAGCAATCTTCACATGGGTATCACCTTCATACAAAGTTTCCAACTTTTTCCAGATCTCATAAGTAGTCTTCGAATCCATTACATTTCTCATCTTGGAATTAGTCAAAGCACTCAACAATGCTTCCTTAGCCTTGATATTGTACTCGACTTCCTTAATCTCACTTGGAGTAGAAGGACCATTATGTGGAATGATATACCTATGCTTTGTAATTGTATAGTAAGGTTCACCAATGCATCTCAGATAACACTCCATTTGAGTCTTCCACAGAGAATAATTAGTTCCATCAAATCTTAGACTATCCTTCTTATAATTCACCATCCTGGATCACCTCAAGCAGTCAAGCTTCTTTGGAGGAACCTGCTCTGATACCAATTGTTGGAAACACAAGGGTAAACAACTGAGAGGGGGGGTGAATCAGTTGTCACATAAATTATACAAATTAAACTTATTCTCAGATCTGATAAATAAACATGAAAGCATAAACCATCACCACATCAAAAACACACATAACACCAAGATTTTTTACGTGGAAACCCTGTTAGGGGAAAAACCATGGTGGAGGTTAATCCATAAGATTATACCCTGTTAAAAGTATTATAAATGGGGAATGCACATGCATTCAAGCACACTGCCTAGAGCTCACTGCTCAAATACAAAAGGATTATTTCCCACAAGAAGACTCACTATCTTACAGTCACATTCAAATTACATTAAGAAGATTTTGAACTAAGAAAATAATATCTTCTAATGCCTAATTATAGTTCCGGTTAAGCACATAAACTCTTCTTCAAACTTTACTTTTTCCTTTGAAAGATTAAAACATTATTTGCACTTAGTATGCAACATACATCGCACACCTTACCCTCAAATGGTATAAACAATCAATCGTATATATCTGCAACTAAGGATAAAATCAACTACATGTCAACCCAACAAAATATGAAATGTGTACAAATTGTGGCCCAAAACAATAAACAATTTATCAACGTGGACCAAAAAATGTCGGCCAAGACATAGTAAGGACCCAAAAAAAATCCTCAAATACAAAACACCTTAAACAATTATGCCTCGAAGATTCGCAACACACTACAATCACCCTGTCGGCCATGATCATGAAAAACATGAACTCACAGAAGAAAAACACCAATCGTGAGCACAATGATCAATGCAGACCAACAACACAGATAGAGCATGATCTAGAAACATCCACAACAAATCAAATTACTAGAATCACATAATATTCTTTCAGGAACACCAACTAAAGCAACATAACAACTGTTAGAACATAGATACTCATAACCCAATCGAATCTTCATGTGAACCTCTAAAACTTCATGTGGATAAACTAGATATACTTGACAAAAAACCCTTTAATTCACAACCTCTTATCATCAATATACTGAACTAGCCACCATATTGAACTTCACTATAACACCGACAACCTGCAACTTATTTTATTACAATTTTCTCAATATCCTTGACATATACACCCTTAAAGACATTAATGGCAATAGTGTTGACATCAATGACAACCACATATCAGCAATATCCAACAATTACTATGTATATATTTATGTGCATGTATGATGGACAAGAGATATATCTTGATAGAGTATGATATGCGAGTGTTGCAACAAGTGTAATAGTGTGAAGTTACTGATAGTGTTTGTACACATGCAACTGGAGCATAATTTTAGTATTATTAGAGCTTAAGTGGAACTATTTTCTGCACTCTATAGGTGCGCTTCTCTAGTTGATTTTTGGTAGTGAGCCACACCTTTTTGTATCTTGGCTATAAGCCATATTTTGTATTCAGGTTGTGAACCTTTCAAGGAAAGTGAGTCCTCGCAATGAGCACTATAATATTTTATAACCGGTTATAATATATTGTGAGCTAATCCTCACCGTGGTTTTTCCCACTTTGGGTTTGTAAGAGAGGGGGACCAACCACGTTCAAGGTCCCAGTTCACGAAGAGAAAAGAGTGGAAAAATTCCCTAACTTACCTCACTCTAAAGGGATGTTTTGAAATGAGAGATGAGAATGATGAGGACTATAAGGTCCTTCAATCACTCTGCAGACTCAAAATTAGTTTTGGGGCTAGGCAAGCCAGTTTTGGGTTCAAAATTGTGCCTTAGGTAGCTCTCTACTCGAGGATGAAAGTGTGGTTCGGGGATGATAGTGAGGCGCACTGGTGTCTCTCAGGTACGTTGGCATCCATGTTAGTGTAATTAATTAATTAATTATTACACTAGCATAAGTTAACTTAGGTCTTGCATTTAATTAATTAAGTCCTAGGTTGCATTATTAGATAAATCATTTAATAATGGGGTAATTCCCCCTTCCATGTTTGTAGGGATAAGATTCCTTCTAGAAGATGAGTTGTCCTTCTAGAACTTATCTCAACATTTAATAATCATCTAGATAGGGTTTACATGTTGTCACATGTTGTTAGATCATGACACATGGCAACATCTCTTGCATCTTAGGTTTTCCTTCTTGCCTATATAATCAGGCAACTTGTACATTTGTAATCAATCAATCATATCAATAGAATCTCTATTGTGCATGCCTAGTTGCAAAACTTTATTTGTGGTTGATTATCTTTCCTGGAAAAGGTCCTCCATTGAAGACTGTAGCTTCAAGGACCTTGTGCATCCATAATCTAAATAGTCCATACTACCAGAGGACCGAAAGTATAGTGGGAACTACAAGAAAACGAGCTGACATCCTAGCTAATAATTTCTAAGGGAACAAAATAAAACTATAAAGTAAGAGAAGTACAAGCGAATATGATAAAGTAGATATATTAAAGCCAGGGTGACAAAAATGATCTCACAAAAGAGCCTGTTCACCAGCTAGCTCCAAATGCACATCCACATACACAAAAGAAGGAGAAAAATTGTTGGGGGGATGTATAGAGGCCTTCCTTAGTTAGACCCCCGTTTTGGTGTTTCCACCTCCACAGACAACCAAGATAGCAACAATGGAGAAAAGTATGATAAAGGAAGAATGAAAGAAAAGAACACAATAAACACTACAAAACAATAATTTCCTACTTAACCAAATCATAGAGGAGAGGAGTGAAAATGTTTACCACCTCCACCAAGAGCTCACTGGCTAATGGAGGAGAAAAAGAGAGGACTCAAGCCCTTGCTGCAATGGTGTTGTTCCACACATGCTCTATGGGCTTGATGGAGTGTTGTTGCTACTACTATGGAGTGCCAAAGTGCTACTTGAAGATTGAGAATACAAGAAGTGAATGCTAGAATGCTTAGCGAGTTCCAAAATAAGATGGATTGAATGAAGGAAGAGTGTTTTTAGAGGTGGGATAAGAAAAATGGCCATATTCAAGTTGGTTGGTTGAAGAGGGGCATTACAAATTGACCCCAATGGGAAGTGTAATGCCTCAGCCAACTCTAGACACAGGAATCCATCAAGGATTTAAGCGTGCCATGTGGACGTCTGCACACCATGCAGGAATCCCTAAAAATTATTCTTCTACCGACGCAAAAGACAAACACCAAGTGGAAGAAAGGTGGCGAAAAAATGTGGAATTTCTCCTTCAGATTTGGTTTTATAAGGTGAGGAAGTGTAAGACGGGAATTTGTGCAAGGGGTGTAAATTCACTCCTATACATTTTTCCCTCACTTTAGTGAGCACGAATATTGATGAGTGCTTCGGTAAAGTAGATCGAAGAGTGAATAGGGTTAGAAATGTATACCTGAACCGTCGAGGAAGCAGACCATGATTTGGCGAACTCGAGAGTGCAGGACAAGTAAAGGACTTCATAGCCCCACAAAAATATGAAGTTGTAGGATGAAAGAATCTTATAGGCCCGCAGACCTATAAGGAGGCGACCCCCAAGATCTCTCACTTGAAGGAATCCCCAAGAAGAAAGTTCCTCACAAGCCCACAAACCTGCAAGGAAGGTGTCCTCTAAGATCTCTCACATGAAGGATACCCAAAAAAGTTCCTTACAGATCTGCAGACCTGCAAGGAAGCATCCCCCAAGATATCTCACATGGAGGAAGTTGAGAAAGTTCCCTACAGACCTATAGACCTATAGGGAAGGCGTCCTCCAAGATATCTCACATGGAGGAAACCTAAGAAAGCACCCTATAGGCCCGCAGATCTATAGGGAGGTATCCCCCAAAATATCTCACATGGAGGAAACCCAAGGAAAGCAGCCTACAAACCCATAGACCTGCAGAGGAGCAACCCCCAAGATCTCTCACATGGAGGAAGCTAAAAAAAAGTTCCATACAGACCTACAAACCTATAGGGAGGTATCCCCCAAGATCTCTCACATGGAGGAAACCTAAGGAAAGGGGACTCCGTAGAGTCAGAAAGCGACTTCATAGGCACACCCGTAAAGCGACATGTTTATCTACAGATAGAACATGTCCTAAAGCGGCCATGTAGGAAAGTAAGTGGAAAATCACGCAGATTGCCAATAAGTTGGAAAACTTTCAAAGGGGTCCCTCAGGAACCTAGCATGAAGAAGGGGTCCACTCAAGGGACGCGCTGTTCAAAAGTATGAAAGAGATGTTCCTTTCTCGAATCGATTCATCATCAAGGAATCCTTTTGAAAGATGTTCACATCATCAAGGAATTCGAAAGCAAGAAGATGACCCCACATGAGGGGAAGGTTGAAGCTGCTCCCACCTCGGAGGAAGGTTCTCAAGTTCTTTCTTTACGAGCCCATGATGAAGGAAACACGTTCCGTTAGGGTTTTAAGTCAAGAATGTGATTCTTGCAAAGAAGTTTGTGAAGATTCTCAAGAAAAGATTCGTTGGACGCGAATGCGTTTTCTAAAAATTGAAGTGTTATTGAAGTGGCGTTGTCACACATGAGAGGGAAAACTCAATCAAAGAAGAGAGAAAGATAAAGGAAAATAAAAAAAGAAAGCATCACGAACAAAGGGCATAGGGGTAACCTGATATTTTGGGGTCAGAATTGCTCATAAATATATATAAGTATAGTAATAGTATATAAAATGAACTATCATCAACCCCCTACTATAGCAGACCATGTGAAGAATGCAGGAGAAGATGCAATAAAATAAAAAAATGGGTCAACATGGAAGAGAAGCCTAAATGCCCCAAACGCTTTGCATCGTCCCCAATTTTGTCAAAAATCAATCACAAACATGGAAGAATGATGTAATAGATAGAAGAGGGTTTATGACACAAAAACCACACCTGTATCCAAGCAGCAACAAGGGTGACAAGGGTCATCCAGGAACACAACACAATCACAAGGGAACACATCACAACACACACACATCTATTCTAAAGATAAAGAAGAGGTCTCCTCCTAACACTGATCGACCAAGAGGTCATCTGCTTTCCAATCTAGATCATCATAGGGGGAAGGATGATGAGTCTGTAGTGGTGGAATGTTAAGAGGAGGAGCATCCGAACCTCCCACAATGAGGGCTAAGGCAAAGGGTCCCGTAAGGTCCTCTCCACCAAGCTCTTGTGGGGGCTAAGGTCAGCGATTTCGCAAAGATCATCGACAAGGAAGAAACCTCATCCAGAGAGTTAAACATGCACTTTACGGGAGTGCCATGTTTTACCTCAATGGACGGAGATGGCTGCGCCTGAGATTCACCGCTAGGCTCGCCAAGTGATTCGGGAGCGGTGATGAACTCAAAGAAGCCGAGACTAGTTCTGTCACTAGGACATAACAAGTCACCGCAGGACCACCTTTCAAAGAAGGTGGGCTCCTCTTACGTCCTCCATTGCTAGAAGGAGCACTCTCTACCTTTTGCTCCATCAGGGGATACAAACTCCCCACAGACGAGGAAAGAGGTGCAAAGGAAGAGGAGGACGAGAAAACCGCAATAGATACCACTGAAGTGTTTGTCATATCTAGAGTTTTTGGGAAAGGTGGGAAATCTAGAAGGAACACCAACAAAGGCATATCCACTAAAGGAGCGATGAACACCTGCACCTATTTAGGGTCAGGCGCATTCATACTCACAACGGAAGCAGAAAGAGATACAAAGATAGTTTGAACGAAAGAAGAGGGGAGGAGAGAGAAGGAAACTGCAGGAAGCCCTGATACAGGGGTGGTCGTCTCCTCTTCCTTCCTCTATAAGGCAGCCTGCTCAACCATGAGAGCCTTTCGCCAGTGCTTGCACTCGTGCGCAAGGCGGTTTCTATGACTTTTTAAAACAAAGGCAGGAGACTGCGAAGGAACATGAGGCTCCTGCTCGACCATGGGAGTGTCCACTATAACCATTTCTAGTGGAGGAATAAACTCTTGAATGAGAGTAGGAGGAACAAGTTGAGAAGCAATGGGGGGGGTTGACTCAAGAACCTCAGTAGCGGGCCTCTTCCCATTTATTGCTTTGGGAGCAGGAGCGGTAGGAGGCGGTGGAGGTTGAGACATAGAGGATTCCCCATGGGGGATTTTCTTCTTGTTATACCAAACATGCCTAGGCTTTGTGGGAAAAACAAGAAGCTCAAACGCATGATGCTTGGGCTTTCACCAAGCGGGCACCATAGTATTGTCTCGCAAACATGGAACATAATATAATGGTGCCACAATGGGGTAAGAGGTGTAAGGAAATCTAGGAGCACATCTAGTGAAAACTCCATAATAGTAGTGCCTTCGATAACTTTTATTTTGATTAGGTTGCCTCAAAGACACGTACAACTATGTCCTAAAGCGGAAACAGACACAGTTATTTCCACATTAATCCTTCTGAGAAAAACACATGTGAATTCAACAACAATCAACAACACAGATGAAAGATACTACATAATACATAACACAAATATTTTACGTGGGGAAAATACTTTCGAATCAAAAACCCCACTCTCCAAAGTTTGAGCCATTGTATTATTCAGCAACAGAAAGTTACAATACACTTTCATGCTCCTTTTCAGAGATTACATCTTGTTCATATGGATACAACTGGTAGCAAACTATCCCTGAGAGATCACTTCAAAGCAATCATGATCACGAGAGATTCCAACAGCTTAACTCTGCCTCTCAATCCTTTGCTTCGACCTCATGGCCTCGGCCTTTCGGCCAGCCACTTGGTCCTCTCTCTATCGTTCTCTCTTTGGCTCTCGGCTCTTCAGCTCATTGGCTTATCAGCTTCTCAGCTCTCTCTTCTTTTCAGAATGTCCAATGCATACGTATTTGCATTCGTTCTTTAACAGTCTCTCTGTGAATCGGTTCAAGATCACAAAACAACAATCTCCAGCTCAACATCCTTATCGTCATTCCATTCTGGTGTAGATTTTTCCTTGTCGACTGTTCAGTTCCATCGCAACTACTGGAAAAATCCAACCGCCAACCATTTGAATTTCACTTCCTCTGAATGGTCCAAATCGCACCACATAGGACATTCATCATTCGGTCAAGAGCGTTCAACTTGTGTTGGCATGTCAGTGAGACACTAACCGTGTCTCCCCGATGCCATAGAGCCCATATCATCTTTATTGCCAAGAGTCTTCACTATCGGCAAGATGTTACACTGAGTCCAGAAAGCTAGCGCTTAGAATTTGCCGTGTCGCCAAGACATCTTACCGAAGTTCACAAGTTACATCAACATCATTATTCTCATCAGTGAGACAATTGCCATTCGATGAGACAACATACCGATGTTCCAAAGTCATATCGATGTGAGCAACAGTCGGCAAGACAACCATCTTTCGCTGAGAGGTCATACTGACATCAGGACCATTGACAAGACAATTGCTCTTCGCCAAGACTTCATAACGAGCTCTTCATGTTATACCGAAACATCCCAGTCAGCAAGACATATCGCTTTCGCTGAGACATTACTCCAAAGTCTTCAAGTCATACCGAGTCGGCAAGACTTTCCACATTCGGTAAGACAACATACCGAAACACATGTGTTACACCGAAGTCTCCTGTCAGCTAGACATATGACTCGCCAAGAGGTCACACCGAGACTCTTAAGGTTACACTAACAATCGGCAAGACATTCGTCTTCACCAAGACCCTACATCGAGCATCACATGTCATGCCGAGGACCTTTTTATTATCGGCGAGACCAACACCTGTCGCCAAGACTTCACGCTGAAGTCTCCAGGTTATCCCAAGCCCACCTTTTGCCAGGAGTCATGCCGAACGCATCCCACATCGTCGGTGAGACAAACACCCATCGTCAAGAGTTCTTACCGAACTCTTTTGTTACTCCGATGACTCCATTCGCCGAGACATCTCCCGGTCGCCAAGACTACATGCCGATAGGAGCAAGTCATGTCGATTTCCACATTGGCCAGACAGACCAAAGGTCATGCCGATATCGGCAAGACTTCCTATCATCGCCGAGACATTATTCTGACACATATGAGTTACCTTGATGATCCAGTCGCCATGAGTCTCCCCGACATCTGCTAGACCAAACCGTTGGCCAGAGGTCTCCACTCGGTAGAAGGTTACAACAAAGTCCACAAGTCATAGCGACATCACCAGTTGGCAAGACAGAAGCGTTGTCTTGGCGACATGAGCAAAACACAAGGTTACTAAACTGCGAGTTGGCTTGACAACAAGAATGTCACAATGACCATGCTTTCTCAGAGGTTTTAGCCTGTGAGATTGAGGCACATTTTCCAACAATCTCCCACTTGACGAAGATCACACATGCACCTCCAAAGCAACCAGGAACTAAGATCAGAATAGCTCCACCAGTTGAAACCCCGCAATACTCAAGACACCCAATCAACATGATTCAACAGATAACAGTCCACCAGACAATCTGCAAAAAAGACCAGGCATCCAACTACAACTCACTGTCCAGCAAAACAACCGATCACAGCCTTCTAGGAAACCGCATAGATCCCAAACATGCTCTCATGCTCCATCAAGAATTCTACTCCAACATCCAAGATGTCCACCATTCAGGCAACAATCCTGTCATCTTCCAACATACCACCTGTGGAAGAAGGATACAAAGCCAAGGTGTATAAGCACCATTTCGACGAACACAAGCAAAAGATCCCAGTGATATCACCTACAAGATATAGCTACCACTTCATTGTGCTCAAATGCTATACAGAAGAAATATCAACTTCAAAGCTTCAAACAAAACACAACCATGAAGTCATCCTCCGGAAACAAGATAAATCACACTAGTTAGAACAACAATTAGAATGATTGCTTCCATCCAACTGATAAATCCACACAATTGTAAATAGCACCCACAACTCGTGCTATACCATCCAATCTCACATACCTCAACAGGTATCAACATTAGTAAACTTATGCCAATCCAGAACCAACTCATCAACAACAAATACAAGCTCCAAGTGTTAACCATTCGAAGACGACAAGACACATATAGGAACTCCCACTACCTGAGTAATCCAGATCTGAAATATCAAAAGGCATCACAAGTCTACCACTATGAGCACATAGAAAATGTACCCCTGTAGTACCAAGGAAAGATCCACAATGATATGCACAATTTGCAACAACCTGCCACAAGAAACATTTCCCTCACCACAAACCTTCAAGGCCACAGAGAGAAACTTTGCACATCATCTTCCTGTAGAGCATCCTCCTACATACACTTCTAACAGCTAGCTATGTCAAGAATGATCTTCTTCACATCCCAAAAGAAAAGCCTTAACAACATCCATCCGTTCAATCACCAAGATCAAACCAATTTAACAAACAACATGGATGTAAGCATCTTAAAGAAGATCAAGCTAGTTCATTCCCCATTTCAGGAAATCAGCCCATACAACATCTCCTACCAATTCTCTTTAGTAACAAGGAGATAAAACAAAACTATACAACTTCCACTATGAATCCTCCAAAACCATTAAACAACAATTCAAGATCCATATCATGAAAGTAAATATAAAACACATCTAAAAAATACAAAAGGGCCAAATACCTCTCAGATAAACTGTCGAGCAGACCAAGAGTGGGAACGAGAATACTCCTTCAAGATATACAAGCCATTATGACTAATCCAAGAGCTATCTCCTCATAGGTATCTAATTGAACTCACGTTCAACCAAGGTGTAGGCTTCTCGGACTTTCTGCTTATTCTTCATGTATCCATGAGTACTAGCAACCGATCATCTCATGCTAAACTTCAACTACATTACTGCACTATCATGAGGTATCAAGCAAGTAATCAAAGCACTCAATACACAAAGAATTACCAGATCACTGTCAAAGCTCCAATCATCTGAATCAGGAACTTATCATGACATCATGATCTACACATCTCCTTAGGAGATACCATGCTTCAAGTGACTTCTCCATTGTCTTTAAGTATAATGTACAATGCCAAAACTCTAGTGCAAACAAGAGTATACCATGACATACAACAAATAGACTCAAAACCAATATCACCTGTCAAGCACCACCAACACCTTAACCAAAGACTCCAAGCATCTTCCATGGATCCAAGATGTTGCACATCTTCAAGTAATGTTCATGCAAATGCAAAAGAAAAACCATTCTGCAGCAACATGATCCCAAGAAACATCTGCAACATTAAGAAGACTATTCACCACCATGTGATGAACCCACAATCACTGCTAGAGCTCCCACTGAAATGTGACACCCGAGCTCTCCAAGCATCATGACCACCTGCTACAGGTTCCCATAACCAACTATTCAGGTACTCAATAGTATCCAACCTCTCATCTCAAAACACAACACCAATGCACAAGTGACCACTGACAAGGCCAGCTAACAAGTTTGTACCAACAATGAATCAACCTCGTGGATATAGATAGTCCACTTCTAAGTTGTCTCATAGCAAACATGTAGGTAAAGACAACCCACAACATTGCACAACCCATAGATCCATTCAACAGAAACGTGCAAACCCATCATTGCATTGGAAACTACAACACTGAGATATCAAAGAGAATAACCACGTAGACAACATGACTCAAACACCAGATCACACCAGATATGACTTGCCAAACATGTTCACAACGAGCACCATAATCAAGGAACCCACCACAAGAATGTTGATTGAAAAATCACGTACCAACACTCCCATGCAGAGAAGAAAAACACACCTCCTCAAACCATGCACCAAGCATGCATGCAAACCTGCAACTATCTCATCCAACAACACCCCAAAAGGCCAATGTCTAGATAATAGCTTAACAACAACTCCACATGACTACAAGTTTTGCTTAACCGTGTAAAACCTGCAAAACCACAGAGCCATGCAAGTACAAAACATCCTTAGAAAGGAAACAACAGTTTAGAAAATCCAGGCCCCTTTCAGGCCAAATCTAAACCACCACCATGTACATGCATCCGAGAAAGAGAGAAAGGCTATTTTAGAAGCTTGCAAATCATCTAATGATTAACTCCATAGCCTTCAAGCATTCAAGGTTAACATGAAACAGTGCCTTACAACACCAAGAACGACCACCTAGCATAAGCACTCTCTTCCATGACTGAGTAACAACCTAGGCTTCTCCATATCACCCAAGAGCCTGACACATAGACGCCCAATATGAAAGCTTTACTGCTACACAACCATAGAGCAAAGAAATCCACCTCATACTCCAAGGTTAAACCTTTACCAGCCAGGAGACATAGATCACAACATGATCAACTCCATTTTCCATCTTGACCATCCTTCAAGCTGCATGCTATCACAGAATACCACAGGCTTCAACTCATCAAAGGATCAATCCATCAGTCCATTCCTCCAGATTTCTTTCACCCCATCAAGCTAAGAAATATTCATAGGAGAAATATACAAAACCATCAACTAGAAGAAGGCTTTGATACCACTTGTAAGGAAATCTAGGAGCGCATCTATTGAAAACTCCATAACAGTAGTGCCTTCGGTAATTGTCATTTCGATTAGGTTGCCTCAAAGACACATACAACTGTGTCCTAAAGTGGAAACAGACACAATTATTTCCACATTAATCCTTCTAAGAAAAACACATGTGAATTCAATAGCAATCAACAACACATATGAAAGATACTACAAAATACAGAACACAAAGAATTTACGTGGGGAAAATCCTTTCGGATAAAAATCCCCACTCTCCAAAGTTTGAGCCATTGTATATTGTTCAGCAACAGAAAGTTACAATATAGTTTCAAGCTCTTAGCCTTTTTAGAGATTACATCTTGTCCATCTGGATACAACTAGTAGCAAACTATCCTTGAGAGATCACTTCAAAGAAATCATGATCATGAGAGATTCCAATAGCTTAACTCTGCCTCTCAATCCTCTGCTTCGACCTCATGGCCTCGACCTTTTGGCCAGCCACTCAGTCCTCTCTCTATCGTTCTCTCTCTGGCTCTCGGCTCTTCAGCTCATTGGCTTATCAGCTTCTCAGCTCTCTCTTCTTTTCAGAACATCCAATGCATACATATTTACATTTGTTCTTTAACAGGCTCTATGTGAATCGGTTCAAGATCACAAAACAACAATCTCCAGCTCAACATCCTTATCGTCATTCCATTCTGGTGTAGATTTTTCCTTGCAGACCATTTAGTTCCATCGCAACTACTAGAAAAATCCAACCGCCAACCGTTTGAATTTCACTTCCTCTAATTGGTCCAAATCGCACCATGTAGGACAGTCATCATTCGGTTAAGAGCGTTCAACCTGTGTTGGCATGTCGGTGAGACACTAACCATGTCTCCCCAATGCCACAGAGCCCATATCGTCTTTATCACCAAGAGTCTTCACTATTGGCAAGACGTTACACCGAGTCCAGAAAGCTAGCGCTCAGACTTCACCGTGTCACCGAGACATCTTACCAAAGTTCACAAGTTACATCGACATCAGTATTCTCATCGGTGAGACAATCGCCATTTGATGAGACAACATACCGATGTTCCAAAGTCATATCGATGTGAGCAACAGTCGGCAAGACAATCATCTTTCGCTGAGAGGTCATACTGACATTAGGACCATCGGCAAGAAAATCGCTCTTCGCCAAGACTTCATAACGAGCTCTTCATGTTATACCGAAACATCCCAGTCGGCAAGACATATCGCTTTCACTGAGACGTTACTCTGAATCTTCAAGTCATATCGAGTCGGCAAGACTTTCCACATTCGGTAAGACAACATACCGAAATACATGTGTTACACCGAAGTCTCCTGTCGGCTAGACATACCACTCGCCAAGAGGTCACATCGAGACTCTTAAGGTTACACCGACAGTCGGCAAGACATTCGTCTTCACCAAGACCCTACACCAAGCATCACATGCCATGCCGAGGACCTTTTTATTATCGGCGAGACCAACACCTGTCGCTAAGACTTCACGCCGAAGTCTCCAGCTTATCCCAAGCCCACCTTTCGCCAGGAGTCATGCCGAATGCATCCCACACCGTCAGTGAGACAAACGCCCATCGTCAAGAGTTCTTACCGAACTCTTTCGTTACTCCGATGACTCCATTCACCAAGACATCTCCCAGTCACCAAGACTACATGCCGATAGGAGCAATTCATGCCGATATCGACAAGACTTCCTATCGTCGCCGAGACATCATTCTGACACATATGAGTTACCTCGATGATTAAGCATTAGGATGAACAATGGAAGATGAAGAAGGAGGATCTCGAGACTGCTTTTCTTCTTCTCTTCTACATGCCTTGGCGGCATCACTGTCAGATTTTAGGCAAGCCCTATGTGAAACAACATAAGGTGACGAAGGGTATCTCACTTTCAGCCTTAGACACCCTTTCTTATAATTCTAATACATTCAGTGCAGGAGGTCCATCCTAGGTGGGAGAGGACCAATGAGCGTAAGCCAAGAGTAATCCAAGGAGTAGCTACCACGAGCAACCGGTGGTTTATAATTGGTGTCATGAATCACATGCACAAAACCCTTGTGGATAAACTTTAAAATTTTATGCATGATTGAAGGCACCGCATTCATAGCTATTAACCAGGGGATACCCAACTTCAGTCTAAAGAGTTTAGATCTAGGGATTATGTCGAACAAAAGATTCACGGATTTAGGTCCAACCAAAACTGATAAGACAATGCTACCCAAAGGGGGAACAAAAGTCTGTCATGCATGTGGATGGTGCTTATGGGTGCATCATACCCATCTTTGTGCAAAAAGTTGATTAGCATGATCTCCTCAGTTATTATTTTTACTTGAGACGTTGGGTCAATGAGAACACCTGCTACGATGTTTCCATTGATCTGTGTAGGGATGTAGAGAGGAGATGGTTCCCTATTAAAACCCATTGGTAGATCTTGTGAAGTGAAGGTTATACTAGTACCACTACTCATAGGCTACACAAAGGGGATAGGTTGATGTAGGAAAGAGGCCATCACATGCAATGAACGATACTCTCTCGGGACCCTCTAAAGGTTGCAAGGTAGGACAATGACTCAATTAAGGTTTTGTAATGCAACACTTTTAGAACCTTCCAACTATGCCTACTAGGGGTCGCAAGTTGGGTTGTAAGGAAAAAGCCTCACAACACTCAGACCTACAACAATCCTAGAATACAAGGAAAGAAACTTTCAGTATTGTAGAGTGGAACCAAAATGGTTCATGTCAGGTTCACCAAAAATGTAAGAGAGGGGGACCAACCATGTTCAAGGCCCTAGGTCATGGAGGGCCAAGAGCAGAAGGCTGCCCTAACTTACATTACTCTAAAGGGATGTTTTGAAATGAGGGATGAGAATGATGAGGAATATAAGGTCCTTCAATCACTTTGTAGACCTGAAATCAGTTTTGGGGTTAGGCGAGCCAGTTTTTAGGTTCAACACTGTGCCTTAGGTAGTTCTCTGCCTGAGGACGAAAGTGCAGTTCTGAGATGATAGCGCGACGTGCTGGTGTCTCTCAGGTGTGTTGGCATCTGCATGACTAAGGGACTGAAAGTACAATGGGAACTACCAAAAAATGAGTTAACAACCTAGCTAATGATTTCTAAGGGAACAAAATAAAACTATAAAGAGAAGTACAAGCGAATATGATAAAGTAGATATATTAAAGCTAGGGTGACAAAAATGATCTCACAAAAAAGCCTGTTCACCAGCTAGCTCTAAATGCACGTCCACCTACACAAAAGGAGGAAAATTGTTGGGGGACTATATAGGGGCTTGCCTCAATCAAACCCTCGTTTTGGTATTTCCACCTCCACAGAAAACCAAGATAGCAACAATGGAGTAAATTATGATAAACGAAGAATGAAAGTAAAGAATACAATAAAAAACTACAAAATAGTAATGTGATACTCAACCAAATCGTAGAGGAGAGGAGTGAAAATGCTTACCACCTCCACTAAGAGCTCACTGGCTTATGGAGGAAAAAAATAGAGGACTCAATCCCTTGCTGCAATGGTGTTGTTCCACACTTTCTCTACGGGGTTAATGGAGTGTTGTTGTTACTGCTATGGAGTGCCAAAGTGCTGCTTGAAGATTGAGAATACAAGAAGTGAATGCTAGAATGCTTAGGGAGTGCCAAAAGAAGATGGATTGAATGAAGGAAGAGTTTTTTTGAATGTGGGATGAGAAAAATGGCCATATTTGGGTCGGTTGGTCAAAGAGGGGCGTTACAAACTGACCCCAATGGGAAGTGTAACGCCTCTGCCAGCTTCAGACACAAGAATCTGTCAAGGACATAAGTGCGCCATATGGATCCCTGTGCGCCACACGGGCATCCCTAAAAATTATTCTTCTACTGACACAAAAGACAGACGCCAAGTGAAACGAAGGTAGTGGGTTGATGTGGATTTTCGCCTTCGGATTTGGTTTTCTAAGGTGAGGAAGTGTAAAAGGGGAATTTGCGCAGGGGGTGCAAATTCGCTCCTATACATGGTTTTTCTACATAAAAATCTTGGTGTCAATGTGTTATGATCTCTTTTATGTTTTGGTTCATTATTGCAGTTAGATGTGGTTTGATAATTGGATGGTTAATAATTAATTTCACTAGCAAAATATTGATTCAACCCCCCCTCTCAGTATTCGGTGTATTCAACATGAACCTATTGATCAAGGTCTTGGATTAAAAGAGTGATATGTGGAGGTTTGTTGAGTATATTTGTATCCATGTGATAATACAGAGTATTCTAGTAGAAGTTTACCTAACAATTATGGATGCATTAATGGTGAAAGTTAGGGAAAATGAAATGATTTTTATCCTTTATTTGCAAGACTTATTCTCAATTAAAAGTATTTGTGTTCAAAAGTAGAGAAGAGTGAAAAGGTTTTCAAGCAATATTTGTGATTTTGTGCTAAACGCTAGTGATGGTATTTAAAGATTTCAGAAGGAATATCAATGGTGACCCCACAAGTGGTAGATGTTGTAGAGAAACTAGGCCGAAGTACAAGAAGTTTCCTTTCAAGGAAATGGAGGTCGATAAGGATGACACATTTTTGAAGGTTCCAACAGATGTGGTGTATACTGAATATGTAAGAATCTAGATTCATGTCGCACTTAATGATATTGATTACACATCCTTTGAAGAGCTTCGACATGATATCGTAGATGATCATGGTGTATACATTCCTGAATATGCAATTTTGGTGGCTAAAGGGTTAGATGTTTGGAAAGATTCCCCAGACTTCTACGACTACCAAGAATGGGTAAGGATTGTCCTAAGCCACATTCATGATGAATTTATATATTTGGATAAGCCCTATAGGATAACAAAAGAGGAAATTAGGGTTTTTATTGGTCTTTGTGCCATCAAACCAGTTCCAGTGTTGAAGTCATTCAAGAATGAGAGGGTTACTGTGCTTATCGGATCTAAATTTGATAAAAGAACTCTAATAGTGAAAGATATCACTGATCTCGGAGTCCACTATGCCACAATGGAGATTTCCTACAAAATCTACTACACCAATAGAGAAGGATCAACCACCGGTATCATAATCCACACTATATATCAAATGATGAAGGAAGGTGCCAAATTTGATTTGTGTGAGTTGTTGAGGGAGAAGCTAATGGACAATTTGAAGAGAACAAAAGAAACCAAATATAATTTCATGTTTGGTTTATTGATTATTTTCCTTACATTCTTTTTCTTGAATGAATTACCTGCATTTAAAGGAAAAGTATGGGATAAGTTATTTTTGGTAGCTACTCAAATTATAAATCACATAAGAGGTTTTTAGGATAAGAAAGCATACAATACTTTGTACTGGGGCTTCTTTGAGAATCTACAAACATAGATGCAAGATGGAGAGAGAATTCCATCTGATTTGGTCTAAAGATATAAGGATGACATAATATTTCTTGTGGAAAAGGATCATTGTTACATTGAAGTAGTGGAGCCCAAAAACTTATGGATTCTTAGGTTGCCTTATGAAGTTGCATTTGAAGATGTCAAGGAATATGTGGATATCCTATTGAAGAAGCCAAGAGATTCATTTGTTGAGAGATTTGGCACATAGTGAGATAATGGATAAGGTTCATAAGAAGAATGCAAAGGAGCATATGTCTAAGCATTGAGAGGAGCTTCACAAGAAATGAGGTATTCCTCCAAATTCTACACATGATGCCCCCATAGAGGATTCTAAAATTAAATCTGTTCCTCTAGAATCCAACAAAGAGCCAAGAAGGTCTAGTAGATCCACTGCTGTTGCTGCATATGCTCCAAATCCCTCTAGATCTATGCAAATAACTAGTGCAAAGAGAAGAGTTGCATCATGAAATTTACCGTAGGAGAATACACAAAAAATGTGTATGCTAGGCCTAAGCAAATGGAAAAGATGAAGAAGATAGATGTGGAGGAATTTGAAAAGGAGGAAGAAGCTGGAGAAGAAGGTATCTCCAAATAGAAGAAGAAAACCGAGCAACCTCCTTCGATAATAGTTACACATGAGCCCCTTAAGTTTGAAGCCATCTTAAATGGAATTGTTCATCATGGTCTATTGGATGAAACCATAAAGCTCCATCCAAAATTCCATCCGGAAGATCAAAAGACCATATAAAAGGCCATTATTAGGTATATGCTCAAGAATAACATGTCTTTGAGTGAAATCCTTGAAAAGGCTCTAGAAAGCCTAGCTCAAGCTTTGAGACAAAGAAGAGAGAATGAAATCAAAGAAGATGAAGAGATGAAACAATAGGCTATCAACAAGGCTGGGTCCTCTATCTCCCCAGTAGAAAATGATAAGATAGCTCAGAAGCAAGCTCAAGATCTCCACACAAAGCATAGAATAGATATTCTTATGAGCATGGATGATGATGATAGAGAGAAGATTCAAAAGGAGACAAAATAAGTCAAAAAGAAAATCCTTGAAGAGGTACAAACTAATGCTAGAATGGATTTGTAGGAGCCTCTGGAAGAACAAGATGTCTTCGGTCAACAAAAGGAGAAAGATATATTTGATTAGGAAAAGGAGAAGGAGAAGGAGAAGGGTGATAAAGAAGAAAGCTTAGAGAAAAAATATTCTTCTCTAGTTGACTCAATCAAGGAGTTTTTGGCACAAGAGATACATATTCAACTAGTGGTGTCTCCACAATTGCTGCAAGTTCCTACATTTGATGGGCAAGTCAATTTGTTTGGTATGTCTCCCCTTCATAAGATGAAGCTTGGAGATGTACTCCACTCCACAACAACGTAAGAGTTGCTACAACAATAGGTGGAGAGTGCAAAGGAATTGGAAGAGGAAATGAAGGTATTGAAAGAGAAATTGGTTGAAGAAAAAAGGGATACATCCCCGCCCCTTACACAACATATGAAGCAGTTAATGGAGTTATTTAAAAGTCACTCATCTCATTTGGAGAAGTAGGTAGAACAAAAGCTCAATGAAAATAGATTGAAAAAAGCCTCTAAAACATGTGTCAATACATTGGCCAAGTTGAAATCATGCATCAAGGACATTTAGAAGAGCTTGGAGGAAGCAAAAGTATTGTATGTCTTTTGTCAAAGGTGGTCTACTACAAAAAAGAGCATAAAGGATTAGATCAATGCTATTGAAGTGAAGATAAAAAATGATGTTACAACTTATGATCCTATATAGAATAGTGATGGTGTCATAAGGGCACAAGTGGAGAATTTGCACTCCTAGGTACAACAATTGCAAGATCAAAGGGAGAAATTTAAGGGTTAGGTAAGCAATTAAGAGATGTAGTGAGCCTAAGGTTGGCCTCACTCACTAGACTTTTGGCTAAAGAAAATTGTATAATTCAAAATTACCATGCACCATCTTGTTTGGAGGAAGCAGAGGACACTTATGTGCAGTTGGTGTGTCAAGTCCACATCTTGACCAAGGAAAAGAAATAGTGGGACACCAACTTGATCCAACTCAAGAAAATTTACAAGAACATTCTTCCATCTAGTTGAGTTGAGTTTTTTTTTTGATGTAAGATATATACTCTTTTTGATGTTGTGTATATATGCAGAGTAAGAAATATTTGTAGATATGATGATATTTTTGGTGAATTAACCAGATGACATCCCAAAGGGAGTAAAATTTGTATAGAATAAGGGGGGGCTATAAGTTGTGTATGCACTAAGAAAGATTAGTTACCCTTTGCTCTTGATGTCAAAGGGGGAGAGAATTTGCATCCAAGGGGGAGAGTTTGTGCACATTAGTTGGTTTTTGCCCTCAATGACAAAGGGGGAGATTGTTGTAGCTTGATAAGCTTTATTTCCATTGATGTCAAAAGTGTGCTTAAGGTTGTATATGCTTTGGAAATTGTTATTGTGCAGAGATATCTAACTGTGAGGTGTAGTATAGGAAAAAGTATCCCTTTTTCACACTTAATTTGGGAATTAATATTAAAATGAACTAAATTATGCCTTAATTTAGTGTTGTAATATGTATTTTACATATTCACATTAATTTTAGGGCCCTATTAATTAAAATGGACTTGGTTGTGCCTTAATGTGGTGCTGTAGAGTGTACCTCTTTACACTTTCACACTTATTTAGGGCTCCCTTGATTAATTGAGGTTAATATACCTTAATTGACCCCTTTAATTCAAATCCAAGCCTAATTAATTATATTTTTTGAAGAGGAAAACCTGACATTCATTAATGCGTAAACATAACACTTCTCATTGAGCAATGTGTGTCCTAGGTGAGTGACCTAGGACCCATTCACCCATGGGAAAATGGATCCTCACTTAGATATAGGACCTGAATTTTAATTATGTTTTTGGCAGTATTTTAGTGATTTTAAATCTATATTCACATGTCAGTTTGTGTTATTTGAATTTTGAGAAATCGATGTTACATACCTATAAATATAAGGTCATTTCACTAAGTTTCATCTAAGAGTTTCTAAGTAATCTCAGATTTTCAAGAAAGCTAAGGATATCCAAGTGAGCATTATCAAGAGAATTTCAAGAGAAGATTTATTGAATAATTATTGCAGCAATCAAGATCCAATTATCATATCAAGGTCTTCTTGCATCATGCATGCTATTAGAGCTAATATGTTGATGTAGTGTTCATGATCCATTCAAGCATTCAAGGCATTGTTTCAAATCAAGTTCCAAGATCAACATCCACATCCATTGAAGCCATTTCATGCAAGTTGCAGATTTACATTCCAAGGTTAATTTAATGGTTTGGTGAGTTGTGATATTAAGTTGTTCATTCATTATTCCTTTCATGCTATTTTGTTTCATTTCAAGGTTTAATTACCAAAATGAGGTTTGACCAAGGAAAACATCCATTCAACCAAAACAAAACATCTTTTCCTCTTGATTTGTGTTTGCAGATTTAGGTGGAAGATATCTTGAAGATCTCTTGAAGAGAAAAATTGAAGAACTTGCCAAAGTTGCAAAAGTTGTCATCTCACGGAAACTCAATTGCAGAATTTATTTTTGGCCTTCCAAACTTGAAAATTGGAAAATTGAAGGATTTATATTTGTTGTAGAGGCTCCCAAAAGCTATAGAAAAACCCTAAACGAGGACCCATTCACCCCTGGGTGAATGAGTCCCAGATCAGCTTCAACATACCCTTTTTGGTGATTGGTGCATACCTTCTTACCTCTCTCTAATTTGCAATTTGATTTTGGTTCCACTCAGTATTGAGCTTAATCTCCAAGATCCAAGTTGTAGGTTGTATTTTGGAGTTAGTTTGCTATTTTTAATCTTTCTTCCCAAAGTGTTGTTTAACAAGGACCCTCGTCCTTACAAAAAAAAAGAAAAAAATCAATAGATTCACACTTTGACTTTATTCCCCTCAAGGTTGTTAGTCATTTCATTGTGTGGATCTCATTTCCTAATGAGATAAAGGAAAATAGGTCTTAATAAGTTCATCAACCCCATTTCAATAACCACCAAAACCTATTTTTCTATGTTTCATTTTGGTGAATGCGAGTTTGATCATTGCAATTTTCTAATTTGGGAGTCCACTTTCACCCTAGATCTAGATTTTTCATTCATTTACATTGCATTGAATTGAATTGAATCTCATTTAGGGTAGCTTAACTTGCATTAGTTTGCATTTCATTTAGGGATTTTAAGATTGCATCTTTGCATTCTTTAAATCTGAAAAATACAAAAAAACAGTCATTTTGCAAGTCATTTACATAGCATTGCATCATCATTAATTTACATTTGAAAATTGAAAAGGAAATTACACATCAAGTTAGGTCTCCTAGTTTGTAATTTTGTCATATTTTGCATTTGCATTCAACCTTAATTTCACAGAAAATTCAAACTATAACTTACTGTTTTAGATAAGAATTTGGAAACCACTGGAATCAACTTAGAAATCTACAAAAACATTTATAAAAATCCTAACCTAGGACCCATTCGCCCCTGGGTGAATGAGTCCCTGATCAGGGTCATTTCCTGATTTTCTAGACATTAAAACATTTGTTTCTGCATTCTACTTTGTTGTTTTTAGTTTTCTGTTTCAGTTTATAGAATTTTTGTTACTTAGAATTGATCATATTTAGCCTCATTTGATAAATTTATTGCATTGTGTGATTTCAAAATTGCATTTACAAGACATCCTTTTCAAGTTTTTACATAGCATAATCAGAAAATTATCTTGTTTGACATTTGAAAATTGCATTTACATATTTGCATTCCACTTTACATTCTAGGTCATGGCATTGCATTTCACCCTCTTTCCATTTTGGGTTTATATAGAGTTTGTAAAACTTGTATGAGCTTTACAACTTGGTGTCCTATTAGCAATACTATTGTGAGATTTAGTTCAAAACTCATGTCATCCTGTGATACACCATTTATTGTGGATCTTGGGTTCTCCAACTCGTTCACTAATAGTGTTGATAATCAACCCTCTATGGATCATAGTCTTCATACCTCATTTCCAATGGCTTCCCTACCTACAAAAATGTGCATGATGTTGAAACAATCCCACAAGAGAGCATAAGAAGGATAGATGCATAAATAGAGAAATTGCAACAATTTGTGACTTATGAAAACTTAACTAGTAGTGCCATTCCTTCTTTAGATAGCGCGAGGAAAATGCTTGAAAATGAACATGGAATAGAGATTGTGCAAATTCTAGCTTATATTGTTGATACAAACATCCCTCCCATGACTAGTGCTCAAGATTTGGGGTATACTCAAAGCCAAGGTGGAAATTCCATTCCTCCTTCCACAACCCTCACCTCTATTCCTACATACACTAGTACTCATGTTACCACAACCATCCAACCTACTAGCAATATAAACACTTCCTTAGGTATTTCCACTAGGAATCCTTCTAGCTTTGTGATTTCAAATCTCATATCTCCTCATCCACCCCCCCTGATAAATATACAATTCACTTTCCCTCCACATACATACACCACTCCACCTTATTCACCTCCATCTCATAATACCAATAATGATCCCATACTTAACACACTTTTTTAAAACATGTCATCCCTCCTACAACAAATTGCCACCCTAAATCAAAACAATAATGACCAACCATCACAATACATCAAAACCAATCCATTATCCTTGGAGATATTGAGAACACAAATGCCACAAGGTATAGAGGTTCCTAAGTTTGAGAAATATGATGGGAATGGAGATCTTGTTAGCCATGTTTCTACTTACACAACCTTATATAGTGACTTCATTTTTGAAGATAAACTCTTGGATAAACTATTCCCTTGATCCTTGAAAGATGTTGCTTTAGAGTGATTTTTCTCCCTACCAAACAATTCAATTGGTTCATTCAATGAGCTTATTGATGCCTTTTACAACCACTTCCAAATTCACATGGGTCCCAAGATGACCCTAGCTGATTTGATGACGTGTAACAAAAGGTTGATGAAAAATTCACTGATTTCATAGCATGATACCAAATGCTTTATTCACAAATAAACATTAAGATTCCTGATGCTGACCTTCAAAGAATGTTTATTTCTAATTTTCAAGATAAGATCCAAATAAAGCTTGAGATGTTGAGATTTCCTTCCTTCACATAGTTGTGTACAACCCTTCATGACAATCAAAATTAAGTTATTAGTCATGAAGTGGAAATTCCCTCTAATCATCCTAAAAAGTCTGAATCCACACCTCAAACCAACTACCAAACTTTCAAGAAACAAAATAAGGGCTTCATACAACTTAATCCCCCTCAATCCAATTAGAATGTTGACACCCAAGTGGCTGCTATAAAGATGACAAAACCATATTCCTTTTTGGATAGAAATAGAAAATTCACACCATTACCTGATACCCTTCTTAATACCATGTTGTAGCTCTTAGAGAAGAATTTTATTTCCTTACCTCCTATTAGAGCTCTTGATCCTACTAAGCCTTTACCTCCAAACTATAGACCGAATTCCTATTTCCATTTCCATCGACAAAATGGACATGATACAAAACATTGTAAGCGTCTTAAACATCTTGTGCAAGAACTCAATGATTCTAATCATTTCCTAATTGGAGGTGTTAATGATCAAGGTAATAAGTTTGTAGCTCCTCCTAATGAAAACTTGCAAATCTTTAGCAATCCTATGCCTAATCATAATATCTCCTTTGTCAAAGCTAGTGAAACAAAGAATGATGTAATGAATGTGGATACAAATGATGAAAACACGAAAGACAATAAGAACAACCCTATGGATGATTTGATTGCATTTATTGACTCTAAACCTCATAAGGGCCTAACTAAGATGTTGCTTGATATTTCTTTCTCACAACAAGATATACTTAAACATGCACCCAATGGTCCTCTTTACATAGCTGGAAGAATCAATGAAAAGCCTACTAATGGGATATTAAGTGATCCAATATGTGTAGAGAACGTGATCACTAAAGAATTCCTATTTGTGCATGAACTCTATCAAGATACATATGAAAGATCAAAAGCATGGATCAAAATGCATAATGGTTTTTCTTGTCCTATGATTGGATCGACAAATATCCCTCTAAAGGTTGGACAAAAAGAATTAACTATCTCATTCACCATTATCCTGTCGTCGAACCAATTTCATGTAAAGTTAGGCTATCCATGGCTTCGATCCATGAATTCCATCCTGTCAGTTGTGCATAAATGTTTAAAGTTTCCATTTGGAAATGAGATCTTTACTATGCATCATAGTGGCTTTAATCCTATGTCTTCCCATGGGAAATTCTCATTAGATTTCTTTTAGCTAGAGCCTATAGAACCTATTACAACCTATGAGGACTTCTTTTTCAAATCCTATCGAAAGTTCAAGGCAAAGGAAATAACAAAATTATCCCTAAGTAATATGCCTCAACCCATGATTGAGCTTCCTATCCTTGATGAAACCATGATCACACCTAAAGACCTTCCAAGTATCCAAGACCAGCCTATAACAAATCCTTTACCTATTTCCTATAAGAGACCATGAGATAACCAAACAAATCCCGTTGTGCCTCCTAAAGTCAAACAAGTTTACAAAGCTAAAGAGAAAGTAGTTGAACAACCTCCCATGGTTCCTTCCATTCCTACCTTAAGGGAAGAAAATAAACCTATGGTTGATAAACCTTCTCCTACACAAACATAACTTGAAAACTAAATGAAAAGAAACCACAATGCTAGAGAGCGTAGGCGTAGATGCTTTGCTATTGCTCACTTGTTACAAGAAAAAGAAGAAAAGAAAAAAAGAGAAAATCAAAATCCAAACTTTTTTGAAGTGATGAATGATACCTCTTCGCCCTCATCATAACATAAACAACAAGAAACTTCTATGGATATTGTCATTAGACCCCCTATTATGCTTAACTTATATGATGATAATGAAATTGCAAAGATTGATGAACAAGTGCATAATGAGTTGAATTTAATATTTTCATCTTCTCTGAGCTTAAATGATGATCCTTGTAATAAGAGTGTTGAACTTGGTGCTTGTCTTAGTTCGACACTTGATTTTTTCCCTTTGGTTAGTTGTCCTCCATTCATATACACTAAACAAGATTGGGATGCAGATGACATGATTTAGGTTGACTGGCATGTGCCTTACTAGACTTTTCTTTGTTTTCTTTTTCATGTTCTTTGTGTGATTTCATGTGCATAATGTGATATCCATACTGTTCTATTTGATGTATTTCTCTCTTCATGTGCATTCCTCTATTTGTATCTATATTCTTCTATATGTCATAAAACATTTATCTTTTCACTTATCTTGTGTTTTCCTTTTGGGGATGATGCAAGGCGTTGAGACATTTAGGTCTCTTCCATGTTGACACAAAAGCCTTTTTCTATGTTTTTGATTTTTGTGTCATTCTTCGTAGTTTGTGAGTATTTGGGGAATGATGATGTTTCTGAGCTCTATAACAACATTGTAGCAAAAATATATTGACCCTAAATCCATAGATCCCTTATGTGTTTTTGGGGGCAACCCCTTCCTCTCTTTTTCATGATGTACTTTCATTCGAGAAGATATGACTTGGCATAGGGCTTTCTGAATAAGCTCTAATGTCTTATTTATTGTTTACATTGATTATTTGCTACTTTAAAGCAATTTATCATATCAATGGTGTAGCAATTTCTCTCAGTGGGGGCATACATTGGAATTATTATTTTGAAAATTTTGACATCCTCACATTTCTTTGTGCGATTTTCTTTCTTCTTGTGATGTGTCCTTTTCTTGGTGGTTTCATTGGGTTTGATGTCCTCTGAGAGCATGACATTTCTTGGAATATGAATTTCCTCTTAGTGGTGATGCTGCACATTACATTCCCTAAGTTGGAATCCTCTTATTCTAAACTTTTCCTCTCTTGGAGACATTAGGCATGATGATCCCTAAGAAGAGACCTTACACGAATTAAGCAAAGTCCCTTTGAAAAAATATTTATTTGCATTTTTTTTCATAATTTTTTAGCATAATACAACTTGTTAACCTTGTGAAGCTTGAAGTTTTTGATTTTGTTTTGTGACACCCTATCAGAGTTATCAGAGGGATAACTTTGGTATGGTAAGTATAGTGAGAGCCTATAGACCTGGCATGAATTTCTCAGTAAGCCACTTTCCTAGGGGATCTCCTAGTGGATGGCCCGAGGTTCCATTAGTCTGGAGTGAGCGTGCATTTTTTACATAGTGGACATTGAGTTCTACTTGTGAACGTGTTGGAAAAATAGCCGAGACATGTTCCACATTGCATTGGGAAGTTAAGGTTTGATCCACCCCCTTCTCTTGGATAGTTGGATAGTCGAAGCTTGATCTGCCTCTCCTTTTCTTTAGGTCTTTGATGTTGTATGATTGAGAATCTTTGTCATTGTTGCATACATGTGTGTCTTGAATGTCTACTTTAGTGTGATTTTGTGCTTGTGCTCACCCTCTCACTAAAGTGAGGGCTAAATGTAGTGTAGGAAAAAGTATCCCTTTTTCACACTTAATTTGGGAATCAATATTAAAATGAACTAAATTATGCCTTAATTTAATGTTGTAATATGCATTTTACATATTCACATTAAGTTTAGGGCCCTATTAATTAAAATGGACTTGATTGTGCCTTAATGTATGATGTTGTAGAGTGTACCTCTTTACACTTTCACACTTATTTAGGGCTCCCTTAATTAATTGAGAAAAATTTCCTTAATTGGCCCCTTTAATTCAAATCCAAGCCTAATTAATTGCATTTTCTGAAGAGGAAAACCTAACATTCATTAATGCCTAAACATAACACTGCTCATTGAGCAATGTGTGTCCTAGGTGAGTGACGTAGGACCTAAATTTTAATTATGTTTTTAGCGGTATTTTAATGATTTCAAATCTATATTCACATGTTGGCTTGTGTTATTTGAATTTCAGGAAATTAATGTTACATAGCTATAAATATAAGGTCATTTCACTAAGTTTCATCTAAGAGTTTCTAAGTAATCTAAGATTTTCAAGCAAGCTAAGGATATCCAAGTGAGCATTATCAAGAGAATTTCAAGAGAAGATTTATTGAATAATTATTGCAGCAATCAAGATCCAATTATCATATCAAGGTCTTCTTGCATCATGCATGTTATTGGAGCTAATATGTTGATGTAGTGTTCATGATCCATTCAATCATTCAAGGAATTGTTTCAAATCAAGTTCCGAGATCAAGATCCACATCCATTGAAGCCATTTCATGCAACTTGCAGATTTATATTCCAAGGTTTATTCAAGGGTTTGGTGAGTTGTGACATTAAGTTGCTCATTCATTATTCCTTTCATGCTATTTTGTTTCATTTCAAGATTTAATTACCAAAATGGTGTTTGACCAAGGAAAACCCCCATTCACCAAAAATAAAACATTTTTCCCTCTTGATTTGTGTTTTTAGATTTAGGTGGAAGATATCTTGAAGATGTCTTGAAGAGAAAAATTGAAGAACTTGTCAAAGTTGCAAAAGTTGTCAAGAAAGTCGTCATTTCACAGAAACTTAATTGTAGAATTTATTTTCAGCATTTCAAACCTAAAACATAGGAAAATTGAAGGATTTAGATTTGTTGCAGAGGCTCCCAAAAGATATAGAAAAACCCTAAACCAGGACCCATTCGCCTCAGGTGAATGAGCCCAAGATTAGCTTCAGTAGACCCCTTTTGGTGATTGGTACATACCTTCTTACCTCTCTTTGATCTGCAATTTGACTTTTGGTTCCATTAGTATTGTGCTTAATCTTCAAGATCGAAGTTGTAGGTTGCATTTTGGAGTTAGTTTGCTATTTTTAATATTTCTCCCGAAAGTGTTGTTTAATCAAGACCCCTGTCCTTGCAAAAAAAAGGAAATCAATATATTCACACTTTGACTTGATTCACCTCAAGGTTGTTAGTAATTTCATTGTGTGGATCTCATTTCCTAATGAGATAAAGGAAAATAGGTCTTAATAAGTTCATCAACCCCATTTCAATAGCCACCAAACATATTTTTCTTTGTTTCAATAGGTAAACATTGCAGTGATCTGGAAGACTAAGAGTAGTTTGATGTCTAAGTATGATGTGCATGTGGATACACATGTATTGATGTGTTTTCAAGATGCCTACAATTATTTTATTACTTTGGTGTACCATACTCAGTGACAAGTTGCAGAAGTTTAGTCTAAGACTTTCTTAGTATATCCTCTAAGGAAGAGACAATATTTTTCATCCACATCCTTCCACAAAGAAAGATATAGTCTTATAGTTCAAAAGTTAAGTTCATGGAGATGTGAAATTTTTATATCCAAAGTTTCATGTCAATAATCCTTCCACAGAGAAAGTTAGAAGTGACAGAGTATCGAACTGTGTTAGGGAAATGCAAAGTGGTTCAAAAGACTTGTTGGAATGCTCTACATTCCACCGCACATGAAGTTTTGTTCAAGTGGTTTTGAGGACACATTCAATGATGTCTAAAGTATGTTATATTGAAGTTTCAAGTGATTTGATGCTCCACAAGTTCAGTTTTCAAAGTGTTAGAGTGATACAGTTTGTTCCGAATGCTTAATCTTCATCAGAACAAGTGTTTGAATACTTGTGCCAGTATAAGGTTGTGAAGTTCAGTTGTATGAGTTTGTGTGGACACTCTACGTGTCTCATAGTGTCTATGGTATGAAGCTTATGAAGATATTTCTTGCTTCCAATATCACATAGGTGTTTCAAGTCATGTGGGTCATGCCAACTCATCTAGAATAAATGCAAACAATGTTTTATCACTCTTGTGTACTACAAATGGATATGAAGGTTGACATGCTACAAGTTACATATTTTCTTGTTTATGGCCAACTTAAGTTGTATTTAAAAAGTGTGTGGATGATATATAGAAGATTAAAGATGAGAAAAAATATATGTGTGCATGGATGTGTAAGTGTAAGGGACGATTGTGGTAAGATCTGTTATAGACCTAATGTACAGAATTGATGACTATCAGTGGGTTGATGCCTAAAGCCAATCATATTACAGTTATTTTGATTAGGGAGTTGTAGATTCCTTGGGTTTAACCCTAAAATTATAATAAAGGATTTGTATCTTCCTTGGTTGTAGCCCTAAATAAAAGTTGTAACTATTGTTTATTTGTGAGGTCAAATTTGGACAATAGATCCAAGAAGTTTTTCTCACTGTGGTTTTTCTTGTGTGGCATTTTCCATGCATATCTGGTGTCAACTGTGTTCTTGTGTGAATGCTTATCTTCTTTCTTGTTTTTATCAAGTAGATGAATGCATTAGTGGTATACCTTAGCTTCAACAGTTAATGATTGAAATCTAAATTGAAGTATATTGATTCACCCCCCTCTCAATATTCCACTGTGTTCAATAGAACCAACCTTTTTCTCCTTGGGAGTATGATGTGGGAGAATCATTTTATCTTGTTCTAGATTGACATTAGAATGTAGTGTTATGTGTTTAATCACATTTTAGGAGGTTTTTATTTAAGTTTTAACAAATAAGTAGTCATAAGTTTCAAATTTTGGTGTTTTACTTAACCCCAAGTACCTAATTAGGGGTTTGAATGCTTAATTTATAAAATTTGGTTTGAATGGTATGAGGTAGGTAGTTAGGGATGATGTTTAACTTTGAAAGACATGGAAAAAATAGTTTTATGTCATTCTAGAAAGAAAAGGAATGTATTTTTTGTTTGTAGGTATGCTGGTAGGGTGTTACTAGTGTTCTAGACCTCCATTTTTGTAAAATAAGTAAAATTTGAAGTCATTTGTTTAATTTTATTATTTTTGGAGTTGTTAAGGGTCTACAAAGACCTAATGCATGTGGTTTGAAGTCTTGAAAGTGAAAATTTTCACTCACTACCTTGCCAAAACCCTGCCTAGGGTATTAAGGAAGAAATTTGAGTTTTGGGAGAAATACGCCTACCCAATTGATAAAATTTGGTTTGTAAATATGTGGTAACATAATTTAATTGCTCAAAATTGTTTTTGTACCAGTTTGGAACATGTGATGGCATTATTTAAAAAAAAATAGTATTGGCAACTTAGAGGGCTAATTAGGACTGTCAACAATACGTTTTGAAGGGTTTTTGTTTTTTTTATAGGAAGGAATTGTAGTATAATTTGTATCTCCATAAAGGGTATTTGAAAGTGAATTTAGATTCCAAATAACCTCTATAAAAATTGTTGTCCCATAATATTTATTCAAAAACAAGGCTACTAGGAAGATACAATTTGTCAAGTAAGACACTGGTCATTATACTTTTGCTACAAATTCATTTCCCTCTACATCAATTTTGAAGAAAAAATATGAAAATTTAGGTGATGTATGGATCCTAACTCTCATCACATAATTGTACAACATGAAATTATCAAATTCACAAGAGCAAGTCCCCATGTAAGAAAATTAAAGAAAATAAATAAATAAACTTGCTTCTCTTGGAAATGATATATATGATAAATATTTTGTGTAAATAATTTTACAAAGTCTTCCAAGATTCTATCAATCATTTATAAGAGGGCTAGATTTTGATGATAAATTAAAAAATATAAAATATGAAGAGCTATATGCTAAACTAGTGTAAGAAAAAAATGTCAAGACAAGGAAAGGGAGTCATTTAGTGATGAGCCTCAAGCATTCATAGTGAAAGTGAAACAAGATTACAAAAATACACAAGAAAATCAGCCAAAAGAGAGAAATTGGAAGTATGAAACTAGATACACCCCATCCAAGGATTATAATAAAAATAGATGAAAATGTAATTATTGTGGTAAGTTGGGTCACACAAAAAATGAATGCTATAAGAGGATTAAGGATACAAAAAGGAAGACAAATAAGTTTACAAAAAAAAAAATTCTAAAATTAATGCTCTTTGTATAGCAGTTAACAAAAATAATTCTTATAAGGATGATTGGGTGATTGATTTTGGTGCTACACAAGACATGTCTCATAATAAGGAACATTTTGAATCACTAAGAAATGATAGCACTAAAGATAAAATATATTTAAAAAATAATAATGCTTTAGAAATCAATGTAACTGGAAATGTTGAAGTTGATAATGGTGTGTTTAAAAATGTGAAGCTAGTTCTAGAATTGAAAACAAATCTTCTTTTTGTATCTCAAATTGTAAATCAAGGGTATAAGATAGAGTTCTACAATGAAAAATGTTTAATCAAGGATGTGAATAATAACTATAAAGTGACTACAATTGGTAAAATGGAGAATGAATTATAAATTTCAAGAATTTATTTCTAAATGTGGAAATGGGAATATGTGTGCTATTTCCAAATGTGATGATATGAGTAGGTTATGGAATAAGCGTATGGGACATGCCAACTATCAAAGCCTCAATCTTATGAAGAACTATATATGGTGCATGGGCTTCCAAAAATATCACCGTCATAAGGTATATGAAGGATGTGCTATGGGAAACCAACATGTGGACAGTTTCCCACAAAGCAAATCATGAAGAGCAAAAAATCCTTTACATTTGATTCTTAGTGATGTAATATGTCCTTTTAGAACACCATCACTTGCAGGACCAAGGTATTTCCTCACTTTTATAGATAACTATACTAAAATAATTTGGGTATATTTTTTACAAAAGAAGGATGAATTTTTTATAAATTTAAAGAGTTTAAGGTGTTGACTAAAAAAAAATTGAAATATCTCTAAAGATAATAAGGACATATAGAGGTATTGTATATATGAATAAAGATTTCTTAGAATTTTGTAAACAACATGGCATAAAGAAGGAATCAACAATTTCCTACTTGCCCCAACAAAATGGAGTTGTAGAAAGAACTATAGAACTATCATAGAGATGGCTAGATGCATGCTACACTCTAGAGATATCGAAGCTAAATTTTGGGTTGAAGCAATTCATACTATAGTATATATTTTGAATAGAACACCTACTAAGCTAGTTATGCAAATAACACCAAAAGATGCATGGAAAGATAGAAAACCTATAGTGTCTCATTTTAGTCTTTGGATGTAATTCCTATGCCCACATTCTTGATGAAGAAAGAAACAAGCTAGAAAGGAAAAGTGAGAAGTACATGATGGTTGGGTATAGTGAGGAGTCAAAAAAATATAGGTTATATAATCCTATAACAAGGGAAATACATATCAAAAGGAATGTATGGTTTTATGAATATTTTGAAAGTGATATTTCTCCTACATTATCCTCCTTTCCAATCTTGATTGAAGAAGATAATTCTACTTATACTAATAATTGAAATTAAGGTGTGCAATATTCTACAGGAGGAGAATGAACACAAGTAGAAGCATCAAGTGAAAGTGATGATAAAGAGACAAGGAAGACTAGAAGCATTCAAGAAATCTACCAAGAAGGTCCTATGAATATTTTTTCTAACTATGCTCTTATGACTAGGGTTATGTAGGTTGACACTCCAAGTGCATATGAGGAAGCAAAAGGAAAATAAGAATGGGAAGAAACAATAAAATATGAGTACAACTCTTTGATAAAAAATGAAACTTGGGAATTGACAACTCTTCCAAAAGGTAAAAGTGTGGTTGGTTGCAAGTGGAACTACAAAATAAAGTAAACATCAAATGGAGCTATTGAAAAACATAAGGCAAGGCTAGTGGCTAGAGGCTTCTCATAAATAGAAGGTATTGAATATATTGAAACCTTTGCTCTAGTTTTTAAAATGAGTTTGATTCATATGTAATAGTTACTTTAGTTACAAAATTTGGTTGGATTTTTTTCCAAATAGATGTAAAAAGTGCATTCCTACATGGAAATCTAAAGGAAGAAATTTACATGCAACAACCACTAGGATTTGTTAAAAGTGGTGAAGAACTTATAGTGTGTAGATTAAAAAATCACTACATGGTCTTAAACAAGCTCCAAGAGCATGGTACTCCAAAATAAATATGTACTTTATAAAAGTAGGATTTAAAATAAATAAAGTTGATCTAGATGTGCATGTAAGCATAGTGATGATAAAATCATTATTATTGTACTATATGTGGATAATTTCATCATTTTAGGAAATCACACACAAAATATTGAAACGACCAAGGATAAACTCAAGTAAGCTTTTTAAATAATTGATCTAGTGTTGATGTGTTGGACATATGGAATATTGAGAGGGGGGGTGGATCACTATTATATTAAACCATTCACATAAAATCCATCCAAACAACATCAATGTTCTAACTGAAATAACAAAACAAAACGTGGAAAAAAGATAATGCATCATCACACATGAACACCAATATTTTTACGTAGAAAACCCAAAATGGGAAAAACCACAGTGAGGGTTAGCTCACAATATAACATATTCAGATATAGAATATTACAATGGCTCACTGTCAGGACACACTATCCTTAAAGGCTCATAGCCTCAAGTAGATTACAAAATAGAGTATGGCTCACTACCAAGTGGTGAACTAAGATAGAATGCAACTTCCTTGTGCTAGGGTTTAGTTCCAGTGAAGCAAAATACATAGATAACACACTTATCTACTCATCCATACAATTTCAAACATATAAACACTCTCTTCTTTGTCTTCATGTATCTCTCGCACTTACTTTGGACACCTCCACCCAAAAGTGTCTACAAATATACATTATATATCCATGTTCACTAATTAGAGAAACCTTATTTTCAAATCAAAAACCAACTTTGTCGGTATTATCCTCAAAATACATTCATCTTCACATATAAATAGTCTGCATGGACCTAAGATAGATCCCCTTTCTCATTCATAGCACATATAAAAACTTCTCACTATTAATACATAATTGAGTCGGGTAGAGTTAGACCAAGACTCCAAACATAAATACAATCCATCAAACATGTAACACAAAAATTTGTTAACACATTGAATTCTCCTTTAGATGACATCAAACTTGATGCAGGAGCGTCCTTGGTTCTTGGCAATCTTGCATCAACCAAAAATATTTTCTTTTTATTCTTGTTCTGTTCTTGCTCAGTTCATGTTGGTGAATTCATCACATTTTCTCACCAGACATGTGGATCTATGTGTACATCATGGACATTTTCATTTTTCCTTGTTCCAAGATTTGGGTGCGATTGAATCTTTTTCCGACAAGTTATCACTTCCGGATTTGATGACAGTTCTTGAACCGACACTGGAATAATTTTCAAGCCTAACGGTTAATTTGATCATTCACGGATCGTCCCCATAGCTTGTGGATCTTGATAGTGTGATTTTAATTGTTCCATGGAGTGTCCTTGACCTTCATTATAGGTCCACACTTCATCCTATGCACCTGTTGATGGAGTAATTCAAATTTGAGGCTGACCTATTCATGTGCATGTTACATTTTCCTTCATTGGAGATTGTAATAATCTTTGGGCGACACAGATGTTTATACACCTACAAATATGATATAAAGCTTGTAATAGATCATTAGAATAGCATAATATGATCCAGAAGAATAATATAGATTATATTTGTAAGATTTCGCTCGCATATAGGAGCATATTGGGATGTATTTTTGAACATGTTGTATCAGGCCTGTGAGCCGAATTTCTAAGCTCGGATGTTGTCAGCCGATTGTAACTGAGATTTCTATTAATGAGCATGTTATAATCTGCATTTACCTCTATATTATGTGTTTCTTGTGTTGTGTTACTCTTGCTGCACAGTCCAGATTGTTCTCTTTGAGGACCCTCCTATCGTGGCTGCACTAGATTGGTATCAGAGCGAGATTCAATCCGTGAGAGGTCATCAGAATTTGTAGAGTCTTATTGAAGATTTTTTGCGAGATGGCGGACTGAGGACCCGATCCATAGCTGCAGAGGACTTGTATAAAGATGGAGGGAAGAAGAAATGGAGCGTGTGGAAATGCAGACCCGACTTTAATGGAGATGTTGAGAGGAATTGCTGCTAGATTAGATGCAGTTGAAATGACCCAGAGGAGAAGTCGACTAGTTGATGATGTGAGCGATTAAGAGGTAGAAGTACAGGAAGAAAGAGGAAGAGAAGATCAACCTGGCTTGGATCGGGGAGAAGAGAGGTTCATAAGAGCCCTAACTAGAGCGAATACAAAACCACATTTCAATCCATCGAATTATAATGGTAAGTTGGATTTAGAAGAATTGCTTGATTGGATAACAAAGATGGCAAAGTATTTTGATTTTGAAGGTACCATTGAAGATAAGAAGGTGAATTTTTCTTGTACAAAGTTGAAAGGACATGCATCCCTTTGGGGGGAACATTTGCAGATAGATAGACAAAGAAGAGGAAAAGAAAAGATAAGATTGTGGGATCAAATGGTGAATAAGTTGAAAATAAAGTTTATGCCTGCAGATTATCAGATCAGTTTGTTCCGAAAGTTGCAAAATTTGAAGCAAAAGGAATCAAGTGTGACAAAGTATACTAAAGAGTTCTATAAGTTGAATATCAGATCTGGACATTCAAAGGATGAGATTGAGCAAGTAGCTAGATATGTGAATGGTTTGAGACCGTCTATACAAGATGAAATCAATTTAATCAAGTTGCAGAGTGTGGAAGAGGCATATCAATGTGCCCTAAAAGTAGAAGAGAAGTTGAATAAGAGAAATGAGAAGAGATAGAGAGGAAAAATTTTTACTGGAGGAGGAAGAGGAACTTTTGTAGATCAGAATAAGGATAAGGAAGTCAGTAAGAATGAAAATTCATACTGTAGAGATGATGGAAACTCTTACAAAAGAGGAGGATATGGTGGTTACCGGAATGAAGGTTATAGAAGAGATGATAAGGAGAAAAGAGTATTCAGGGGAACTTGTTTTAAATGTGGTGGAGAAGGATAGAGCATTTGAATGTAATTAGGGAGAGACAAGTAGAAAGACAAAAAATAATAGAAGGATAGCCTTTGTTGATGAAGATCAAGCTGGATCATCTAATAAACCAGAAGATGGAGAATTGCTGGTGAATAGAAGAGTATTGTGTCAAAGTGAGATGGAACAAGAACCGTTGCAGAGAAAGAATCTGTTTCAAACTAGATGCAAGGTAGTTGGTAAATGTTGCAAAGTGATTGTTGACAGTGGAAGCTCAAAGAACCTGGTTTCCGAAGAGATGGTGACCAAATTGAAGTTGGAAAGGTTGAAAAACCCAAAGCCCTATCAGATAGCGTGGATTCAAGATGAGCATAAGATTTTGGTAAGTGCACAATGTTTGGTGAAATTGAAGGTGGGAAATTACCATGATGAAGTTTTGTGTGATATCATGCCTATGGATATATGCCATATTTTGTTGGGAAGGCCTTGGAAGTATGATAAACAGGCTATTCATGATGGAAAGAAGAATATATACACCATTGTTGCAAATGGAATGAAGCAAACTTTGTTGCCCTTGGAAGATGTTCCTAAAGTTGAGGTTTGTACGAGTGCTAGAATTTTTTTGGGTGATGGAAGGAGATTTTTGGATGGATTGAGACATGAGAACATGTGCTATGCCTTGGTTCCTAAGAAAGATGAAGACTTGAAGCATGTAGAAGAACAACTAGAGGAGATAAAAAAAGTTACTGACAGAGTATGAAGAGATCATTTTAGATAATGTACCTGATGGATTGCCACCTGTGAGGAGTATTAGTCATTGTATGGATTTGATTCCTAGAGCTAGTTTTCCTAATAAGACAACACACCGGATGACACTGCAAAATAATGAGTTGAATAGACAAGTGCAAGAGTTACTGAGAAAGGGTTTGATCAAAGAAAGCTTAAGTCCATGTGTAGTACCTATTGTGTTAGCACCTAAGAAGGATGGAGAATGGAGGATGTGTACAAACTCTAGAGCCATAAACAAGATCACGGTGAAGTATAGATTTCCTTTGCCCCGAATGGATGACATTATGGATTGTTTGAGTGGAGCTAAATACTTTACAAAGATAGATTTGAAGAGTGGATATCATCATATCAGAATTAGAGAAGGGGATGAGTGGAAAACAACATTCAAGAAAAATGAAGGATTGTATGAGTGGTTGGTGATGCCTTTTGGACTAAAAAATGCATTGAGTACTTTCATGAGGCTAATGAATGAGGTATTGAAGAAATTCTTGGGTAATTTTGTGATTGTGTATTTGGATGACATCTTGATTTTCAGTAAGAGTAGAGAAGAACATTTGTTGCATATAAGACAAGTTTTGCATAGGTTGAGAGAAGAGTAGTTGCTGATAAACATTAAGTGTAGTTTCATGGAGGAAGAATTGATATATCTAGGATTTGTGATATCTGTGGATGGATTGAAGATGGATCTTGAGAAGGTAAGAGCGATTGTAGAGTGTCCTACAATAGAAAGAATTGGAGAGGTAAGATCATTTCATGGATTGGCTAGTTTATACTGGAAGTTCATTGGGAATTTCAGTTCTATTTGTAGTCCTATAACATAAACAATGAGAGGAAATAAGAAATATTTTAGGTGGACATCTGGAGTAGATCAGAGTTTTGAGTTGTTGAAACAGAAGGTGACTAAGCAGCTTGCATTGGCTTTACCAGATTTTAATAAGGTATTTAAGATAGATTGTGATGCAATTGGAAATGCAATTGGAGCAGTATTAAGTCAAGAAGGAAGACTAGTAGCTTATTTCAGTGAGAAATTGAATGATTCTAGGAGACAATATTCAATATATGACTAGGAGTTTTATGCCATAGTTCAAGCCTTGAAGAAGCAGAGACATTACTTGTTGCCTAAGGAGTTTGTGTTGTATATGGATCATCAGGTGTTGCAGTAGTTGAACAGTCAAGGTAAGTTGAATTCGAGACACATGAGATGGGTAGAATTCTTGCAGAGCTATACTTTTATTTTGAAGCATAGGAGTGGACAGTCAAATATAGTTGCTAATGTGATGAGTAGGAGAAGGAATTTGCTGATAGAGATGAGAGTGGAGGTATTAGGCTTTGATGAGTTGAAGAACTTGCATGAGGGAGACCCAAATTTTGCAGAACCTTGGAGAGATTGTAAAGAACCAATTTTTTAGGATAGAAGTCAGTGGATGGATTATTTCATTCAGGAGGATATGTTGTTAAGAGGTAATTGGTTGTGTATACCCCAGAGTTCAATGAGGGATAACTTGGTAAGAGAAAAGCATAATGGAGGATTGTCAAGACACTTTGGAATTGATAAGACAACAACATTGGAAAGTGAGAATTACTTTTTGCCCCAGATTCATAAGGATGTTAGGAAATTTGTGTAGAGTTTATCAAGTGGCAAAAGGGTGTAGTCAGAATGTTGGGTTGTATAAGCCTTTGACAGTTCCAGAGAGACGTTGGGAGGATATCAGCATGGATTTCATACTTAGTTTGTCGAAGATATAAAGAGGTAATGATTCCATATTTGTTGTAGTGGATACATTTTCTAAAATGGAACATTTCATGCCTTGTAAGAAGACAACAAATGCAATACATGTAGCATAATTTTTTTCAAGGAAGTGGTCAAATTGCATGGATTACCTAGGAGCATTGTTTCAGACATAGATACAAAGTTTGTTGGTTACTTTTGGAGGACACTTTGGAAGAAGTTAAAGACATATTTGAAGTTCAGTTCTAATTTTCACCCATAGACTGATGGAAAAATAGAGGTAGTAAATAGGAGTTTAGGGAATTCGCTGAGATGTTTTGTTGGAGAGAATACCGGAAGTTGGGAGTTAGTCCTTTCTCAAGTAGAATTTGCATACAATAATTCAATAAACAGGAGTACCAGAAAGAAACCTTTTGAGATCGTTACTGGAGTTCACCCTAGAGGTATATTAGAGTTGAGAGACATCAGTATGGAAGATAAAAGAAATGCAGAAGTAGAAGAATTTGTAGAGCACATGAAGAAAGTGCATACTCAAGTGGAGTAGCAATTGGAAGACATGAACCAAAAGTATAAGGAGCGAGCATATGCAAAGAGAAGACATAAGGAATTCAAAGTGGGAGATGAAGTAATGGTGTACTTGAGGAAGGAGAGATTTCCAGTTGGAACATACAATAAGATGAAGATGAGGAAGTTTGGACCCTGTAGGATTTTGAAGAAATTTGATTCAGGAAATGCATATGAAGTTACTAGATGACATGGGTATATCACCTATATTCAACATTGCAGATCTACATTAGTACCATGAAGTAGACTTCAATAAAGATAGTAAAGAAAAATTGGAGAATCAATTTCCTAAGCAACAATCAGATGAGATAGAAGAGATTTTGGATATTAGAGATGGGAGGAAGACTCGTGGAAGACAATATAAAGAATACCTTGTGAAATGGAAAGGAAGACCAGTGGAGGATTCTTCTTGGATTTCTCAGGCTGAGGTAGATCATCTTGGTTTTCCTTTAGCCCCAACAAAGTGAGGGACTCAATTTTCATTAACCCCAAATTTCTGGTGTAGGAGCATCCTCTTGGCAATCTTGCATCAACTAAAAATATTTTCTTTTTGTTCTTGTTTTGTTCTTGCTCAGTTCATGTTGGCGAATTCATCACATTTTCTCACCAAACCTGTGGATCTATGTGTACATCGTGGACATGTTCATTTTTCCTTATTCCAAGATTTGGGTGTGATTGGATCTTTTTTCAACAAGTTATCACTTCTGGATTTGATGGTAGTTCTTGAACCAACACTAGAATAATTTTCAAGCCTAATAGTTAATTTGATCATTCGCGGATCATCCTCGTAGCTTGCAGATCTTGATGGTGTAATTTTAATTGTTTCATGGAGTGTCCTTGACCTTCATTATAGGTCCACACTTCATCCTATGCACCTATTGATGGAGTAATTCAAATTTGAGGCCAACCTATTCATGCGTACATTACATTTTCCTTCATTAGAGATTGTAATAATCTTTGGCTTATGCAAATGTTTCTAGACCTGCAGATATGATATAAAGCTTGTAATAGATCATTAGAATAGTAGAATCCAATCCAAAAGAATAATATAGATTATATCTATAAGATTTCACTCGCATATAGGAGCATATTGGGATGTATTTTTGAACATGTTATATCAGGCCTGTGAGCCGAATTTGTAAGCCCGGATGTTGCCGACCGATTGTAACTGAGATTTCTGTTAATGAGCATGTTATAATTTGCATTTTCCTCCATATTTTGTGTTTCTTCTATTGTGTTACTCTTGCTGTACGTTCCAGATTGTTCTCTTTGAGGACCCTCCTACCATGATTGCACCAAAACTACTTATCTTCAACACTACATGATATGATAATCAAATATGAGAAAATGCAGAATCTCCCACATCAGTGTACTGTATAGAAATCACTATAGTATTCATATCAAAATATTGTCATTCATATCCTCCAGATGCCTTCATTTATCATTATGAAAATTCAATGTAGAATGCATCTTGTAGTCTCAAACATATGTACAAATTCTTGTAGTGATATCTTTTTCTGAGATGAATTTGGACCAAAAATTTTATGTACAAAGCCAATGTATAGGCATGAAACTGTTTCCCAAGTTACTAGTAACTGTACCTTCCCAACCATAAAACTTTGTCAATTGAAACCTTGTCAGTGGATGTAACTAATTCAAGATAGAACATATTATCAGCTTCTGAGTAAATCTTAAAAAACAAGATAATCTGGATCAATAGACTTCCATTATCGGAGCTACTGAATACTAACAAACATCAAAATTTCATTGTGGTGATTATCCAAATTCCACTGTCTATTGACATCAATGACAACCTCTCAATTTCCAACAATATTCCCCTTTTTCATTGATAACAACACATGATGTGAAAACCATCAAAATACCTCTTCCCAATTTTTCAATTTTCTCCTCAAAAATTGTTCACAAAACTTTTCAATTTTCTCTATGTTTCCACATGATACCTCTCTCCCCCTTTGACATCAATGGAAAAGGAAAAGAAATTTAATGCTTTAATAGTTCCATTTGCATACCTGAATACTCCTCCCGAGGAGTACATCTAAGACAACTGTGCATAATCAACCAAAGGTTGTTGTCCTTTGAAGTTTATTGAGAATACCTATCCATGAGGATCTACCATCATCCAAAAGCCTTTTTGCCTCTAAAAAAGTTCCATAAAGATAGTTGAGATCAATTAAGATATCTTTTCCTTCAACCATAGTTCTGAGAATAACATTAGATTTTAGAGTTCTATCAACCAAAGAAAGAACATAATAGACAGGTGCACACTTAATCTTGATTAGGTCTCTGAACATCCCATACTATTCAATCATCTCCCCTTTCTCTTTATGTGATGCAAGGTATTCTTCATGTAGTTTTTCCAAATCATACCAAGTCTGATCATCCAAATCAAGAGCAGGATCAAATGTGATAGATGCAAACTTGATTTGGGTTTCAATTGTGTTCTCAACACCCTTGAGTCTTTGAATTGCATCAAGCCAAGTCTAACAAAATGTGAATAAACTCTTGACCTCTTTCTCACACTCTTGAACATCGTTGAGTTTTTCAAGTACCATGCTGTGCGTAGACTTGCACTTCTCTACAATTTCAAAAAATCCTTTATCTTCAACCCAAGAGATCATGTCACTTACTACTTTTCTTCTTAATTCATTGAATATATCAGTTAATGAACTTGTGCTTTCCATAGTGGATCATGAAGAACTAGTGACCGCACTAGGAGCTACCTGAAAATGTGTCCTTCTGGATAGTTGCTTAAGTCTTCTTGGAGTAGGTTCAACCTGAGCAACTAATGCATGAACCTCAGTGACTTTCCTCTTTTCTCCAGTGGAAGACATTGATTTATTGGAGACAAACTCAAATTCTTCAAGAGCTTTAGCTACTTCAATGTAGGTTCCAAACCTAGGTTTGGTGGGGTCCTAGGGGTTGTTAATCAACATTTCAATGCAAGTAGTAGCATAGGTGCTTCTCAATCTCATATCCAAACTCAGGTATCCATGAATTCCTTGGTTCAACTACCTTGATAATGCAACTATCAGTGGTTACCAAAAATGTTATATCATTCTTATATTTTGTAACCAATTCTCTTGGAACCATCCTCCTTCTGTTCATTCTTCTTTGAAACTTTCCAAAAAATGCAGCAAGGGCATCTCCTTGTGCATCCAAATCCCTAATGTTTCTCATAAGTTCCTTGATCTGATGAGTGACTGGTTTGGTATTTTCCCAACTAACTTCACCTATTCTAGGAATATGCTTCATAAAATAGAAGATTAGAAATAAAATTGATATACCATATATGAATGTACATTTCTTCTTCTTGATATCTCTCAAATTCTCCAATAGATATTTCCAGAGAAGCTCACAAAGGTGAAATTTTGTTATGTTCTCAACCATATCCAATGCAAGATTAATTGCAGTGGTGGAGACATCGTTGTCACCAAAGATCAGCTATGAAATAACTAGACTTGCATATTCGACTGCCGAGTTAGTGATTCCAACACATGTGTTCCTTATTAAACCTTTTTCTCTGTCAAAACTACATTCAGGAGTCGATCTAAAGGATGATAAGCCAGTAACATCTCTAATTAATTCTTTGAATATCATATATAAGTTTTCATGCCACACCCATTCACCATGAAATCTTCTAAGAGCCATTTTGATTCACCTTTCTTCATTACTAAAGTTTGGAAAATTATTACATACATCCAATTTCATTTTTGTGAGTATGTTGTATTCCAGTTTTAGGATAAAATCATTTCCAGTTAATTCTTCAACCCATAACATGAGAGCTTTTCCATAGGTAGATCCTTCCAATTTTCTATGAATGTATACCCCAACATCTTCAATTGGTATAACACCAAGAAGGATATTTGAAAAAACACCCAAAGGATCAAGTTCTAAGGTTTTAATAGGGTACATTTTAAGTTATGGTTCTGGTCTCACTAAATTGTCTATGATTCGAGGTATATCCATCCTATTCAACAAAATTTGACAAATAATTCAGATGAAATAGTGTATAGCAATAGCGACTTACCTCTTTCTTTTCCACCAAAACCAAATTCTAAATTTTTGTTGTATGGAATTGCTCTAGTTTCTTCAAGCTTCATCTGCACACTTCTCTTCCTTTATAAATGATTTTCATCGAATGTGTTTTCCTTAACATATCTAAATTTATTTCTTTCATCCCAAATGCTTCTGTAATAAATGCTTGAGATCACAAGTACACATCCTCAAAATTTGTGTAAACTTTGATCATTTCAAACTCTATAGAATTTAGTCTTCACACGTGTTTGAAAAATTACTTTCGCATGAAATATTGAATTCATAACCTTAATAAATGCACTTTTGTCATGATATGACATCATATATGGAAAGAGGGGTTAATAAATTTTCCGATTATTGCTCCCCCGTAGCCACTGCCTTAATTTTTGACGGGAGTATTTATACCAGAGGATGACACAAAATGCTTCTAATTCATCTTGTTTTCCAGATTCTCCTTCCTTTCTCCAGATCCTTTCCATTTCCTTCTTAACTTCTTTTAGATCAATCTTAATAACTACTTCCTATCTCTTTATTGGATTGTTACTTCTCATATTTTTGCTTCTACAGTCTTTGGAAAAATGTCCTGGATTGTTGCAATTATAGAAAACAACATTCTTCCAACCAAATTTTCCTTTATTCAATCTATATTTGCACTGGTTAGCCTTATGTACAAATGAATTACAGTGATAAAAGTACCCATTGAATGGATAAATCATCTTATTCATCTCCTGATTTCTGCATTCTTTAGTTTTTTGTTCAATCCTCTTGCATTCAAAAAATTGTTCGGATAATGATAAAGTATTTCCATTCATTCCATCATTCTGTTTTTCTTTCTTTTCACAATATTTTTCCCTATGTACAAACTTATTGCAAGAATAAAAAGCACCATTAAAAGATAAATACCTTTGAGCATTAGGTTGTTTGATGGGAATCCTTCCAATATTTCTCCTTAGATTCTTGAGTTGTCCACCATTGCTCTGAATCTTCATGCCAAGAGATTTGTTTTCCTTTGAACTCTATCCTTCTTCAAATCCCAAACCAATTTTATCCACAAAGGACTTCCATCCTGCAACCAACTTTTCTAGCATTGTAGAACTTGTTGCAAATTTATCCTCATGTATTTTTTCCTTTTCCAAATCCGATTTCAGAATTACCACTTCTTGCTCAAGCTTTTCACATTCATCCATCTTCCTTTGAATTTCAACTTTCTGAAAATAATCACTCTTTCTCTTCTCTTCCAACTTTTCTTTTAGTCTGGTGATGTCCTCATTTTCTTTCCTTAATTAATCACTAACTTCTTCATATATTTCCCTTAGATTCTTAATGCACTCATTTGCTTCCTTCAACCTATCCTTCAAAACTTTATTTTCTTATGTATGTTCCAGAGGAATAAGAAATTTTTTGTCTTCCATAAATTCAAATTTTAGGACTGTTGGAAGAATGAAGAAGAATGGTTAACTATACAATTTTTGTGTTGTCATTAATGTCACCATGTTATATGAGTTGCGACTACAAGACTAAGTCATTGTTTGATCCAGTATTCTGGTCTGGTATCTGAACTGGTATATAGTTTACATCCTCTAGTATTTTTGGTCTGCAATCCTCTGTGGTTGATTGTTATTGCTTACAATTTTGGGAAATAGTTTATGGATGTTGGAAGCATGTATGTTCAGAATCTCTCATGCACAAGTGCTCATATGGTATATCGACATTATTCTGTTGATTGCATTTTGCTACTAAGCCTATCTCTAGCCAACCTCATGGATAATTGGTGTTATGGTGAATTAATTGTGTTATGCGGATATGTGTGACCTATCTTAGGCCTATGTTGACATGATGTAGTACAAATTTCTGATTTATTGTTTGGAAATTTTTTATGAATGCTCGAAGCTGACAGCTAGTCTTTTTGGTTGCAACTAATTAGGCCGACCTAATTCATGCTTGCGAATAATTCAAATATATATGTTGGACAGTTTTGAAGATTGAAAAGTGAGATGAATTGCATTAATGCGAATGTGAAGAAGCATGAAAATGATGAAATGTGTTAAGTCAGTTTATTGAGTATCATTGGAACTGAATCAACACTTATTAGGTGCACTCCTACCAGTTCATTCTAGATGAAAAGCCATTTTTGTGTTGTAATCCCTTTTGTAGGTAGTGAGCCTCCTTGTCTAGACTATGAGTCCTCTTGTAAGCAATGATATTTTGTATCTGGACAGTGGGTCCTATTCTGGGTAGTGAGCCCTTTGGAAGTGAGCCTTATATATTCAGTTTTGGAATCACTTTATATTGTGAGCTAATCCTCTCCATGGTTTTTCCCTTTTTGGGTTTTCCATGTAAATTTGGTGTTCATTGTGTTAATATTACTTTTTGTTATCTACATTTCATGTTCATACTTAATAACAAAATTGTGTGGTTGTGAAGTTGATAAGTATTTGAGATTTGAATTTGAAATTGGTGACAATTGATTCACGCCCCCTCTCAATTGTCTTGCAACTTTTAACAATTGGTATTAGAGCTTTTGGTTCCTTGGTGAAAAGTTTAACCACTTGAGGAAGATCCTAAAGGTTGAACAAATGGATAATAAAGAAGAACTTTGGGCTGCACTTGAAGATCTTGATAAGGTTGAAAATGAAAATAGAGATTTGAAAGAAAATCTTGATGAGGAAAATGAATGTGTTTGGAAACTAAAAGAGAAATTGAAGAAATTCAAAGGAAGACATAGAGGATTGAGTGAGCAACATAAACAAGAGATCATCAGATTGAAAGTGCTAGTGGAAGAAAAGAAGAGAATTGAAGAATGTCTGAATACTGTGAAGCAGAGCAAGAATGATGAATGCACTAGACTTGAATAAGAGGTGGTGAACTTGAAAGTAGAATTGGAGAAAGCAAAACTCTATGAAAATAATTTCAAATCTAGCTTTGACAAGATTGATTAGTTGAGACAAAAACCAAGTAAAGACAAAGGTGGCTTGGGAAATGAAATAGGTGAAATCTCAAAGGATAATCAAAAGACTCAAGACAAAGGGAAGCAAAAGAGAAATTCAAGGAACTTTGCTAGAAAATCGCCTATTAGACAACCAAATGCACAAAGGTATCCATCTTTCAATGGTGTTTTCTTTTCATGTAATAAATTTTGTCATAGGGAAACTGAGTGCATAAGTAGAATGAATTAGTTTTCTAGTTCCTTCTTTAGAGTGAAACTTGCGTAAACTCTATGGAAGTTAAAATTCCAGTAGAAAAGACTATGCTCTGGCATCATAGGCTAGGCCACATTGGTGAGAAAGGTTTAAAAACCTTGAAGAATAAAAACCTGGTTGAGGGGCTTGAAGATTGTAACATTGAATTTGAATTATGTGAACCTGTATATATGGAAAACAACACCGTGTTTCTTTTTATTCTAGTCCTCATAAATCTTGGTTTGCTAGATTATATTCATTCGATGTATTTGGTCTAGTGAATGTTCCTTCTTTGTCTAAGTCAAGGTACTATGTATCATTTATTGATGATTATTCAAGAAGAGCATTTGTCTATTTTTTGAAAAGTAAATTAGAAGTGTTTAGTCGGTTTAAGGAATTTAAGAACCTTGTAGAAAATCAGACTGGAAGAAAAATCAAATGTTTAAGGATTGATAATGGCGGTGAATTTTGTTTTGATGATTTCGAGAGGTATTGTAAAGACCATGGGATTAAAAGACATAAGACTACACCTTATAATCCACATCAAAATGGAGTTGTAGAAAGGTTCAATAGGACAATGATGGAGAGAGCATGAAGTATGCTGAGTGGTGCTGGCTTGGAGGAGAAGTTTTGGGCTGATGCTGTTGCTACTGCTTGTTACTTGATAAATTGTTCTCCAAATTCTGCTCTTGTTGAGAAAACACCTTTGGAAGCGTGGTCTGGTAAGAATCCCTCTCTAAGACACATTCGTTTTTTGGCTGTGAGGCATATGCATATGTGCCATATGAGAAAAGATCTAAGTTGGAGAACAAGGCTGTCAAATGTATTTTTATTGGCTATAAAAGGATACAAGCTTTGGAATCCTGATATGGAGAAGGTTCTATACAGAAGAAGTGTTATCTTTCATGAGCTGAAGCCTTCTACCTTGGATTTGCAATCAGAGACAAAGTCTGAAAACAAGAAGGATGTAGTTGGAATTCCTCCGACACCAAAGAAAGAGGAATTGAAAATTCAAAATGTACCTGAAACTAAGGAGAGCTCAAGCAGTTCTGAAAGTTCAGAAGAAGAACAACCTTAGCCTCAACAAGTGAGGAGGTCAAATCATGAAAGAAACAACCTGATAGGTATGGGTTCTCTTTGATAGATTCTACTTGTGCCTATGCTTTGATTTCTAGCACTGATGAGCCTAGGACTGTAATAGAGGCATTTAAAATGTTTGATTTAGACTCTTGGTTGGAAGCCATGAATGAAGAAATGGAATCATTAGAAAAGAATGATACCTGGAGTTTGGTGCCCTTTCTGAAGGCATAAAAGCTATGGGCTACAAATGGGTATTTAAGAAGAAAATAGGTCTGGATGGCAGTGTGGAAAAGTACAAGGTGAGGTTGGTTGCAAAAGGTTATTCCCAGGTAGAGGGAATTGATTATGGGGAAATATTTTCTCCTGTAGCTAAGCTGACATCCATTAGATTTCTTTTGTCACTTGCAGCAAGCGTATGACTTAGAGATCAAACAGATGGATGTGAAGACATCATTTCTTCATGGTGATCTTGAAGAAGAAATCTATATGTCCCAGCCCGAGCACTTTGTTGAAAAAGGTAAAGAAAAACTGGTTTGCAAGTTAAAGAAGTCTTTGTATGGGTTAAAGCAGTCACCTAGAATGTGGTACCAGAAGTTTGATACTTTTGTATTATCTTTGGGATTTGTAAGATAAAAATTTGATCATTGTGTGTATTATAAAGCTGAAAGCGATTGAGTGCTTATTATTGCTTTCTATGTTGATGATATGCTATTCATAGGCAATAGTAAGCTAATGATTTATGATCTTAAGTCTCAGTTGTCTGCTAAGTTCAAAATGAAAGATCTTGGTGCAACACGGTATATTTTGGGGATGGAAATAACTAGGGATAGGACTAGTAGAAAACTTTGGCTCAGTCAGAGTAAGTATATCAGGACTATTTTAGAGAGATTTTGTATGAATGATTGCAAGCAGCTAGTTGTTCCAGTCTTGCAGGGAACGAAGCTATCTATTGAAGACTGTCCAAAATATCCTATTGAGATGGAGGACATGACCAGTGTACCCTATGCTAGTGCGGTTGGCAGTCTAATGTATGCAATGGTCTGTACAAGGCCAGACATTGCTCAAGCAGTGAGAGTACTTAGTTGGTTTATTGTTAATCCTGGAAGGACACATTGGGATGCTGTGAAGAGAGTGTTTAGATATTTGAAGGGGACTTCAGAATATGCTTTGTGTTACCATGGGAACTTGGTTGAATCACAGAGGACTCTCAGCATTCGAGGTTATGTAGATTCTGATTGGGCAGAGGACATTGATAGTAGGAGGTCCACCAGTGGATACATTTTCATGATGAATGGTGGTGCAGTGAGTTGGATGAGTAAGTGACAGGCTGTAGTCGCTTTGTCCACTACAAAGGCTGAATACATGGCAGCTACACATGCTTGTAAAGAAGCAGTTTGGTTAAAACATTTGTGTTCTAACATTGGTTTTGATGCAAGGAAAATATCTATTTTCTATGACAATTAGAGTGCAATTTGTCTGGCAAAGAATCCTACTTTCCATGCCAGGATGAAACATATAGATGTACAATACCATTTTGTACGAGATATGGTGGAGGATGGAAAGGCCATTTTGGAAAAAGTTGATACTCTAGAGAATGTTGTAGATGCATTGACGAAGCCAGTGACCACAGACAAGTTCAGGTGGTGTGCCAATTCGATGGGCCTCAGTGCCCATGATTTTCAGTAAGTTTTATTGTGCTCTAGAGGTGCCAGTGTGATCTTCGTCAAGTGGGAGATTGTTAGAAATATATGCCTCAATCCCATAGGCTGAAACCTCTAAGAGAGGAAAGTCGGTGTGACATGCTTTGGGTCTGGCCAACTAGCAGCTTTGGACCTTGTGGTTTGTACAGGTCGCTGAGACAATGTTTCAGTCATGTCGAAGGAGCTTATCGCTGTGACTTGTGGCAGCCGTTGTAACCCTATGCCGAGTGGAGATCTCTGGCCGACAGGCCATTCTTATAGTATATCGAGGAGACCCTTGGCCGAAAGGCTTGCTTCGGTGTGAAGTCCCAGTGATAGCCAAAGTCTCGCTGACAAAGTGTTACACATGTGGTCATTAGAGTAACATATGGTGGATCGGTAAGAAGTCTTACCGATATGGATGTCTCTCCAACAACATTCGGTATGAAGCCTTCCGGGAGAGTCTTGGATGTTTGCTATGATCTCTCAGTGAAGGACGATAGTCTTGCTGACTAATGAACATTTTAGAATACCTTGTAAAGAGCTCAGTGTGATGTCTTGGCGAAAGACGATTGTCTTGCCGATGAGAACACTCATGTCTATGTGACTTATGGAGCTTCGGTATGACATCTCATCGATAGCGTTGAGTCTTGGCGATAGTGATACATGTGATGAAATTTGGTATGAGGTCTTGGCGACACGATGATGTCTGAGCAATAGCCTTCTAGACTCGATGTAATATCTTGCCGATGAGGATGAATCATGGCGAATTCGATGATTAAGTCTTGTGGCATCAGGGAGACACAGTTAGTGTCTCACCGACATGCAACCACAAGTTGATCATTTTGACTGAGTGAAGACTATCCTACGTGGCTTGTATTCGACCAATTAGAGAAGCCGAATGGGAACCACTAGCAGTTGGACTATTGCGGCCGTTACTGAGAGGAAGCTCGACAAACAGGGGCGTCATGGATTTACTCGGTAATTGCAGATGATGTATGGTTCGATGGATGGATTGGTTCAATCAACAGTTGGATGAAAAGTTCGATGTATGGTCGGTGTGAATTCTATTCAGCAAGAATTGTAATGTGAATGTTTTGTAGCAAGGTTGATCATTGTGAAAGCTACTGTAAACTCACATTAGAAAGATAAGTTTGATATTTGTATGTAATCTCCATTACTGTAATACAAAGTGATTTCTCTTGGTGTGGTGGGTTTTTCTCCCGTAAGGGTTTTCCCACGTAAATCTGGTGTTCATATGTGTTTGTCAAATACTCTGTTTCTGTTATTACTTTCAAGTGCATCTTAATTGGACTGTAATTGTAAAATTTAAAAGTGTCTCTGCGTTCTTCCCTAAGGTTTTGACATTAGGAGAGTTGTTTCCACACCTACACTTTCCTTACATATAAAAATGATGTTAGATAGAGGTGAGATGAAGAAGGTTGGTGAAATGTGGAGTGCATGCTCTCTGATCAAGAGACTTAAGATTGACGATGTGTTGATTGATTATCTACTCAAAAGGGGTATTTCAGTTTTAGATGTGTCTGAATCATTACCAAATGATCTAGTAGAAGTTATTGAAGAAATAACTTTGTTGGAAGGACCTGAAGGTCACAAGTTTGAAGCTATGATTGAGAGAAGATGTGCCAAAGCCAAACAAGCATTATCTAAACACATTAATGAGACAAGAGAATGCATCAATTAAATATCTGACATCTATAGGTATTATCTCCGGTGGCCTACAGTTGTTGAAAATTTTAGAAGTAGAGTTGAAGCCATTGAATCTGAGGTAAATAGTATTGGAAAGAGTTTCAACTTCTTCAAAGAAAAAAATGGAAAACAAAGAATAAGATTTGGTGAATTACAAGTAGAGTTGTTGATTGCTCAGAGATAAAGAGAAGACTTGGTTAAAATCTTCTCGTTGGTTAAAGAGATTGTTGAGGTTTGGATGGATCATCTCTCTGGAATACTTTCCGATACAAAAGATTATGAATGACAATGTCTATCTTCGGACCAGACATCCTCTTTTACGTAGTTGTCTTTATTGGATGGTATGAGTACACAGATGAATTCAGTTGTGCTTACTTGGAAAAGGATTCTTCCAATCATAAGAGAAAGGTACAAGAAAATATTTCATTTAAAGAGTGTTATTGTCACTTGGATGTTTGAAATGGGGAGTTGGAATTCCTTTGTACATACAATGTTACCATGTACATACGTTTACATCCTACTTTTTGGTCGCCCTTTGCCATTGATGTCAAAGGGGGAGAGAGTCATGTGAAGAACTGTAAAAGGGAAAAGAATACTAGTGATAGGAAGAGAATATTGTGGCACGTGTTACCATCAATGACAAAGGGGGAGATTGCTGGAAGAATGAAGAAGAATGGCTAACTGTACAGTTTTTGTGTTTTCATTGATGTCGCCATGTTATATGAGTTGCGACTACAAAAATAATTCATTATTTGATTTGGTATTCTGGTCTGGTATCTGAACCGATATACAATTTACATCCTTCAGTATTTTTGGTCCACAATCCTCCATGGTTGATTGTTGCTGCTTATAGTTTTTGGAAACAGTTTATGGATGTTGGAAGCATGTATGTTCAGAATCTCTCATGCATAGGTGCTCGTATGGTGTATCAACATTATTTTGTTGATTGCATTTTGCTAGTAAGTCTATCTCTGGTTGACCTCATGGATAATTGGCGTTATGGTGAATTAATTGTGTTATGTGGATATTTGTGTGACCTATCTTAGGTCTATGCCGACATGATGTAGTGTGCTACAAATTTTTGATTTATTGTTTGGAAAGTTTTTATGAATGCTTGAAGCCAACCGTCAATCTTTTTGGTTGCATCTAATTAGGTTGACCTAATTCATGCTTGCGAATAAGTCAAATATATATTTTAGACAGTTTTGAAGATTGAAAAGCGAGACAAATTGCATTAATGTGAATGTGAAGAAGCATGAAAATGATGAAGTGTGTTAAGTCAATTTATTGAGTATCACTGAAATTGAATCAACACTTATTAGGTGCACTCCTACCAGTTCATTCTGGATGAAAAGCCATTTTTTTATTGTAATCCTTTTTGTAGGTAGTGAGCCTCCTTGTCTGGACTATGATTCCTCTTGTAAGCAATGGGATTTTATATCTAGAAAGTGGGTCTTATTCTGGGCAGTGAGCCCTTTAGCAATGAGCCTTATATATTCAGTTTTGGAATCACTTTATATTGTGAGCTAATCCTCACCATGGTTTTTCCCTTATTATGTTTTCCACATAAATATGGTGTTCATTGTGTTAATATTGCTTTCTATTATCTACATTTCATGTTCATACTTAATAATAGAATTGTGTGGTTGTGAAGTTGATAAGTATTTGAGATTTGAATTTGAAATTGATGACAACTGATTCACCCCCCCTCTTAGTTGTCTTGCACCTTTTAACAAGGACCTTCCTTAAGCTATTAGACTTCTTTAGAGGAACCAAGCTTTGATACCAATTTTTTGACATCCGAAATATTGAGAGGGGGGGTGAATTAGTATTCTATTAAACCATTCACATAAAATCCATCCAAACAACATCACTGTTCTAATTTAAATAACACTAGAAAGCATGGAAGCAAGATAATGCATCATCACACATGAACACAAGTATTTTTACGCGGGAAACCCAAAATGGGAAAAACCATGGTGAGGCTTAGCTCACAATATAATATATTTGGATATAGAATATTACAATGGCTCACTACTAGGACACACTGTCCTTAAAGGATCACAACCTGAAGTAGATTACAAAACAAAGTATGACTCACTACCAAGTGGTGAACTGCGATAGAATGTGCCTTCCTTGTTTTGGGGTTCAGTTTCGATGAAGCACAATACATATATAACACACTTATCTGCTCATCCATACAATTTCACACATATACACACTCTCTTCTCTGTCTTCATGTATCTCTTGCACTTACTTCGCACACCTCTACCAAAATTTTCTTACAAATATACATTATATATCCATGTTTGCTAATTAGGTCGACCTAATTAGAGAAACCTTATTTTCAAATCAAAAACCAACTCTATTGTCATTATCCTCAAAACACATACATATTTGTATATAAATAGTCAATGTGGACCTAAGATAGATCCCATTTCTCATTCGTATCACATATAAAAGCTTCTCACCATTAATACATAATTGATTCAACCATAGTTATACCAAAACTCCAAATGTATATGAAATCCATCAAATATGTAACACAAAAACTTGTTAACACATTGAATTGTCCTTTAGACGACATCGAACTACTTATCTTCAACACTGCATGGTATGATAATCAAATATGAGAAAATGTGGAATCTCCCACATCAGTGTACTATATAGAAACTCAATGTAGTCTTCAGATCAAAATACTATCATTCATATCTTCCAGATGCCTTCATATATCATTATGAAACTTCAATGTAGAATGAATCTTGTAGTCTCAAATCTATGGACAAAGTTCTATAGTGATATCTTTTTCTGAGATAGAATCTGGACCAAAAAATTGACGTGCAGAGCCAGTGTATAAGCATGACACTGTTTCCCAAGTTATTGGTAACTATAACTTTCTAGCCATACAACCTTGTCAACTGAAACCTTGTCAATGGATGTAACTAATGTAGAGATATAACATATTATTAGCTTCTGAGTAAATCTTACAAAAAAAGGTAATCCAGATCAAAATACCAGATCAACAAACTTCTATTACTAGAGTAGTTGAATACTGACAAACATCAAAATTCTATTGTGGTGATTATCCAAATTCCACTGTCTATTGACATTAATGACAACCTCTCAATTTTCAACATGATGCACTCTTTTTTTGGTATGCAAGTATGAAAAGAAGGAAGGATCATGCTTTCTCAAATGAAATATGCTCTTGATTCATGATAAAATTTAATAAGTGATTTAAACCATCTAATGCACCATATGAAGTAGGATTAAAATTGAGTGCTAACTATACTCAAAAGGTGAATGGAAAATTGTATCGACAACTTGTTGGAAGTCTCTTGCATCTTACTATAACTAGACCAAATATTGCATATGCAGTTAGTATTGTATCCAGGTACATGGGAGATCCACACATTGAACATTGGAAAACAACTAAAATAATATTGAAATATATTAAAGGTACTTATGAACTTGGAATTGAATATAAATATGGAGGATAGACCAATCTAGTTGGGTATATAAATTTTTATTATGTAGGTGACATTGGTGACAAAAATAAACTTTGGAATATATATTTCATCTTGGCTTAAGACCAACATCTTGGATTAGTAAAAAGCAATAAAAAATGTCACTATCATCTATAGAAGCTGAATATGTTGGTTCATCAAAGGCATCTCAAGAAGCATTATGGCTTAGAAGACTAATTGAAGAAACACATCCGCACGATTTCCCAACTATTATATTTTTTGATAATCAAAGCACTATTAGGCTAGCATAAAATCTTGTATATCATGCTAGATCCAAGCATATAAAAGTACATCATCACTTTGTTCATGATATGATTGAAAATCAAGTGGAGTTAAAAAAATTTGCAACAAAAGATCAAATTGTTGACATATTTAAAAAAGAATTGCTTATAGTGAAATTTTTCAACTTAGAAACTTGTTACAACTCAAGGAAGTTGTTATATGATACAATAATTATTATAATTATCTCTCCAAATAAACATCATGGGGGCACAGGGTGTTGTAGATAATGTTTATTCAAAGAATGTATATAAGAAGCTTCAATGTTGGAGATAATATTTATCCAAAATAATTCTTGTGAAGTATTCCAACATAAGAAAACATCCATTTCTTTTTAGAGGCTTTTATTAGCCATTCTAAGAACTTCTAGAGATTTGTATAATCTATAAATACAATTCTACCACTATGTATCAACAAGAAATCAAAAAGTTGTTATGATTTTGATATTTGATAATACACAATATATTCAAGTGTTTTTTCTAATTTTTTGCACTCTCATTTATTCTATTTGAAATATTTCATTTGTTCAATAAAAAAATTGGTGTAATTGGAAGGTTTTGTTAGGGTTTCTATCTTTTTGTTGTTAGGTTGAGTTCCTTTGATGCCATACTATTTTCTAAAGGAATTGACATTTTTTCTTTGCATTTATTGTAACATATTTTAGGTTGCCACACTTATGGTTGTTTTTTGTCTTTTTAAAATGGCCTCAAATTTTTGTAACGTTGCAATTGTTGTTAGATTTGAAGGTTTGATGGTGCACAACAATGGATCCCTTGTACAATAATTTCTTGTCGCTTTTAAATGCATCAAATTTTTGTAACTCATAGTTGCCATTGGAGTTGAAGGTTTGATGGTGTATAACAATGGATCCTCTCCTCAAGTGTCCCAAAAAGTTTTTTCCCAGGGTGTTTCATGGGGTACATCCACCAAAACACCCTTAAATGTGTGTTATGACCCTACCCCTATAGTGTGTATAGTGTTATGAGTAGTTGGATTGTGGCTACCTTAACTCTTAATTAATTCATATTATCATTTTTTATATTTTTATTAGGTTGGCCTAAGTCTTATTTAGGGTTATCTAGGTTAGTCTGGGTGATATTGTAAGCATAAGTATGGTATATAGATGAGGTATAGGTAGGTTATTATCATCATGTCAAGTATTGTGTTCTTATTGAAGAATATTGGAAGTATCCCCCTCAAAGTGGATTAAGAGGTTGCCCCCTCAAAGTAGCATATTATTTTCAATTATTTACAACATATTCCTATTATATTCTTCTATTGTGCAAGTTATTTCATAACAAGTGGTATCAGAGCATGATTTTTCCACTATGACAACAAGCCATTTTAAAAAAAAATTTGAGGTTATTTTGTGAAACACATATCTCCTTGATTTCAACATTTTTTCTTAATTTTTAAAGGGTTGTTGAAGAGAATATTTAAGTAGCTACAATCCAGATTTTAGAATAATTAGAGTAGAATTGAGTGATTTATTGTAGAATTAGGGTTTGTACCCAATTTATTTAGAAAATACATATCTTCCAAATCCTATTGAATTTATTCCTAATTTTTAGTGGTATTTTGATTCAGTAATAAAGGATCCTATAGTAAAAATTGGAGATTAATTGGAGCATAATTAAGTGAATTACTGTAGAATTAGAGTTTCCAAAAAATTGCTCTCAAGGATACCAAACACCTGATTTATGGGAGTGTTTTATGGGAAAGTGCAACCTAGGCCTTGGTAAGTTACATAAATTTTTTTAGAGTATTTTGAATTCATTTGTGTGATTTATTGAAAAATTATCTTTCTAGGACTTCACAACAAAAAGTAACTACAAAAAAGAAGAAAAAAAAGAATAAGAAGTAGAACAAGAAAAAGAGCAATAGAAAGATAAAGAACAAGAGAAAGAGAGAGAAATAAGAACAAGAACAAGAAGCAATAGTAGAAGAAGCGGAAGTAAAAAAGGAGATGAAGAAGAAACATAAAAAGTTAGCATTGAGGAAAATGCTTTTACAAAGAGAAGGGAAATGTTATGCCCCTACCCCTATAGTGCGTATAGTGTTATGAGTAGTCGGTTTGTGGCTATCTTAACTCTTAATTAAGTCATATTACTATTATTATTATATTTCTATTTAATTATTTAGGCCAACCTAAGGCTTACATAGGGTTATCTAGGTTGGCATGGGTGATATCCTAGGCATAAGTATGGTATATATAGGAGGCATAGGTAGGTTATTATCGTTACATTGAGTATTGTGTTCTTGATGAAGAATATTGGAGGTATCCCCCTCAAAGTGGACTAGGAGGTTGCCCCATCGAAATGGCATATTATTATCAAGTATTTGCAACATATTTCCTATCATATTCTTCTATTGTGCAATTTGTTTCATAACATCATATTAGGTAGACATCATGTCATCAACATATCCAACCCATAACATGCATTCATAGCCTCTATGTGTCAAAAATATCAATGAAGAACACACACATCAAATAAATCCCACTACATAGGTAATGTAAAATCTAAAACTGGTCAAGGCATCCAAAGAGCCACTAATAGCATTAAATAGAAGATGTAATCAAAATCATGTAGTACTAAGGAACATCTACAAAGATATGCAAAACTTGAAAACAAATATGTTGCAACACATCTCTCATCACAAGTCCTCATAACTATCCCAAGTTTTCCAAACTCAATAGAGGAAAGAGATAAATGAACCTCCATGTTGTCACCAAAGAAAAATGAAAACGTGACAAAAAAATGTAGTGATTTCCATAGCTCCAAAAAATCCTCTACTCAAATTTAATGTGAATACAAACATCTAGGAAAAAGAACAAGAACAAAGAGAGAACCTACAAATACAATTTGTAGCATGTTCTTCTACACACCTCTAAATTATGTAGTTGTGACAAGTATGATCTCCATTTGATCAAGGAGGATCCAAAAGACCTAAAAAATTCATAGTTCCAAAATATAATGAAAGAATTTCCATTTCATAGAGCTCCCTAATATGGTCTCGACATAGCTTGAATCATGACAAAAGGAGGTCATATGCAAAATTTATGCTTGGTCAAACTTTGGTAGAATCAGGGATTCCATAGGAAGACTCTAGGCCAAACATTTATCATCTCCAAAGCAGACAAAAATGACACCAATTCAAAGAGCTCATTGAGATGATTCTAATGCCACTTGAATCGCATCAATCGAAGTGCGTACACATAAATATTTGGTCAGTCAAAGATGTCCAAAAAAAGGTTGACCATGTACAAATGATGATGTCATTATGTTGATGTGGCATGCATAGGTGGACAGCTAACTTGGACCAATGAGAAGGTGACATGTGGAATAGGGTGACATGTTATAGTTTGACAACGTGGACCAATCAAATAATAACACGTGTCCAGGAATTGGCGAATAAGAAAAGGTCATGTGGCCCAATAAATAGATGCCACATGGCACCTCCAAGTTCATGGCATCTTATGTGTTTGTTGGGTTGTTAAAATACTATTGAGGGGGGGGGGTGTCGAACCCTCAACCTCCCCTCTTCTACTTTCCCTCTCAACCATCAGACCACACAGATTCCTTAGACCACATAGATTCCTTAGGACGTATATAGCATCGGTTTTATTTAAAGAGCATCTAAATCTATATTGGGCCAAATGGGAGGTCAGACTATTTGAACTATTGACCTCCCACCACTCAATATCAAAAACCACCTATATTCCACTGTGTTCTTCAGACATAATAAGGATGCATGTTATATTTAAAATATAAAAAAGGCTATAAATGGGGTTGAGCGGTTCGAACCCCCGACCTCCCACCTCAAATCACGTGCAACCACCAATGCGCTATGCACATTTCTTTGAAACAATGATTGCAATAATCATATTTTTGGTTATTGGATGAGTGGTGAAGCCTGAGAAATGAGGGGGCATGGGTTTGAACCCGCCTCCTCTCCTATATAAACCAAAATATTTTTCCATTCGAGCAGAGCCCAATGCATGATATTATGGTGCACAATATTCTTTTTAAATTGTATGTTTTAGTGTAATAGGTGGATTAAAAGGTTTGTGAAGCCTAATCCAACAACCCAATCCATAGGAGAATACAAGGAATTTCAAGGGTATAGAGGAGATTGTGAGAGGATTTTTAATGTAGGTCTGACACATTTTTGATGTAATAAGGAGAATTGAAGCTTGGCATCATTAATAAAAGCGGTCCCAAATTGAGAAGCAGACCTGAAGATGTAGCCTAAACACATGGGTGAACTCCATTAACAAACCTATTATTGTCTCTTCATTTTCTCTTATTATTTCAGTACTTTGATTCCTTCTTTAAGTTATTAATTATAAAAATTAAGGTAATTAATTAACGTATCATTAAGTTGTGTAATGAATAACTACACCTAGTTCTGCAAATTTCAACTACAAATGAACATAGCCATGCAATTCTGTTGATTAGGAATTTATATTTCTAAATTAAGTATAAGTTATTAAGCTTTGATTACAGATCAAGTTGGTATCATAGTAGTTCAATAGGAAAAACTCCAAGTGGTGGATGTTAACCAGGTTGAAATTAAAGCGAGAAGGTGCACTTGAGGAGATTAATCCAGAGATCGGATCAAGGCGAGTTACTCGAAGAAAAACCATGGCACAACCGAAGGAAGGAAAATATCCCAATCCTAAAATCTTTGAGAATGAAGAACTATTTCACAAAATGTTCCTAGACATGAAGATGATGTCGGAAGAGTTGTACACGGATAGAAAGAAGAAGAATAAGAAAGGTGAATCCTCTTCAAAAGATGACAAAGGTAAAGGAGTAGGAGGTGGTGGTGACCCTTCTAAACTTCCATCTCCATCTTATTCATCTTCTTCATCTACTTCATCTTCAAAGAAGAAACAACTTGTACAACATGAATCTAATACACCTTTGTTAAAGCTCGATGTTAAATTTGAATTGCCAACTTATAATGGAGAACTGGATGTAGAGAAAATTGATAATTGGATAAAGCAAATTGAAGTCTATTGTAGGATTCAGAAGTATTGATGATACTTCCAAGATCCAATTAGCCACACTTTGCTTGGGAGGTACAACCTTAATCTGGTGGGAGAGCAAAACTCAATAAGATCTTAGTCGATATGGTAAAATTATTTCTTCTTGGTTTGAGTTTATAGTTGCACTTAAGAAACAATTTTATCCATTAGGTCACATGCAACAAGCAGTAATGAATTAGCAGTCATTAAGGAAAGAGAAAGGACAAAGTGTACAGGAATATACATTTGAATTTAGGAAAAGATCTTTAATTTTGGGCATTCCATTATACAAACAAGAAACTTTGTTGAATTATATAGGTGGATTACATGAAAATTTGAGGCATACAATACTTATGTTCAATCCAACTAACCTTGATGAAGCTAGTGTGCAAGCCATTCATGTTGAAATAGGCATGAAGAATAGCCATGAAAATTTCTTAATGGAATTCGGTAAGTAGAAAGGAAGCAAGAAAGGGAAGAAGGAAATGCACCAGATAGCTTTCATGAAGAAAGAGGAGGAAAAGCCTTATTTCTCACACTACAAAAAGAAAGGACACAAAGATGCAAAATGTTGGAAATTGCATCCTGATCATAAACCGAAGTGGTTCAAGGATGGAAAGGGTAAGTAAAACACCGCAGCTATCGTGCAGGACCTTAGATCAGATTTCGATGATGAAACCAATATAACAGTTGTGGGTATAAAAGGTATCATTCTTGTTTCTAGTACTAGTTCCCTTGCTTCTTCTTTAAAGTATAATGAGGTCCTTGTTGAAAATAAAATGAACAAATTGTTTCATATAAGTACTATTGTAAAACAAAGCAAAATTGATACACTCATAGATAGTGGATCACAAGTGAACTTAATCTTTGAACAAGATGTTAAGAAATTGGGATTAAAAAAATCACCTCATCCAAAACCATATCCATTGGGTTGGGTGCATGATAATGCTCGGTTACATCTATCGAGACAATGTAAACTCTGATTTGTAATCACATCCAAGTTTGTAGATGAGGTAGAGTTAGTTGTAATTCCACTTGACATTTGTGGGATGGTTTTTAGGAAGTCCTTGTATGATAGAAAGTTCATTTTATATAGGGAACATAACAGGTATCATTTGTTTAAAGATGGAATTAAATTCATTGTGAAAGATGATCATATTATGAATGATAGATCTTTTTTAAACATTGTACATTTGAAGATGATTGTGAATGAGAGCAACACGTTGACCCTCATGTCTATAACAACTAGTGATATTATGAATGAAGATGAAATAATCACATGTATTTCTAATCATGATAAGGTATCACAAAAAACACAGTATGAGGATCAATTGCAAGCAAATTTAAGCCTTTAGCTAAAGGTTGAAAACAAGGGTTTGAAAGATTCATTTTCTAATGATGTTCCTATTTAGGGGATCTAACATGTTGATTCTTTTACCTTCACATCAGTTTATTCAGTATTGTTGCTTGTTATTCTACTTGTTAGTTCTATGTGTATGGTGGATGCGACAATGAATATTGATGGGTATTTAGTTGATTGTATAAAAAATGCTATCTTATTTTTCATCTTGTTTGTGATGGGTTAGATGATCAAAATTCCATCCAGGTGGAAATATGATATTGGGCAAGTGAGGCAACAATGCTCTCACTTAATTCTACATAAAATAAGACTTTTGGTGGTCCAAAAGCTTCTCAATTGGGAGCAATGATCTAGGAGTATCTAGAAGACCTCAAAAATTCACAGTCCTAAAATTTGATGAAAGCATCGCCATTGCATAGAGCTCACTGATACTATCCCAACATAACTTGAATAGCATCAAAAGGAGGTCATATGCAAAATTTATGCTCGGTCAAATTTTGGTAAAATCAAGGATTCCAAAGGAAGACTCTAGGCCAAAAAATTGATCATCTCCAAAGCAGACAAAAATGGCACCAAGTTGAAGAGCTCATTGAGACTTCTGACGCCACTTGAATTGCATCAATCAGAGTAAGTATGTGAAATTTATGACCAATCAAAGTTGTGCATAAGAAGGTTGCCTAGGTATAAATGATGACATCATCATGTTGACGTGGCATGCATAGGTGGTAAGATAACTTGGACCAATGAGAAGGCGACAAGTGGCATAGGTGATGTGGTATAGTTCAACAATGTGGACTAATGAGGAGTACTCCCCTTACAATCAAAAACTCAAAAAAACATCAGATAAAGGAAGAAACAAAATGTAAGAAGGAAGCAAACATTTTCTATTATCACTGAAATAAAAAAATAAAATTACAACATTATATTTTCCATCACATGGGTTTCTGATTACATAAATCTGAAAATCAAAACTACCATCTATGCTGCTCTGGCCTCCTTTTTGCAGCCCCACTTCACATCCTTTATTTGGAAGGTGTAAACGCCCTAGAATCTTTTGGAAAGTGAACTTCCTTAAGAATATATTTTGAAATTTTATTAATTTTGGTAGTACAACTTCATGGGGTCATAAATTTTAATCCGACAGTCGGATTTTTTATTATAATATTTTTTCCGCCAATTTTCAGGCCCATATGCTAATTTTCAAGTCCATTAGGAGCCTCTAAGTACCTCAAAATTGACTTCAAAAATTTTAATAGGATTTTCAGAAATTGAAATTTTAATATCTGTTAAATGGCAAATGGTATTGAAGTGATTTCTTTGCCATTGGCTTCAATTCACCATTTTGGAGGTTTGTGTAAGATTTCGTGTCCAATCGTGCATAAATGCAAACTTACTAAAAATAGTAACCCTGCCAAATTTAGCCCTTATTGAAAAGAAACAACATATTTTTTTGGATGATGCAAGATTTCTCTTACACCCTGGATGCTCCTGCATCATGGACCAATCAAATACAAACACGTGTCCAAGAATTGGTGAATAAGAAAGGACCATGTGGCCCAATGAATAGATGCCACGTGGCACCTTCAGGTTCATGGTAGCTTATGTGTTTGTTGGGTTGTTAAAATATTATTGAGGGGGGGGGGTTTAAACCATCAACCTCCCCTCTTCTACTTTCCCTCTCAACCATTAGACCATGTGGATTCCTTGTGAGGTATATGACATTGATTTTATTTAAAGAGCATCTAAATCTATATTGGGCCAAATGGGAGGTCTAACAGTTTGAACCACCAACCTCCCACCACCTGATACCAACGACCACCACTATGCCACACACATTATTTGGACATAATAAGGATGCATGTTATATTTAAAATACAACGAAGGCTATTGTAAGTGTGGAAAAGTAAAAAGTAAAAGAACAACTAAAAAACTTCTTAATAAGACATTAAATCAAGATTAACATGAATTAAACTAATTTAAAACATTGAAAAGCCTGAAGACGTCTCATTGTCTCCTATCTCCAAAGATTTATCAAGTTATAGAGGCTCTCAGATTTGTAAGCACCGTAACTCTTTAAAATGCCTATCTAGAGAATGAAATGGATGCTAAATGCAATGATGTGATGATTACTAATGATTTCTAAATGATATGATGATACTATAAACTATCCCGATGAAAACTGATAAAAGGATGCTATAGTAAAAACTAATGATGCTGTCGTGATATGAAATCTACTGATGTCATGATGCTATGATGATACTAAAATGCTAATGCTAATGCTTATGTTTGCTTGGTTGCTTGGTTGTATTTCTGCAGAGTAAGTTTGTATAAATTGGGATTTCTTAGATCATTTTCATGCTTCAGAAGGCTGTATATATAGATTTCCGGTAGTAGTTTTGCACAGGGATAACACAACAGAGGTTGAGATTAAATATGGAGATTTGAATGGTAAGAGATGAGAAGGTGGAGTTGATCATGGGGGATCGTTCCTCCCCATGAAAACACCAGGAAAGATCATAGGAAAGATCGAAGGAAGAAGATTGAGAGGATTTCCTGCAAGTTTTTCCCCAAGGCTTTCCTGTGAATGCCAGTTGCATTAATTAGATTAATAAAAATCTAATTTTATTGGTGAGTGAATAGAGGAATATTGATTTATGCATTTATTTGAATATTTAATTATTTTATTCAAATTTAGCAAAAAGAGAAATAAATAAATTTAATAAAATAAACTATAGAAGTTGTTTATTAAATTAAAATAGAAGGAATATGATAATTAAATTAAAGTTTTTAGGATATCTTTATTTAATTAAGAAGAAATGTGATGAAATAATTAAATAATACCAACTATTGAAGTTGTATTTTTAATTTAAGATAGAATTTAATGGATAAAGTATAATAATGATAATAATTAAATAAAACAAAGTATTTAATTTTGTTTATTTAATTAAGAGGAAATAATATGATAAAATAGAAGAATTAATACTAAACTTAATATAAATAAATATTTCTATTTATTTACTAAGTAGATGAATTTAGGATTAATTAATCAATTAAATCATATTTAATTAATTAGATTCTCCAGACCATTTTTAGGTGTATACATTTTGCCCCTCTTTGACGTGACGTGTTTACGCATTGCTTCAAAGAAAACTTTGTGCTGTTGTTGCTAGTATTGACGAGAAATTTTTCAGAATTCCCCATACATGTTTTTAGGTGATTGATGGATATATGCCCCCTCGGGAGATAAATTAATGAATTTTTTATTTTTTTGATTTTATTGGAATTTTTCAATTTTTGATGATTTTCTGATGATTTGATGTAGATTGATGAAGATTTGATGATGAAATAATTTATCTCCTGACAATTGATGAAGAAAGTGGTCCTAGATGAATTTCAATTAATCTCTCCTTTGAAAAATTAAATTAATCTAAAAAAAAATCCCCTTTTAAATAACCTATAAAAGTTTTAAAAAAGGTCATTTTCAAAATCATTTGTACATTGTGACTTTTGAAAATTTTGTGAGAGATTCTTGTGCTACTTGGAGCAAGATGTTGATTCCATATCACACCCACTGTTTCGAGCGTGTTTGATGACATCAATGGCTGACTGCATTCGAACCTCCGGTATGTCTATTTTTTCCTTGGTTTTCATGCATTTTCCTCATTTTTTGCGTATTTTTGGTTTTTTTGAATTTGAACTCCTTATAGCGCTTTAAAAATCCGTTGTAGCACTTTTTAGTTCCGTTGTAGCACTTTTAGGTTATGTTGTAGTGCGTTTAAAGTTTTAGCGCTTAGGAGGTCTGTTTTAGCGTGTTGATAGGTTAGATTAGTGCTTTGCAAAGTTTAGTGCTTAGGATAGCCGTTGTAGCGCTTATGTAAGATACATTAGCACTTTGGTTAGATTTTGTAGCACTTAGATTCTCTATTTTAGTGTGTTTAAAGTTTTAGCGCTTTTACTTAAAATGTTAGTGCGTTGACCAAATAAAATGGCACTTTTGATAAATTAGCGCTTTATCCATCTGTAATAGCGTTTTATCTAATGAAAAGGAAATTGTCATTGTTGTAGCACTTTGAATGTCCTTTTTAGTGCATTTAAATCAAAGTGTTGTGATTTTTGTCAATTTGTTCTTAATGTTGTCAATTTTTTATCGTATCAGCTGTTGGTTTGATATAAATGATTTGTCTTATCAAATACATGATTTTTTGACCTCATGATGGACAAGTTCTGATGTTTGTTTTGATGATAACTATCCTCATGATAGGTGAGGAATAATTATGATTGACATACCTCATGATAAGCGAGGTTGATTTGATGTATTGATGATTAACCTCATGATAGGCGAGGTTGATTTGATGCATTGATGATTGACCTCATGATAGGTGAGGTTCAATGATGTTTGCTCATGAGATTTGATCAAAATTCTCACCAAGAGATGATTTGATTTAATATGGTATTTTGATGTTATTTGATGATTGACATGAATTTATTGACATTGATCTTGTTATGACAATAGGAGCGATTGGGGAACCTCCAGGTTTGAGAATATTTTCCTTGGACATTTGATCTTATACCACAGTTGGCACAACTTGAGACAACTATTATCACTCATTGTGGATTGTCTCCTCTTCTATATATGCCCCAGATTAGGATTAATCAGGGTTTGTTGACAGCGCTAGCTGAGAGGTGACATATCGAGCACAGCACCTTTCACCTTCCTACTGGTGAGATGACAGTCACTCCAGAGGATGTCTGGCGGATTTTGCAGCTTCTGATTGTTGGAGATGTTGTCGTATATGATTTGATAGAGCAGGGTGGGACTGATTCCCTTCGTAGAGTGTTTCAGGATGATCATATTTTTGGAAAGTGGATTCCGTGGCATGAGATGGTTGATGCATATGCCACTTTTCCTATAGTACTTGCTGGTTTCATCGGAGGATTCCTTAGTCCTGATCGCAAGTCTAAGGGATTCTCGATTGGTTGGGGCCGAGTTTTGGAGAGTATGGTTGTTCATGGAACTAGATTCGCTTGGGGCATGTGTATGCTTGCCCATTTATATCATGATTTGCATTCAACTGTGTATCTCAGTGGTCGAAGTTTATCGGCCGGCGTTACTTTGCTTCAGGTATGGGCATGGGAGCACATAGTTGTCACACGTCCATTCCAGTTAGACAAAGGCCACCCATGAGACCGTATTTGTTTAGATATGCCGACCGGCTTACTCAGTCTAGACTGGCTAAGTTAGAGTATTGGAGGAGAGTTATTGATGACATAAAGTCTATGACATGGTGTCCCTACCTAGATTGTGATCATTGGGACAATGATGATATTTAGCTACCATTTCTTTGTTAGTCGATGATCCAGATTGGCCGTGCTCATCGGGTATTAGAGAGATTCTTGATCAGATGGGTTTACAGACAGTATGGGATGGTATAGGGTATGCCCCAAGGTGTTGCTCATTATGCTCGTCGTCAGTCGAATACCATAGACTAGGGGCCTTGTTTGTCATATGCTACTGTAGTTCAAGAGTATCAGGCTTTACAACCATTTGAGTGGGACATTCAGCCAAATATTGTCGAGCCTCCAGTTATGGCAGATTATGCTGAGTTTTTTGCTTTGCATCCATTTCCACACCTTACCATTCCAGATGAGCCTGCCCCATTACTTGCAGAGGAGGACGTTCCCATTGCGCATGGTCGTAGACAAAGGAGAGAGGATGTTGGAGCGGTTGAGGCAGAGGATGTTGGTGTGGTTGGTGAGGCAAATGTCGAGCCTGAGGAGGATGTTGGGGTAGAGGAGGATGTTGGTGGCGAGGAGAATGTTGGTGTTGAGAGCAGCGAGGATGATAGATTTGATAGTGGAGAGGCTGCAGGGGGGTCGGGCCTTGCTTTAGATTTTCCTGATGAGACTATGCCTCGCAAGAGGCAGGCTATGGGAGGTGTTTTAGAGCGGCTGTGGATAGCAGATCTTCAGGTTCAGTTAGAGACCATTTAGGAGTAGCTTATTCAGGATCAAGGTTTACTAGAGCAGACACAGGCTTAGATGTAGGCACAAGCCAAGTTACATGTAGAGACTATATCATCAGTGTAGGCTCAGTTAGTCATAGCTTAGTCACAGATTGCAGCATTGACAGTTGAGAGGGATGCGGCTAGACAGACAGCTGAGGCAGCTTAGGCTCATATTACTACATTGACAGTTGAGAGGGATGCGGTTAGGTTTGTAGCAGAGGGTGCTCAGACTTCTGCTGATAGATTACAGAGACTGGCAGATGGTACCTCCCTGGCATATTACATGCGAGAGGTTGCTCGTATTGGCGAGGAGATTTAGTTTTATAGAGCGAAATATTATGACACAGTTCCTTCTGAGCAGAGAGTTAGCTATGCGAGGTCTCGTTCTGCTAAGTCACGATCCAAGAATGTTAGTGCAGGTGTTACCCAACCTCTACCTAGAGATCCCAGGGATCCTGGTTCCTCCAGTGGTAGGGGTCCTGATCCTACTATGCCTACACCATTTGGAGCCAACAACACCTGATTTGTTGTCTGTGTTACATTTGAGATGTGATTTTCACTTTGATTATTTTGATATACAACCATTTTTGCTGTTATATCTCTCTTCATTTCAGACAACATTGTATACTTGACATTGTGATTTTGTTATATATGAGATGCATCGGATTCTTCGATCCATTATGTGTTCTATATGATTCTCTCTGATGGATGCATTATCTTTGATATTTTATATGCTATGTGATGATTTAGTTATTATGATGGTATGTTTTGATATGATGTGGTTATATCTATAATACACATAATGGTAATGTATGGATGCATGTTATATGGATATATGATGTATGTGGATTCATGATATATGGATATGATGTGTTTAAATGATATACTATATGTGATGCAAATATATGATATATGATGTAATAAAATGGATGAAAATGTCGAATGATATATGATGCAATAAATTTGATGGTCTTTATGATCAAACAAATGGATTATATATGGATATGTGATATAATAAATGGATGGATTTGATGAGTTATGATGATGGTGTATGTTTGTGAAATTGGGATGATATAGATATATGTTTGTTGAGATTTTTGTTATGATATGATGAGAATGTAAAAGGATTTGATTGAAATGTATGAATGATGAAATGATGATGTAAATTATTTTAATGTATGTAAATGAATATGATGATGCAACTATATGATCATGGGGATGTTTTTTTTTTGTTAATGTCAAGTATACTCAGTCTATTATGATAAAAGATAATTGTTTAATGAATGATTTACCAATTTTATAACAAATACTCTGCAAATGTAACACTATTATGGATGAAATCTAATTTTATTATGCAAATCTACATGTAAAAATAGGCATTTTAACAATACTTTTGTGCTTTGTATCATCATTGGGCTTTTAAAATGTTGAATGTGAGTACAATCATCAAAGGTATAATGTAAATCGATGATGACCTGAGTACTACTTTCATGATTTTTGATATTGCAAGTGAACACAAGCATCAGGGTATAATTAAACCGAGATGACCTGAGTATTTCTTGCATAAACAACCAAGAATTAACCACTTTCCTATGTGAATTGGAATGTCATCCACGATACTTTGTAGAGAATTTCCTATGACGATTCATACATTAATTATGATTAATTCACAGACAACAGACAAAGAAAATACCATTTCTTCTTCCTAGCTTCTCTAATTCAATACATCATTGAGTTGCTCCAAAGAAATGATAACAATGATCAAAGTACAACTTATCAAAATTTTGCTTAAAGTATTTCAATCATTATGAAGATTTAGATCATCCATCCTGATTTTGTGTTTTTGATATTTTGGATCAAACCTAACCTAAAGACCTATCCTAGGGGCCTCGGGGGATGATCAAAGATTAGCCTTGCCTATGTTATACACTTAGAGACCATGTAGTTCAACTGACACATACTCATATTTTTGACTTTTTCCCTGATTCAGACCTTTTGACATGTTTTTTGGATTTTCTGATATGAACTGGATGTTTGATTTGCTTCTGATGGTGATTGATGTTCCATGTTGGATTGTGTTTTGATCATTGTTTTTGTCTAACTGTTGTTTGTCCATTTGATTAAGCTCCATGTTTATGTTGCCCCCAAGCTAGGGTGAGACATGACCCTATGATATGATATGATAATGGATGTAAAATGATGGTGGAAGCAATGACCATGACATGTGTCCAAATAGATGGGAGAGCTGATGTGAATCACAAATAGCACCTATTTCCAAGTTTTCACTATATGTTTTTATTGCACCTTTTCATTCTTTTTGATTTTTTTTGTATTTTTTTATTTTTCTGTCTTTTTTATTTTTTTGTATTTTTCTGTCACCAAGATGCCTGTTTGCCAGGTTTTCATCAAGGTAACCATTTTCAAAAACTAATTCATGCACTAAGTGATTCATGTATAGAATTTTCTAAGATGGATACTATTGATAGGTTCATCAAACAGATCCCCTTCGGGTGTAGACAATTGATATTCTCCTGATCCATACACTGATATGATTACAAAGGGACCTAACCAGTTAGGTTCAAACTTCCTTTTCTTTTCTCTATCCTGCTGATTCCTAGGGTTTTCCTTTAGGACCAAGTCTCCAATTTGAAAGACTTTAGGTTTTACCCTATGATTGTAACTCCTTGACATTCTTTGCTAGTAGGCCTTCAAATGATTGACTACTTGCTGACGACGTTCATCCAGTAATTCCAGTTCATGTAGCCTTGAAACTCTATAATATTCATCTGTAATAATACCTTTTAGTGAGACATAGAGTGATGGTATTTCTACTTCAATTGGTAGAATGTCCTTTGATCCATACACCAAGGCATATGGTGTAGCTCCTGTTGGTGTTCTGATGCTGGTTCTATAGGCCCATAGTGCAGGATTTAACTGAACATGCCAATCACGTCCAACATCATTTACCATCTTCTTTATTATTTTTAGGATTGTCTTATTTGAGGCTTCTAATTGGCCATTTCCCTATGGATAGTACGGTATTGAAAAACAATGGTGAATATGGAATTGTTCACATAATTCCTGGACGTCTTGATTTTTAAAAGGCCTATCATTTTCTGTGATAATGGATTGAGGTACCCCGTACTGATAGATAAGGTAGTTGAGTATGAAAGATAAAATCTGTTTTCCAGTGACAGTTGTTAAAGGAACTACTTCTATCCATTTTGTGAAATACTTTGTTGCTGTGATGATGAACTTGTGCCCATTAGATGAAGAAGGATTTATTTTCCCTACCAGGTCTAGTCCCCATTGACAAAAGGGCCATGTGGATGTGAAAGGTTGTAATTCTTGCATCGACACATGAATTAGATTACCATGAATCAAACATTTCTAACACTTTTTAACATATTGATATGCCTACCTCTCCATGTTCGACCAGTAATACCCTAAACGAAGGAGTTTCTTTGCTAGGGTTAGCCCACTTGAATGAGTCCCACAAATACCTTCATGGACCTCTCGTAAGGATGTTTCAGATTCATGATGCTCCAGATGCCAGAGAAGAGTACCATCTAGACCTCGACGGTAAAGGATGTTAGCAATTAATGTATGTCATGCTGATTGACAAATAAAGTTACGCTTTTGGTTTCTAGAGAGATCAAGAGAAAGAATGTTATCTTTGAGGTAAGTATAGATCTCTCCATATTATGAGGGTTAAGTGTTGGTTATATGGCATATGGTTTGTGAATTAGGATTATCGTATGCAATATTAGATACTTGTTCAACCATACACTCATATCGACCTTTCTTTTCTGATAATTGCAAAAGGGAGGCAATTGTTACCATGGCATCTACAGCTTTGTTTTCTGCCCTTGGTGTTTGCTCGAACTTGATATCCATGAAGTAATTTTTAAGATCATCTATCATTTGCTTATAAGTCATGAGCTTCTCATCCTTTGTTTGATACTCATCATTTACTTGATAAATGGCAAGCTGTGAGTCCCCATACACTTGCATTTATGTTATTTTCCATTCAATAGCTATTTTGATGCTGATAATCAATGCTTCATACTTAGCTATATTGTTTGTACATGGAAAAATTAACCTATAGGATCTTGGAATGGTGTGTCCTTGAGGTGTGACAAATAGAATTCCTGCACCAGCTCCTCTTTGTGTATATGATCCATCAAAATAAAGCCTCCATTGTTGTGTTGTAACATTCATGATGTCGACATCTGGAAATTCAATGTTCATTGGATGATGATCCTATAATGGAGATTCAAATAGTTGATATTTTATTACTTGTCCTTTGATGGCTCTCCTATCGACATATTGGATGTCAAACTCGCTTAAGATCATGAACCATTTTGCAAGTCTTCCTGTTAGAGCAACTTTATTGAGTAGGTATTTCAATGGGTCTATTTTTTCTATGAGCCTGACTGTATGAGTCAACATGTAGTGTCACAACTACTGGGTTGCAAATACTACTACCAAACAAGCCTTTTCTATGAATGTATAGTTTATTTCATATCTGTTGAGAGTTGTGCTGATGTAGTAAACTACTTGTTATTTTCCTTCATAATCCTCCTATGCTAATAGAGCTCCTAAAGATATGTTAGTTGCTGCAATATATATATTAATAGTGGTCATTCTACTATGGGTGGCATGAGTATTGGAGGTGACACCAAATACTGCTTTATCTGACTAAAAGTTGTTTCACAGTTATGATCCCATTTGAATGAAACATTTTTATGAAGTAGATGATTAAATGGGCGACTCTTATCTGCTAGCCGAGAGATAAATCTACTGATGGATTGTAACCTGCCTTGTAGGGATTGTAATTGAATGATATTTTTAGGTGGCGACATCTCCATTATTTTTTTAGCCTTATTTGGATCCACTTCAATACCTTTTTCTGACACTATGCAACCAATAAGTTTTGCTGATGTCACCCCGAAGACACATTTCTTCGGGTTCAACCTTACATTGAATTTTTCTAGTCCAGTGAAGATTTTATCAAGTATTTCTAGATGTCCTTCCCTAGTGTGTGATTTTGCTAAGATTTCATCCACATAATCTTCCATGAAAGTATGCATCATGTCATGGAAAACTATGGTCATTGCCCACTGATATGTTGCACCTGCATTTTTCAATCTGAAGGGCATTAGATTCCAGCAAAATGTACCCCATGGGCAAGTGAATGTCGTCTTTTCTTGATCTTTAGGTGCTACTTTTATTTGATTATATCCTGAAAATCCATCCATTATAGATAACATGGCATGTCCTACTGTTAGATCAACAATTATGTCAATGCTGGTCAAAGGAAAATCATCCTTTGGGCATGCCTTGTTTAAATCCCTAAAATCTGTGCATATTCTGATGCTATTATCAGGTTTGGATACTAGCACAATGTTTGAGATCCATTCTGCATAATCTACGGACCTGATAAAACCAACATCAAATAATTTCTTCAGTTCAACTTTAACCATAAGGGCGATGTGGGGATGCATCTTTCTCAATTTCTATTTGACCGGTTTGATTCCCTTTGGTAGTGATAGATGATGCATTAGGAGTTGTGGATCCAATCCTAGCATGTAAGAATAAGACCATGCAAAATTTGTGTTGCTGCTCAAAGAATCTGGTGAATGTCAACTTCTCCTATTCTGTCATGGATGCTGCTAGATGTAAGATCTTTGCCTGTTCAGTTGTTCCTAGATTTATAAATTGTGTCAGCTCTACCAGTACCGATGATCTATCATGGTAATGCTCTGGGAGAGTGTCAAATCTTCTATCCTTCAGTGCCTCAGAAAGGTTTTCACTGTTCGATACGTTCTTTATTTTTCTCTTTTCAAAGTCTATTGCCGCCTCAGAGAGGTTTTCATCATTAGATTTATTTTTCCTGTTATTATTTTTGCAACTAAAAGATTTTGCACCCTCCTATTGTAAAGCATCGATATGAGTGTTATGGATAGTACTTGTATCAGTTTCATCACTACAAAGATAATTTATGATGGCATCATCATTTGAAAAGACTGGTATGAGAATAGGTTCGGTGGGTTCCCAGTCAATAAGTTCGGGGTGTATTAAAGGTAACAAGTCATCAGTTTGAATAAGGTCAACTGTTGTAAGTGTCATGATAGCTAGGTGGTCCAAGTTATTGGTAAGAAGTTTGAGGTCTATGATAGTACTCACCTCCAAGTTTTCTGACTCACTTGATGTCTGATCGTCCCCGCTTGAGTCATCAATATTTGTTGATCCCATAACAAATGTTCTATTTCCTGAACCTTGTCCCTCCTCTCATAAGGGTGTATATACTTGGATAACATCAACCTATTTTTTAGTATAAGATGTAGTAGATAGATGGTCCCATTCATATTCATTGGAGTCTGTGTTAGAGCCATCTCTCATTTGTAGTATCCTTTCCACTACTTTTTGGGTTTCTTCCTCTTTTTGTTCAGTTATGTAGCCTAATCCTATTTTGTCTTTAGGCTGTAATGTTAGAGGTTGAATGGGTTCAATAATACCATCCTTTCTCTTGCCAATTGGTCCTTGACCTTTGTAACCAATTTTATCTAAAGTGGCCTTCCCTTTTCCATACTGATCTATTTTGATGCTGATAGTCGCTAATGTTGACGCTTCCTCGTCTTGTATAGCCAACTAAGAATGGTTTTGTCTTCTGACTCATCTTCGAGTGTACCCACTTTTACAAAACTTTCATTTAGAGCTGTGATGGGTTGTGATGAACTTGGAATTTTTAATATGGGTTGTCCATATGTTTTTGGTGACGGTAGCAACTATGACAGGCACAAAGATTGCTCAAGAGAATATTCTCCTAAACCCTTTTCCTTTATTTGAACCTTTTCTGAAATTTGTGATAATTTGTTTATAGGACCTTCAATGTTTGATGTGTCCACAATAGTTGTTTCTTTCTCTAGATTCTTCTTCTCAACCCATTTAGATATGAAATTGGGTTGGCTGTCAACAGTGGATGAAGTGGAAGTATTGACTTCTCTATTATGAGGTACTAGAGTGTCTTGAGTTTCTTTTAACATGTTGAAAGTTAGTGAATTGTTGTTGTCAGTTGATATGGTGACCTCCTGTCTGTTTACTGGAAATTTCAGACATTAATGGTATGTTGAAGGTACCGCTTGCATGTCATAGATCCATGGATGACCCAATAGTATGTTGTATGTTAGATCTTTGTCTAACACTTCACAAACAATGTTTTTGACAATCGGCCCTACCTGAATTGGGAGTATGATAAGCCCTTTGGAAGACCTTTCCTCTTCATCATATTCCTTTATTGTTATTTTTCTCCTGGTGTCAATGGCATTGTTAGAATAGCCTAGTGCATGAATTAGTTTCAAGGTACAAATATTTAAACCAGCTCTTCCATCTATTAGAACATGTTTAACACGGTGTTCATGAATCAGAACTTCTATATGCAAGGCTGCATTGTGGGGGTGATTTAAAGATACATCATCTTGTTCAAAAAAAAAAAGACAATGAGGTGTGGTGAGATGTCCCACCATGGCTTGGAATTGACAAACATCCAAATTGTTAGGGATCATTGTAGCTACTAGAGCTTGTTCTAAATTTTTTTTGTGTGATGGTGAAATTTTGACAAATTCTAGAATGGATATTTGCACGGGTATCTTTTGTAATTGGTCTACGATATTGTATTGATGTGATGAGGGAGCATTGTTTTTGGAGGGAATTCCTTTTAGTATTACTTTGGACTGCCCCCTTGTCATTATATTGACTTGTGGATGGTCTTGTGTTTCCCTGATCTTTAGGACATTGATTTGATTATCAAATGTGTTTGCGCTTGGCATTATGTTTAGGGATTCAATGCCATTGATGTTTGTGTCATCTTTTTGATTATCAATGTCATTTTTCTCTACCTCAGAAAAGAAAAGAATGGTGGTGTTATAGACATAGTTTATACTTTTTCCCTTACCACTAGAAGAAAACTCTCCTTTTTCATAGTTGGGTAATGGATTGGTAAATGAAGTGTGATCATTGTTTGTTTGATGCCTTTCGACAAACACCTTCTTGGCTTCGATCAAGTCTTGTATGGGGTGTTTTAGTTGCATACAATCATTTGTTTTATGTCCTTTATTCTTATGGAAATTACAATAATCTGCATTGTTCCACCATGATGGTTTTACCTTTGGCTCCCAATTTCAAGCTTCTGGTAAAGTAATAAGTTTGTTTGCAATGAGTTCTCTCATTGCTGATTCCAATGTTTATCCTAATGGGGTGAATTTTCATCGATTGGATTGTCTTTGGTATGACGGTCATGATTCTCCATTGTTGGTGGTATTGTTTTAAATAGTGCTTTGATTGTTGTTTTGGTTTTCATTTTGATTTTCTTTGGCAGTTGATGCTATCAAATTGAATACTGGTTTTATATTGTCAATTGTAGGTTCATTGCTTCCAGTATTTCTATTTTTTTGCCAAAATTTTGGCTTGTTTTTGTTTCTGTAGTGATTTTTGTTGTTGGATGTTTCACTGTAGTGCTTAAACACTCCTCGTTTGACTAGGGATTCTTTGATTTTGAGCCCATTCTCAATTACTTTTTCAAATGTTGGGGGACATTGCAATTCAAGACTATAACTCATCTAATCATTTAAGTTGTCTATAAATAATTCAATCTTCTCCTCTTTAGGTATAGATCATGGATATCCAGTGAACAAATTTCTCCATCATTGTAAGAATGATAAGAATGTCTCACCATTTTTCTATTTTAGATTATATAGATCCTTTATGGTTACATCATGTGTTATGTTGAAGGAGAATTGAGAAATGAATTTGTTGACCAATTCTTCGAAGGATCTAATCCCTGGTTGTAATTTTGAGAACCACTCCATACAATGGGCCCCCAAACTCCTAGGAAATAACCTCATGAGGTATGTATCTTCTTGTGCAAATTCGAGGCTCATTGTTCTAAATTCTTGTACATGGTCAATCGGGTTTGATTTTCCATTGTATTTTTCATATTTAGGAAACTCACAATGCCTTGGAAAAGGTATCATATCCACACATGGATGAAAAGGGTAAGGACAAATGTCCTTTAATAAATTTTTTTTGTGGTTCCTGTTTGCATGTTTTGAATCTGTTGTTGTAGGGTTTGCATTTGAACTATCAAAGCAACCACTTGATCTGTATCTTGGGTATGGTTTGGTTCTGTTTCATTGGTTCTAGGTGTTCACTTCAACCGATTGATGTCAAAATATTTCGGAAGTTTGGCACCTAACTCTACTAACATCAAGAGGTATTTCTCCATGTCTTGTTCTACGACCTTTTCCATAAATTTATGAAAATTTGGGTCTTGTTGGGTGTGTTGTATATCCTCTTGTTTGAGTTCATTGTTCTCATTTTGTTGGTATTGGAAAAAAGAGTTTTCTTTAGTCATGTTTAGATTTTCAGTTTCTTTCTCTCTGAGTTTTTGTCTTTGTAACCTTGTTATGATTGGCATACAAGTTTTGGTTGTTTTTCACTAAACTTAGATCTTCTTTGTGGGGTTAGTGTCAATTTGATTTTAAAGAAGCCTAATAGAATGATGTATTCTATTGGCAAGGCTAAGTTAAAATTCCTGATCATTGAGTTTTTTTTCGTGATGGTAGGATGTCAAAATCCTGATGAGGAAACTTGGCTCAATAATCTAGGTTTTGTTTTGATAATTGGACACTTTGTATTTTTCCAGATCTGGTGTTTTGTTTGAAACAATTTTAACTTGTAAGAACCTACTTTGTTTTAAGTTTTTAGGACATTGTCTGATCTGTAAATTCTTTCTAATTGGTAAAAATCCTATGTTTCTGATGTCCAAATGTCTAATAGTTGTTTCGGAAGACTATTTTTCTGTTTTGTGGAAGCGCTAATACAAAGGGTAGAAGCACTGAAATAAAATGTAGACGCACTAGAATTTCTAATAAAAGAACTATAAAGTAGTGTAGAAGTGCTAAGACAGAGCGCAAAAGCACTAAAAGACCGGCTAATAATTGACACTGGTATGTTTGATAATGACAAAGTGTTATAACATTAATCAAAAGCGTTGCAACAGACATGAGAAGCACTATGTTTGACCGTGTAAGTGCTAAAATATGACTCAGAAGCGCTAGAACGATATGACAATGGAATTTTGACAGTTTGGTTTGTTGTGGCAGAAGCGTTGTAAGATTGTTCAAAAGCATTAAAACAAAGGGTGGAAGCGCTATACTTTTCTTTTGAAGCGCTAAAATAGGGTTCAAATGCACTATAGTTTGTATCAGAAGTGCTATAGTTTCTATTTAATGCCAAGCAGGGGGTGGCATATGGGTCTCTCAGCTGCTATGTCTGCTTTCTCTTCTTCTTCGTCCAAGACTATGGAAGCTATGAGGAATTGATGGGGTGTTTCATTTTTTTGAAAAATAAATGTTCTCAAGGTACTGATAATGTCAGTTTGAGTGCCTTCAATGTGCACGTTACTAGGCTGAAATATTGGTGTGGTTAGCCTTGGTTGTTGAACGAGAGCTGTAGGTCACCAAATGGTCATAAGGTATGATGTATGATGGTTTCAATAGCTTACTATAATGTTATTCATTACCTATCACCAGGCAAGAGGTAGTAACATGGGTCTTCCTACTGCTATGTTTGTCTTTTTTTCTTCTTCATTTAGAACGATGGATGTTGTAAGAAACTGATGGGGTGTTTTGTTTTCCTCAAAAATAAATGCCCTCAAGCTACTGATAATGTCGGTTTGGCCGTTTTCAAGATGTATAAGGCTAGGTTGTATGATAGGTGGTATAAGGCTTGGTTGTTGAATGGGAGTTGTAGGTCGCCAAATGGTCATAAGGTGGTAACTCCTTGATTTTGGATGTCAACCTAAGGTTTCCAAAGATTTATCTATCGTAAAAACTGATCAGGTCTGGTGGAGTATTCTATGGCGGGTTGTGGAATGGAGGATTGATGAATATGTTGACTATGGTTAAATTCCTGTGAAAGAGTGCTTCTTTAAATATAGGCTTGTGAATTCAAAGGTCCTACAATATAATCATCAGTCTAACCCCTATCAAAATCATGAAACCTATGGAGGAAAGTTCTATGATGAAGCAAAGTCTTCCTATTCTGATACAAGAAATGTCATCTTTGCAAAAGATGTCTGTAACTAAGTGGTGTCTTGGGTTTTCTAATTCTCTTGGAAAGAGATTTTTTGACAAACTCAGTGGTTTTCCAATCTCTAATCATATGTTCTCAGTTTTGATTTTGTTTGATTTGTTTGTATTTTTTAGGACGATCTTTTTTATCTGAATTTTAAAGATTTTGGAATACACAACACTCAAATGAAGACAATTTTTTTTAAGAGTTGTAATCTAAACAGATAGTGTATGTTCAAAAGAACCACACATGGTCCTATTTTCACTGGTTTGATAACAATAAATCACTTCAAACAGACTCACTCTTAATAGTCAAAAGGTCATCGTTATACTCAACAACCCACATCTTAAAATTGCATCGACTCACACAGCCGTGTCACCCCCTAGAGGGCGCCTATGTTTTTGTATTTTTTAGGCATGTACTCAAGGTTAGATTTCTCGATCCCCTAAGCAAACAGTCCTTGGAAATTATATGGTGAGTGTCTTGGGGGAAAATTCTTCCCTACCCTTGCACTGCGAGTATTACAATGTCTGGTTACTGACTAAGCTGGATACTACACTAGGTTCTTAGAAAGGGTTTCCATTCAGAGTAGAAATAATAGACTCCCTTAGGAGACCTCCCAACCTTTAGAACAAAGGTTTTAGGGATGGTTATCTAGCACACTTCCGAAAAAAGTGGGTTTCCCCAGATTTGCTTTAAATTTTATAGTGGGGTGAAAAAACCTGGCTTTGGTTTGAACCCACTTAGGTCATTCCCGTAGGGTGAGTACTTTTTCCCACTATGACAGGCCTTCTAAAGGATGTAATAAAAATTGAAGAATGCATAAAAAGGATGAGTCTGGCTTTTTGGATCACCCAGTTAAGGGGAGAGCATATGCCTATCAACCATACAACCACAAAAATCACTTGTTCAATTTTAAAGCCCAAACAAATTTTTTCTAATCTATGTGAAGATGTTGCTTCACAAAAACACATGGTGTTCATTTTTAAATCACAAATTGAAAAGTCTGATGACTACCCTAGATTGATAAATTTTTAATCCAAATGAAAATGTGACTATCCTAGGATTAATTCATTTTTACACCAATTGAAGAAGTTCCTATCCTAGATTGATTCTATTTAAACCAACTGAAGAAATGAAATTTACTAGCCGCAGACGCGTCAGATCTAGAAAATGGATTACAAAGAAGTGCTATTACAGTGGTTAGAAGTGCTATATAAATAACCATAAGTGCTATAGAAATAGCCAGAAGTGCTATAGAAATAGCCCGAAGTGCTATATGATTTTAAAAATGTGCTAAAACAGATGTTGGGTGTGAACTGTCAGCCTATGCTAAAGGTAAGATTGAAGTGCTAAAATAGTCCTTCAAAGCACTATACTTTTCTTCAGAAGCACTAGAAAAAAATTCAGATGCTCTATAGTTTGTCTTAGAAGCGCTATAAAATCCTCCGATCGCGCTAAAATAATTCACGCCAGATTCCTATATGAAAACTTTCTAGAAAAACTTGTTAAAAACATGGGGTACAACCCCACGGTGGGCACCAAAATGTAAGTGTGGAAAAGTAAAAAGTAAAAGAACAACTAAAAAACTTTTTAATAAGACATTAGATCAAGATTAACATGAATTAAACTAATTTAAAACATTGAAAAGCTTGAAGACGTCTCATTGTCTCCTATCTCCAAATATTTATCAAGTTACAGAGGCTCTCAGATTTGTAAGCATTGCAACTGTTTAAAATGCCTATCTAGAGAATGGAATGGATGCTAAATGCAATGATGTGATGATTGCTAATGATTTCTAAATGATATGATGCTACTATAAACTATCTTGATGAAAATTGATAAAAGGAAGCTACAGTAAAAACTAATGATGTTGTCCTGATATGAAATCTACTGATGTCATGATGCTATGATGATACTAAAATGCTAATGCTAATGCTTATGATTGCTTGGTTGCTTGGTTGTATTCCTGCAGAGTAAGTTTGCATAAATTGGGATTTCTCAAATCATTTTCATGCTTCAGAAGGCTGTATATATAGATTTACGACAATAGTTTTGCACAGGGGTAACACAACAGAGGTTGAGATTAAATCTAGAGATTTGAATGTTAAGAGATGAGAAGGTGGAGCTGATCATGGGGGATTGTTCCTCCCCATGAAAACACCAGGCAAGATGATAGGAAAGATCAAAGGAAGAAGATTGAGAGGATTGCCTGCAAGTTTGTCCCCGAGGCTTTCCCGTGAATGCCAGTTGCATTAATTAGATTAATAAAAATCTAATTTTATTGGTGAGTGAATAAAGGAATATTGATTTATGCATTTATTTGAATATTTTATAATTTTATTCAAATTTAGCAAAAAGAGAAATAAATAAATTTAATAAAAAAAACTATAGAAGTTGTTTATTAAATTAAAATAGAAGGAATATGATAATTAAATTAAAGATTTTAGGATATCTTTATTTAATTAAGAAGAAATGTGATGAAATAATTAAATAATACCAACTATTGAAGCTATATTTTTAATTTAAGATAGAATTTAATGGATAAAGTATAATAATGATAATAATTAAATAAAACAAAGTATTTAATTTTGTTTATTTAATTAAGAGGAAATAATATGATAAAATAGAAGAATTAATACTGAACTTAATATAAATAAATATTTCTATTTATTTACTAAGTAGATGAATTTAGGATTAATTAATCAAATAAATCATATTTAATTAATTAGATTCTCCAGACCATTTATAGGTGTATACATCTATAAATGGGGGTCAGGTGATTCGAACCCCTGACCTCCCACCTCAAATCATGTCCAACCACCAATGCGCCATGTGCATTCCTTTGAAATGGTGATTGCAATAATCATATTTTTGGTTATTGGATGAGTGGTGAAGCCCGAGAAATGAGGGGGCATGGGTTTGAACCTGCCTCCTCTCCTATATAAACCAAAAGATTTTGTTATTCGAGCAAAGCCCGAAGCATGATATTATGGTGCACAATATTCTTTTTAAATTGTATTTTTTAGTGTAATAGGTGGATTGAAAGGTTTGTGAAGCCTAATCCTACAACCCAAGCCAAAGGAGAATATGAGGAGATTTCTATGGGTATAGAGGAGATTGTGAGAGGATTTTTAATGAAGGTCTGGTGCATTTTTGATGTAATAAGGCGAATTGAAGCTTGGCATCATTAATAAAAGCGGTCCCACATTAAGAAGTGGACCCAAAGACATAACTCAAACACATGGGCAAAATTTGTTAACAAACCTATTATTGTCTCTTCGTTTTCTCTTATTCTTTCAGTATTTTGATTCCTTCTTTGATTTATTAAATACAAAAATTAAGGTAATTAATTAATGTATCGTTAAATTGTGTAATGAACAAGTACGCCTAGTTTTGCAAATTTCAATTGCAAATGAACATAGCCATGCAATTATGTTGATTAGGAATTTATATATCTAAATTAAGTATAAGTTATTAAGATTTGATTACAGATCAAGTTGGTATCAAAGTAGTTTAACAAGAAAAAATGTAAGTGGTGGATGTTAACCAGGTTGAAATTAAAGCAAGAAGGTGCACTTGAGGAGATTAATCTAGAGATCAGATCGAGGCAAGTTACTCAAAGACAAACCATGGCACAATAGGAAGAAGGAAAATATCTTGGTCTTGAAATCTTTGAGAATGAAGAACTATTTCGCAAAATGTTCCTAGACATGAAGATGATGTTGGAGGAGCTGTACAAGGACATAAATAAGAAGAAGAAAGGTGAATCCTCTTCAAAAGATGAAAAGTTAAAGGAGTAGGAGGTGGTGGTGACCCTCACAAACCTCCATCTCCATCTTCTTCGTCTGCTTTATCTTCTTCATCTTCTTCATCTACTTTATCTTTAAGGAAGATACAACTTGTACAACCTGAATTTAGTACACCTTTGTTAAAGCTTGATGTTAAATTTGAATTTTCAACTTATAATGGAGAATTGGATGCAGAGAAATGTGATAATTGGATAAATCAGATCAAATTCTATTGTAGGATTCAAAATTTTATTGATGATACTTCCAAGATCCAATTAGACACACTTCACTTGTGAGGCACATCCTTAATCTAGTGGGAGAGAAAAACTCAAGAAGATCTTAGTTGATATGGTAAAATTATTTCTTCTTGGTTTGAGTTTATAGCTGCACTTAAGAAATAGTTTTATCCATTAGGTCACATGCAACAAGCAGTAATGAATTGGCAGTCATTAAGGCAAGAGAAAGGACAAAGTGTACAGTAATATACACTTGAATTTAGGAAAAGAGCTTTAATTTTGGGCATTCCATTATACACACAAGAAACTTTGTTGAAGTATATAGGTGGATTATGTGAAAATATGAGGCATACAATACCTATGTTCAATCTAACTAACCTTGAGTAAGTTAGTGTGTAAGCCATTCACCTTGAAACGAGCATGAAGAATAGCCATGATAGTTTCTTAATGGAATCTGATAAGCAGAAAGAAAGTAAGAAAGGGAAGAAGGAAATGCAGGGGGCAACTTCTGTAAAGAAAGAGGAGAAAAAGACTTATTGCTCACACTACAAAAGGAAAGGGCACGAAGATGAAAAATGTTGGAAATTGCATCCCGATCAAAAACAAAAGTAGTTCAAGGATCAAAAGGGTAAGCAAAAGATTGTAACTGTCGTGTAGGATCTTGGATCAGATTTCGATGATGAAACCAAGATAACAGTTGTGGGTATAAGAGGTATCATTCCTGTTGCCAGTACTAGTTCCCTTGCTTCTTCTTTAAAGTATAATTAGGTCCCTATTGAAAGTAAAAGGAACGAATTGTTTCATATAAGGACTATTGCAAAACAATGTATATTGATACACTCATAGATAGTGGATCACAAGTAAACTTAATCTTTGAACAAGTTGTTAAGAAATTGGGATTAAAAACAACACCTCATCCAAAACCATATCCATTGGGTTGGGTGCATGATAATGCTCGGTTACATGTGTCAAGACAATGTAAACTCCAATTTGTAATCACATCCAAGTTTGTAGATGAGGTAGAGTTAGATGTAATTCCAGTTGACATATGTGGGATGGTTTTAGGAAGTCCTTGTATGACAAAAAGGTCATTTTCTATAGGGAACATAACATGTATCATTTGTTTAAAGATGGAATAGAATTCATTTTGAAAGTTCATCACATGAAGAATGATATATCTATTGTAAACAAAGGGAATTTGAAGATGATTGTGAATGCAAGCAACACATTAACCCTCATGTCTATAATAGCTAGTGATATTAAGCATGAACATGAAATAATCACATGTATTTCTAATCATGATAAGATATCATAGAAAGCACAATATGAGGATCAATTGCAAGAAAATTCAAGACTTCAGCCAAAGGTTGAAAATGAGGGTTTGAAAGTTTCATTTTCTAATGATGTTCCTATTTAGGAGATCCAACATGTTGATTCTTTTTCCTTTGCTTTACTTTATTCAGTATTGTTGCTTATTATTCTACTAGTTAGTTCTATGTGGATGGTGGATGTGACAATAAATATTGATGGGTATTTAGTTGATTATATCAACAATGCTATCTCATTTTCATCTTGTTTGTGATAGGTTAGATGATCAGAATCCAGCTGGGTGGAAAGATGATACTAGGCAAGTGAGGTAACAATGTTCTCACTTAAATTCTACATAAAACTAGAATTTTAGTGGTCCAAAAGCTTCCCAATTGGGAGGAATGATCCAGGACGATCTAGAAGACCTCAAAATTTATAGTCCTAAAATTCTATGAAAGCATTACCATTGTGTAGACCTTGTTGATACGGTCCTGACATGGCTTGAATCACATCAAAAGGTTGTATGCAAAAGTTATGCTTGGTCAAAGTTTGATAGAATTAGGGATTCCAGAGGAAGACTCTAGGCGAAAAAATTGATCATTTGCAAAGTGGATGAAAATGCACCAAGTCGAGGAGCTCATTGAGATGATTCTGACACTGCTGGAATCATGTCAATCAGAGTGCATACGTGAAAGTTATGGTTGATCAAATTTGTTTAGAAAAGGTTGACTAGGTACAACTTATGACATCAACATGTTGATGTGGCATGCACGTGTGGCTAGCTAACTTGGACCAATGAGAATGAGACACGTGGAATAGGGTGATGCATATTTTGACAATGTGGACCAATCAAATACTGACATGTGTCCAGGAATTGAAAAATAAGAAAGGGCCATGTGGCCCAATGAATAGATTCCACGTGACACCTCCGCGTTCATGGAGGCTTATGTGTTTGTTGGGTTGTTAAAATTTTATTGGGGAGGGATCAAACCCTCAGCCTCCCACCTAAAGTCCAACTACTTTCATTTTTCGCTAATTTTTTAGGCCCATTCGAAGCCTCTAAGTGCCGCAAAATTGACTTTGAAGATTTTAATAGGATTTTCAAAAATTGAAATTTTAATATCTCTCAAATGAAAAATGGTATTGAAGTGATTTCTTCACCATTGGCTTCAATTCACCATTTTGGAGGTCTATGTAAGATTTCATGTCCAACCATGCATAAATGCAAACTTACTAAAAATAGTAACCCTGCCAAATTTAGCCCTTATTGCAAAGAAACAACATATTTTTTTGGGTGATGCACGATTTCTCGTACAACTTGGATGCTCTTGGATCATGGACCAATAAAATAGTGACATAATAAGGATGCATGTTATATTTAAAGTATAACAAAGGCTATTAATGCGGGTTGGGCGGTTCGAACCCTTGACCTCCCACCTCAAATCATGTCCAACCACCATTGCACCATGCACATTCCTTTAAAATGGTGATTGCAATAATAATATTTTTGGTTATTGGATGAGTGGTGAAGCCTGAGAAATGAGGGGGCATGGGTTTGAACCCGCCTCTACTCCTATATAAACCAAAATATTTTTCTATTCGAGTAGAGCCTGAAGCATGATATTATGGTGCACAATATTCTTTTTAAATTGTATTTTTTAGTGTAATAGGTGGATTGAAAGGTTTGTGAAGCCTAATCCTAGAACCCAAGCCATAGGAGAATATGAGGAGATTTATAAGGGTATAGAGGAGACTGTGAGAGGATTTTTAATGTAGGCCTGACACATTTTTGATGTAATAAGGCGAATTGAAAATTGACATCATTAATAAAAGCGGTCTCACATTGAGAAGTGAACCCAAAGACATAGCTCAAACACATGGGTGAACTCTGTTAATAAACCTGTTATTGTCTCTTTGTATTCTCTTATTCTTTCAGTATTTTGATTCCTTCTTTGAGTTATTAAATACAAAAATTAAGGTAATTAATTAATGTATCATTAAGTTGTGTAATGAATAAGTACGCCTAGTTCTGCAAATTTCAATTGCAAATGAACATAGCCGTGCAATTCTATTGATCAAGAATTTATATATTTGAATTAAGTATGTTGTTAAGATTTGATTACAGATCAAGTTGGTATCAGAGTAGTTTAACAAGAAAAAATGCAAGTTGTGGATGTTAACCAAGTTGAAATTAAAGTGAGAAGGCGCACTTGAGGAGATTAATCTAGAGATCGGATCAAGGTGAGTTACTCAAAGAAAAACCATGGCACAACAGAACGAAGGAAAATCTCCTGGTCTTGAAATATTTGAGAATGAAGAACTATTTCACAAAATGTTCCTAGACATGAAGATGATGTTGGAAGAGCTATATAAGGATAGAAATAAGAAGAAGAAAGGTGAATCCTCTTTAAAAGATGAAAAAGGTAAAGGAGTAGGAGGTGGTGGTGACCATCTCGAACGTCTGTCTCCATCTTCTTCATTTGCTTCATCTTCATCATCTTCTTCATCTACTTCATCTTCAAAGAAGAAACAACTTGTACAACTTGAATCTAATACACCTTTTTTAAAGCTTGATGTTAAATTTGAATTGCCAACTTATAATGGAGAATTGGATGCAAAGAAACTTGATAATTGGATAAAGAATATTGAAGTCTATTACAGGATTTGGAAGTTTACTAATGATACTTCCAAGATCCAATTAGCCACACTTCACTTGGGAGGCACATCCTTAATCTAGTGGGAGAGAAAAACTCAAGAATATCTTAGTCGATATGGTAAAATTATTTCTTCTTGGTTTGAGTTTATAGCTGCACTTAAGAAATAGTTTTATCCATTAGGTCACATGCAACAAACAGTAATTAATTGGCAGTCATTAATGCAAGAGAAAGGAAAAAGTGTATAGGAATATACACTTGAATTTAGGAAAAGAGTTTTAATTTTGGGCATTCCATTATACACACAAGAAACTTTGTTGAAGTATATAGGTGGATTATGTGAAATTTTGAGGCATACAATACCTATGTTCAATCTAACTAACCTTAAAAAAGTTAGTGTGTAAGCCATTCATCTTGAAATAGGCACGAAGAATACCCATGACAATTTTTTAATGAAATCCGATAAGCAGAAAAGAATCAAGAAAGGGTAGAAGGAAATATAGCGGACAACTTCCGTAAAGAAAAAGGAGGAAAAGCCTTATTTCTCACACTGCAATAAGAAAGGGCACAAAGATGCAAAATGTTGGAAATTACATCCTGATCAGAAACCAAAGTGGTTCAAGGATCAAAAGGGTAAGCAAAAGACCACAACTATCGTGTAGGACCTCAGAGTAGATTCTGATGATGAAACCAAGATAACAGTTGTGGGTATAAAAGGTATCATTCCTGTTGCCAGTACTAGCTCCCTTGCTTCTTCTTTAAAGTATAAGTAGGCCCCTGTTGAAAGTAAACATGGCATAGTAATCTTTAAGGGAGACGAGAGATTGGTTGATGACAACATAAACAATCAACGTGACATCATAAACAAGGGCTATGAAATAACAAGTTTGATTCATGTAAATGTAAATGGACAAGACATTTAAAAGTAATGAATTCATACAGGAATGCATAAGTAATATTGAAGGAAGGTTTGAGACTTATCATAGAAGATGAAGGAGGAGTTTGCATCGATCTGGAGCTCATTGTCAATCAAGAGTATCCAACATAAAGTCAGAAATTTGAAATTGATAATAGGTAGTTTGCATCGAACAATTGAGAATTGCTTGTATAAATAAATAGGCCCATAGAATTTGAATTGGTAGCAAGTGGATAATTTTGAATTCTAGGAGGGAATTTCATCTAACATTCAATGAATTAATGGTAGAATTGATAGCTTCATGGGTATGTAGGATTTCTGGTTGGTGATTTGAAATGATATTAATTTTTTTTTGAATTTGAACCAATTTTAAATTTTTGTTATGATTATTATTTTGTTATGTTGATTTGTAAATAATACTATAATAATTACGTGTTTTAATGAAAAATCACAATGCATAGTGAGCCTAAGACTTTGTTTTTTTCATTTTTGCAGGTAAATTCATAAAAAGATTGGTTAATATGGACATGGTGAAACTAGTAGTTTTTTAAAAAAGATGAGAAATGGAACATGTTTAAATGTATTTTGTTAAAATATATTTGCAACTTGTTTAGTTGACAATGTCTTCTGTACATGTGTCAACTCACTTTGAGTGCATGTCAACTCACTTTTAATGCAATAAGACATATATTTTGGATAAAAAAATATCCATTTGCAACAACCTCTTATTGGGAAGGTGGAAAATATTATTTATATTGTGGAAATAAGTTTATCATGATGCACTCACTTAATAATGTGAAGGTGGCAAATAAATGTCAAGTTGCATTCACCTAATATTGAGAAGGTGGCAATAAAAAAGTCTACCTATGATAGGAAATATTTTGAATTTTATATGAATATATCCTATCATATTAAAAAGCATATTTGAAATTTTTATTGTCACTTCTATTGCCCAAAAGTGGGCCCTAGGCTATCCAAATCTATACCCATGATATGTCCTATGCCCATGATCAACTCCTCTCCCTTATTCACTGTGTATTCTTCACTTTTGAGTTATTCTCCTATTTTTTAAGTATGAAACTTCCAACACCAACCTAAAACAAGGGTTCTATAACTTTCTCCTTTGGTTAGGGGTGGTCATTAGAAGGCTTTGGATATCTTGTGGCTCATTATGTTTCATACGGGTTGGTCAAAGGTATCTCTTTAGTGAATTATATGGCTCAACTTGTTAATGGAAATTTTATTGATGATTATTTTCTCTCATTTTTGGAAGAGGAAAAGAATATTAAGTAAGCTTTTTGTTGCTTAGATATTTTCTATGAAGCCTCAAGTTCTAGCGTTCAATGGCAGAAAACTCAATGTTATAAGAATTTTTTTCCCCTAAGCCTCCCTACTTGCTTCTTATGGATGGAAATGGATTGGGAATGGAGAAACATTCAATTTTTTTTACATTCAATTTGCTTCCCGAGCATCTCCAATTGTTCTTTTCCAAGCTATTTTATCTATAATAGAGAAGAACTTGGCTTATTGGGTTACTAAACCCCTATCCTTAGGAAGGAAGTTCTAGATTTGTCCTAAGATTCTTGTAGTCATACATGTTTATTATTCTTCATGTTGTTGTCCTTCTAAATACTTCTATGTGAAGCTTGAAAAGCTTCTTAGATACTTTATTTGGTCCTCCTTTAAGATTCTTAGAGGTTTCCACCATGTGGCTTGGGAATATTGTTGTCTCTCGCATGATTTTGGAGGTGTGGGCCTTATCTCCACCCAACATTAGGATTTGGATTTTTGTACCAATTGAATCATTCAATTTTAGAGGGAAATGAAGCATGGAAAATTTTTCTTCAGTATGGAATTTCTTCTAGTTTTCCTTTTGGGAGACCAACTTGGAAGGGGATTGATTTTCATATCCTTCTTCTTATGAAAGAGCCCATTCAAACCCAAGAGACTTTTGTGATTAAGAGTATTTTGAGAGTATGAGAAGCTATCGAGCCCTAACTTCTTTGGAATGGCTCTAGTTCTTGAAATGGTCTCTCCATGAATTTGTAATGCCACTTTTCCTCCTAAAGTAGTTTAAGTGTTAGCAATAAATTTTATATAATAAATGTTAGAATTAAGGTAATTTACAAGATGTAATATTACTACAATGATGTGAATAACTAACATAGATTAACCAATGTAACCATACTATGTAATAATTAGATGATGCAGAGGATAAACAACAATAAGAACAATGTGTTTCAGATTCTATTGCCTCTTGTGAAGGTGTCTTTAAAACTACTTTGCAAGTTTTCCTATAACCCTTTTCTCACTAGGCTCTAACCATCAAGAAAGACCTAATTGGATGATTATTGTTTCAATACTCACTTTCATTCCCGCTTAGGCTTCTCAACTTGCAACACACTCCATAGGGTCTCATCAAACTCAAATTTTCCATGGTGAACTCAATACAAATGAATTTTTCACTAAACCCTCAAATACCTAGTATTTTGATAATTTTTAAGGGCAGTGAACACTTGCAGACCTGCATAATTCACACATATGATTGACTTGTGAATTTTCCATTGGTGAAAACTTGACCAACAACCCGAATGAGGGTTTTACCAAGTTTCAACAATTTTCACCAACTTAAACAAAAGATATTCAATTTTTTCTCTTGTTGGAAACCCTAGTTTTGTGACAGGGAAGTTGGCATTATTTTTGTTGTATCTTGATCAAAACATCATGAAATTTAATGAAACCAAATGAATTTGAACCTACAAACAAAACTCTAACATTCCATCCACCTTCAAACTTACCACCATTCTGCACAAGGTCGTACAAGACTATTTTCATCAAAAAGTCCTTTCATAGCTTCTTGGAATGTACCTTCTCATTCATTCAATGTGAATTATCATTACAAAATAGTTACCATCGAAATTACATGTCTTTTTCATCAAAACCTAATGTCTTTTTGTAATAAACTTGCAAAATATGCCCTTTTTCACAACCTAACCTAAAAGAAACATGTAAAGAGACCTTACAAGGTCTTTCATGGTCTTTTAATACCTTATTAGATTGAAAAAACCCAAAACTACATTAGAGGAACAAACCCCAACCCTTCAATAAGTCAAAATCACCTAGAAAATTCAAATTTATGTTTTGGCAAGAAAATCTAAATTTGAATTTCTAGGCCTATGTACACAACCTAAATCGTTGAACATGATCCCAATGGAACCCCTAAGACCTACAATAACTCAAATAGGACTCTTAACACCAAAATGAGTCTTAAAAACATCACCAAATTGATGCTCCTGCATCATACTCCCAAGGGAAAAGGAAAGAAACTCAAGTGCCACCTAAGAGAAGGTCTGTAATTGTCTTTCCATGCTTGATGATGTCTAGTTCTATCATCCATGTGGCGTTATCATATGGAAGGTGCTTCCATTTGACCAAATATTGAAAGTATTGCTTGCCTCTAGTTTTCTTGCTCTCTTTGGTGTCAAGAATACATTCCAACTCTGGTGGTGTGGTGTGTGGTAGGTCCTTTATCCAATTAACATATGATATATTCTATATACTTGCTCCTTCATCCACAATGGCATCCCCTTTGTAAGGGTATAAGTCAGCAACATTGAAAATCGGTGATATACCTACTCCACTAGGCCATTCTATCATATAGGCATTGTTCGAAAAATTCTTAACAACCCTACAAGGACCTATTTTCTTCATCTTCAACTTGGTATATTCACCTTTAGGAAACCTTTTCTTCCTGAGATGTGCTAAGACAAGATCTCCAACCCAAAAATTGACCTTTCTTCTTTTCAAATCTACCTTTTCTTTGTACTTTTCCACACTAGCTTGGAATTGTTGTTTCACTTGTTGATGTATCTCTTTCATGGAAATTGAAAATTGTTCACCCTCTACACTTTGCTTCTCCATACCACTGAGGTCTCTTAGTTCAAACACTCCTCTTGGCTGCATGCCATAAACCATCTGAAATGGAATCTTTCCAACGCTTCTATTCACTGAGTCATTATAAGCAAACTCTACTTGGGGTAACATAAGATCCCATTGTTTAGGATGATCCTTTGAAAGGCATCTTAATAGATTACCTAGGCTCCTATTGACCACCTTAGTTTGGTCATCTGTTTGAGGGTGGTAGGCTGAACTAAAACTGAGATTTGTACCAAGCTTCCTCCATAATGTTCTCCAAAAGTGTCCTAGAAACTTGCTATCTCTATCATAAACTATGCTCAATGGAAATCCATGAAGTCTAACAACCTCTTTGAAGAAAAAACCTACAACATATGAAGCATCACTTGTACTTTTTCTAGGGATAAAATGAACCATTTTGAAAAACTTGTCAACAACTACATAAACTGAATCAAAACCCCTTTGAGTCTTTGGTAATCCCATAAAAAAATCCATAATGATGGATTCCCAAGGCCAATTTGGAATGGGTAAAGGCTGGTATATTCCTACATTAGTGCTGCTCCCTTTTGATTTTTGACATATAGTACACATCTCCACAAATATTCTTACATCTGTTTGCATTCTTGGCCAAAAGTAGTTCCTCCTTAGTTGTTCTAGTGTCTTGTCAAGTCCAAAATGACCTGCCATACTCCCACAATGGTTCTCCTTGATGATATTTTCCCTCAAAGAAAATTTTGGCACACAAATTTGTGCCCCTTTAAACAATAAACCATTTGGTATAAGGTAATCTAACCACTTCTCTCTATTAGTGCTAATAGGCTGCTTGCAAACCTCATAAACTTCTTTGAAATCCTCACCATCCTCATACATCTCCTTGAGTGCTTCAATCCCAACACTTTTTAACTAAATTTCTTGTACCATTAATGATCTTCTACTTAAAGCATCAACCACCTTGTTACTCTGCCCCTTCTTGTGTTTGATTGTGAATGTGAAGTTTTGTATGTACTCAACCCACTTAATGTGCCTTTGACTGAGTTTTCTTAGATATTTTATGAGTTGAAGTGTATGATTTTCTATATAGACCACAAACTCCCTAGGTAGAAGGTAGTGTCTCCATTTTTTTAGTGATTGAACCAATGCATACATCTCCAAGTCATATGAAGAGCACTTCTTTACATCATTTAGTTTTTCACTAAAATATGCTATTGGCTTATTGTATTGGCTTAAAACTGCCCCTATTGCATGTCCACTAGCATCACATTCTATTTGCAAGACCTTGTTGAAGTCAAGTAAGGCCAAGATAGGCTGCTCAGTCACTCTCTTTTTTAGCTATTACAAACTTTTATCAACTTATTCATTCCACACAAACTTCATTTTCTTATCCCTTTAATAGTGTCTATGATAGGTGCACATATATGACTAAATTTTTTGATAAATTTCCTATAAAAAATTGCAAGACCATGGAAAATTCTTACCTCTGTAACTGATCTAGGTGTAGGCCACTCCAATATTGCCTTCACTTTGCTTGGATCCATCTTCAACATCTAATTTGAGACCACAAAACAAAGATACAACATTTTTTTCTTCATGAACTCACACTTTTAAAGGTTTATCAACAAATTTTCCTCTTGTAGCCTTCTCAACACCAAATTCAAGTGATACAAATGTTCTTCTTTGTTAGAACTAAAAACCAATATATCATCAAGGTAAATAGCAACAAAATTACCAATATATGGATTGAGGACCTCATTCATGAGCCTCATGAAGGTGCTAGGTGCATTAGAAAGGCCAAATGGAATAACAAACCACTCATATAGGCCCTCATTTTTTTTGAACATTGTATTCCATTCATCCACTTTTGAAATCTATCTTTGAGAAATAACTTGCCCCACTCAAGCAATCCATTAAGTCCTATATTCTTGGAAGTGGAAAACTATATCTAATTGTTATTTTGTTTATTACCCTGGAGTCAGTACACATTCTCCACTCACCTCCTTTCTTAGGTGCCAAAACAATTGGAATTGCACAAGGACTAAGGATCTCCCCGATTAACCCTTTATCAAGCAACTCTTGTAATTGTTTTATGATTTCTTCATTTTTTTGGGGTGTCATCTTGTAGGCTGCCTTGTTTGGTATACCAGCCCCTGGTATAAAGTCTATATGATGACTGATATCTCTTATTGGAGGAAAGGAGTTAGGAAGTTCTTCCACAACTATGTCTACATAACCCTTCAACATGTCTTGAATCTCCCATGGAAACTCACCAATTCTTGTTGTTGTTATGAAAATACTAGGTCTAATCATCACTGCAAAACCTCTCTTCCTCTACCATTGTCTTTAGATTTTTTTTTCACCCACTAACATCACACTTGATCCAACCTTTTGGTCTTTATCTTCCTCCTTCAAAGGTGCTAAGGTGTAGGTAACTCCATCCTTTTCCAAAATATAGACATTATTTCTATCATCATGCATTATTTTTTTGTCATATTGCAAGGCCTACCAAATAATACATGGCACACATCCATAGGGATGATATCACATAACACCTTGTCTTTGTACCTTCCTATTTGAAACTCTACCCAACATTGTTCATTGACTAGTACTTGTTGTCCCTTATTCAACCATTAAAATTTATATGGTGTAGGATGAGGTAATCTCTTCAAGCTTAGTTTCTCTACCATCTCAACAACAACTAGATTATCAATACTACTTGAATCTATAACAACTTGACAACACTTACCTTGGCACTTGCAAACAGTCTTGAATAGTGACTTCCTTTGAGGTGGCTCCTTCTCCATTGGAACCTTGATCAATGTCCTTCTCATCAACAAGGATTCTCCTTTCTCTGGTTCTTCTATTTGTGGTGAGGAGTTAACACTTTCTTCATCTCCTCCTTGAGCAATTTGAGTTCTTCTTTCATTTCTAAAGGTCGTAGTTGATTGATCTTCTAGACACTCCCAAGCTTGATGACCTACAAACTTGTTGCACTTGTAGCATTTACCCATGAAACCATTGAATCCTCCTCTTTGTCCAAATATTCCCTTGAAGTCAAGCCTTCTTCCTCTAAACCTCCTCTTGAACTTGGTGCTTGTTCTTGTGAGGTTCTTGACTCACCTTGAATTCTTTGTGATTGTCCTCTACCAACATATGGACCTATACCTATGTTATTCCTTGCTCTACCTCTATTCTTCTTTTCTTGCATCCTATTCAACTTCTCCTTGCCCTTTAAGGCTAGTTGATAACACTCTTCAAGTGTTTTGGGGCTTGTAAGGCTCAACTCATCTTGCAAGCTATAATTCAATCCATTAAGGTATCTTGCAACCTTGTTAGTGTCATCCTCCTTGTGTCCTGATCTGATACTCAACTTGTAAAATTCTCCAGTTTACTCTTTCACTCCCATATCCTTTTTTTTCAAGTTTTGCAACTTCCTATACAAATGAGTCATGTAGTCACTAGGCAAGAATTTCCCTTGAACTTGGTAATCATCCTATCCCAAGAAGTAATATTGGATTTTCCTTTCTTTCTCCTTTCTTTCTAAACATAATCCCACCATAGGGATGCATGAACTTTTAGCTTGGTCTTGGCCAACTTTACTTGTTTCTCTTCAAATACCTTCTCAAACTCAAAGTACTTGTCCAACTCCCCTATCCAATCAAGGAGTTCTTCACCATTCAAAATACTTGCATTTACTAGAAGTTACATCTTCACTTTGGTTCCTTCACCCTTGACTGCCCTCAACAATCTTTCCATCCTCACATCATCAACATCCCTCTCTTCTTGAGGTTCTTCTTGTGGTGGATGTGCTTCATCCACCACTTCTTGGTCACTCATATCCCCTGTAACCACTCCTCTTCTTTGGTTAGCTTCCACTGTAGTGAGTCTTTCATCCAAATTGACTCTCATTTCCCTCATTTCTATAGCAAGGGCTTCTCCCAATTGGAAACCCTAGCTCTGTGACAAGGTAGTTAGCATTGTTTTTGTTGTATCTTGATCAAAACATCATGAAATTTAATGAAACAAAATGAATTTGAACCTTCAAACAAAACTCTAACGTTCTATCCACCTTTAGACCTACCACTATTCCGTACAAGGCCGTATAGGACCATTTTCAGACTGTATTTGTAGAAATTTATAAAAAAATATGAAAAAATAGGGTATTTTCATCAAAGACTCTTTCATAGCTTCTTGGAGCATACCTTCTCATTCATTTGATGTGAATTATTATTACCAAATATTTACCATCAAAATTACATGTCTTTTTCATCAAAACCTAATGTCTTTTTGTACTAAACTTGCAAAATATGTCTTTTTTCACAACCTAACCTAAAAGAAACATGTAAAGAGACATTAAAAGGTATTTAATGGTCTTCTAAGACCTCATTAGACTCAACAAACCCAAAATTACAGCCGAGGAACAAACCCCAACCCTTTAACAAGCCAAAATCACCTAGAAAATTCAAATTTGTATTTTGCCGAGTAAATCAAAATTTGAATTTCCAGGCCTATTTACACAACCTAAACCATTGGAAATGATCCCAATGGACCCCCTAAGACCTACAATGACTCAAATAGGACTCTTAACATCAAAATGAGTCTTATAAACATCACCAAAGTGATTCTCCTACATCATTAGACAAGGATTCTAAAGTAAATAATTAACATAGTAAATTGAATAACACATCTATATAGTTCACATAGATTAACATCAAAATCATATCTAGACAATACTATCAATATATATAGTAGCATCCATAGTTTTTTAATACTTATCTGAATAACAAAACTTGTAAAAACCACTCCCACCCTAGGAAGATGTCAGTGGTATTGGCTCTTGCTATGGAACAATCTAGGAGGAAATAGTTTCTTTCATAACATAGTGCACTATGTGCTCCACACAAGTTTTGGTTCAATAGAACAATGCTCAACACAAGTGCACACCCTGATCTAGAGTAATTACTTCCCATGTATACAACATTCCTCATAATAACTACTCAACATGATATCATCCCTGGCCAGGACATTCCCGGGTGCACTCTGTACCCCAAGGACACACTCTATGTGCCCCCTTCTCCAATGCCCATAGCTCACCAAACCACTTTATTCTTCCTATAATTTTCTCCATCCTTGAATGTTTTCCTTCCTTGAATGCTCTCCATTTTTGAAGGATTTTCCATGATTTTACAAGTCTCACATAAATTCTTATATAAGAATTAAGGGGTGGTTTCCAAACCATCACACCATTTCACAAAGGTTTCCTTTTAATAATTATTTATTTATAAATAATTGTTCTTCCCTCTTTTTAAAGAGTTTTATACATATTCTTTATTAATATTTCTTTTAACCAAAAAGATCATAATATCCTTTAATTTTTTCTATCTCCCTTTTAATTCTAAAGGGTTATTTCCTAACTTTCTTTTGTTTTGGGGAAAAAGTCACATAACATTTCTCCCCTTGTAATTTAATTGTTGTCCTCAGTAGCAAGAGACACATCTACACCACAACTCATAAAACACATAACCAATTATTGAAGAAACTATCATTGAATATATTCATTTTTCATAATGTTTCTATGCATCATTTTCTTCTATAGATCTCTCTCATTTTTATTTTTATATTAAATTAACAAATAATTTAGCAAGAGACACATCTACACCACAACTCATAAAACACATAACCAATGATTGAAGAAACTATCATTGAATATATTCATTTTTCATAATGTTTCTATGCATCATTTTCTTCTATAGATCTCTCTCATTTTTATTTTTATATTAAATTAACAAATAATTTCAAGAGAACCATTTTTATAGTAAAAAATATGACAAGAAATACATACATATCAAAAATTTAGAATAAAATAACTAATGTTATTCCAAGTGTTAATAACATATATTTCACTTTATAAAATTTTCTCTCATGTACCCCATTATCTTTAATAAAGATGCTTATATCACTTTCAATAGTAAATTTACAAAAGTATTATCATGTGTTGAGATAACATTTACCTAGTGAATGGCATGCATATCTCGTACTATGTAGTCACTCATCCTTAAATTATATTTAATATATATACTCAAAATATATTCTAAGATGATAATCATGCATTCTGGACTACATGAGTATCCTCTTTTTATATACAACACTTTTAAGCCAAATGTACAAAGTTATTGGGTTGATCAAGTCCAATAACAAAGTATAATAGAATAAAACATGGTAATATTTCTAGAAATATTAACATGAATAGAACAATAGTAAATTATTAACATGCATAAGGAACTTCATAGAGAAATATTAGAACTAATCCTTCATTCTTGATGTAACTAGAGTGCACCCACCTAGAATAAAAACTAGGATGTACCCGGTATCTATAGCTAACCCATCCCTTATTATTTTTTAATCTTGTTGATACATCAAGGACTATGCCATGAGATGAGACTCATTCAAAGCTATATTAAGATACTACTTGACAATTGGATTATAGAAATTTGAAGACTTGTTGTCATTAAAGATTATATAGGAGCATCTTACATTCTTGTGATAACAATGTGTATACACATATTTATATAATGAACAAAGAGTGGGTAGATCACCACAAACCTTTTTAAAGGAAAGATTTAGGCTTAATTATCATTCCCATAATTAATTCTAAGGTAAACTATTACATTATTTATCTTATGAATAGGTTCTGTAAAGAAATCTAGGAAATCACTAAAGTGGGATTGTACAACTATTTCAACAACTTCTATGTTGAAATATGAGCCATGATATTAATATTATAAAATCCACAATATTTAATGCTAAGTTAGATATTGAAAGCATTGTATTATTAAAATGACATGTTCATTCTATTTAAATTCACAAACTCCAACACATAATAGATCACAACATCAAGCACCCACTAAGTATAGGTAGGAATTCACTATGACTCCACACCTATGACACAAGATCATGATTAGTCTAGAAATTTCAGATATAAAAGTCTAATCAAGAGTACATTTATAAGATGAATTATGACCCGAAGGTTCATTGTTTTCTAAGTAAGGTCCATTCTAGAATGAGTTATATAACTATCATAATGTTTACTTGTATGTTTATACAAAATAATCAAAACCAATAATGATGGATTTAACTATACACTAATCAACTAGGACCTTTTTTATGTTATTCTTCATGTAAGGAGGTTCACCATAGGAAAGTTCTACAATAGTGATCCCAAGAGACCATATAAGTTCTTTGTTGGGTTTCATTTTTATTCACAAATGTAGTAATTTAACTATAACACTATTATCTGCCTAAATGTGATTAGGCTTGAGATCTCGATAAATGAATTCTAATTTGTGAAGACAAGTTAAGGCCTTCACTATGTCTTTAAATATTGTTGCAACTATACTCTTCAAATGGAAATCATCAATTCAAATTTATAATAGATTTGGTCAATCTAATCCACATATATGGCATAAATATACATAACCATTTTTGCATCATGAAAGATTAATGAATATTTAAAAATTTAATGGTGGTTTCTCCCCTTGTAAAAATTTGACATGTCCCATATCTAAGGCTAAGATAAACATTTTAGGTTCTTGTTTTGTAAAACACTGTATCATTTTAATCGGTGTATTCTAATAGCTTAATATTTTTTTCCTATTTAAGACAAAAATGATTCTAGACCTGTAGGTTATGGGCCCACAACATAACATAGGTTAGAAGTAGGTAAACCTACATGTAAATTTTGTTTTAAAATGAGTATGTTATTACTATCCTTGATAGAGATCCATACAAGTTAGACAACATTAAGGGAAATACCAAATACATTGCTTAACTCAACAAGTTGAGAGTGTAGTGGTTGAGGAATCAATAATTTGGATTTGGAATTGTTGATTATTGCATCTTAGTAGCTAAATAGGGCTGATGCATATAATCCAAGATATCACATTCCTTCATGTATGTGAAAAATATATTGGAAATGCTTTTCTTATATTTGTAATTATGATTTCCATTGGGGTGGTGGGCCTAGCTCGATTAGTGAAAGCATTCTATTGCAGGAAAGAGGTCACGAGGTCTATGTTGGAAAGAGACACTACGCATTTGGTGTTGTCATTGATGGAAACCCTAGTCATTCAATTTGTATGTTAGCATTTTCTCATACCAAAAGTTAGATTGAACCTAAGCGATTAATTGTCAAGCTAGAACAGAGCATCCAACAGAATTGTGTTCATCGATTCATATGAAATTTTTTGTTATCATTTTGAGGTGTGGATCTCAGGGAAGGTTTTTAGATGTATGATCTATGTTTTCCTTGAATCATAGAGCCTCATATTGATTGTTGTGCAAGTTAGAAGATCCGGTTGATTAATTTTTTGTTTATCAGTGCAAAAGGCTGACTAAGTGAATGTAGCGTGTTGTGGATCTTCGAGAAGTAATTGTTTGAAGTGTTTTGTGTTCGGGCATGATGATTTGGTTCCTCACTACATTGTGGCTGGTTTTGGTTGGTGCACATTGAAAATTATTTATGGATTAATTCGACGGTTTGTAAATATTTTATGTTTTATTGAAGCCAACATGTGGTTGATTAAATATTTAGTTGCAGATATATATAAGCGATCATTTACATCATTTTAGTGTGTGTAGGAAGTGTGTTGATGTGTGATGTGAAAGTTAGAGAGATTGTAGAGCGATTATGCACAGTTTCACTTGTGCATAAAAGGATTTGTGAAGCAAATTAAAGAAGATAGAGCAAAATAGCATAATCAAACAGAAGGTCAAGAAAGCAATTAATGTGCTTATCTATAACTGTAATCAAGCATTAGCCGATGTTATTTTGTCAGTTCAAATCTTCTAGATGTAATCCAAATACTTTTGTAAGACAATGAGTCTTCTTTTATTTTTGAGCAGTGAGCTCTAAGTAGTGTGCCTGAATGCATGTGCATTCCCCTTTTGTAAACACTTTTTGAGTATAATCAGATAATATTGTGGACTGACCTCCACTGTGGTTTTTCCCCTAATAGGGTTTCCATGTAAAAAAATCCTTGTTTTATGGTGTTTTGGTTGCTTTTTTTATATTCATGCATATTTATTTTGGTTGAATGTTATAAGTGGTTTAAAGATCGGATTAATAAAGCTAAAAATTGTAGAACACTGATTCACCCCCCTCTCAGTGTTCCTTGATTCCAACAATTGGTATAAGAGCCTAGTTCCTCAGAAGAAGTTTAAAAGCTTGGGGAAGATTTGAGAAAGTGATTCAATGGATTTAAGAAGTCTTCAACAACAACTTTTGGTGGCCCTAGATGATCTTGATCAATCCAAATCTGAAGTCCAGGAATT